>VYXF01001329.1:1130477-1159126 GCA_013397295.1 Polioptila caerulea
CATGCCAAAAAGTAATACAGTATTGACTGGAAAAGAGTCCTGAATTCTATCATTATCTCTAAAAGTTTATTGTGTGGCACTGGTTATTGGTTTCACATCACATCACATCATGGATTCTTGCTGGAGGGATATAAGGTCTCAACCAGCAGCTACATTTTTGTGGAGCTGACCAGGCTAACCCAAAGCCTCTGATGTAATTTAGGCCAGTTTTTCTAATTTTTCCTAATATATATAGATAGCTTCACATACAACCATGAAAACTGTTATTCCTGCCTTGGGTTAAACTGCTTCATTTCTTTTCTTTTTGACAGCTGTGGTCAATAGATGTTGACCAAAAGCTGTCAAATTTCCTGAGAAATGAGGAAGAATTTTTTACTCCAGATGAGAAGTGGAGAGATATCTTCTATCCTGGGAAATCCTTCCCTTATTTTGACAGCCTTAAAACAAATTGTTAGCCTTAAAACAAATTGTTAGCTTTAATTAAGTTTGAAATGGGACAAATGCACAACCTAAACTGCTCCTTTCTAGGATGTAGGAAGGCAGTAAAATTAACCATGAGATTCTGCCATGGTGGCCCTTGCTATAGTGATTGACTGTAATTCTGTATTTTGATACTGTGGAAATTTTGTGTAGGTTCAGAGACAGTTTTATGAAGACTATTAGGCCTCTCGTAAGAGGAAGGAGAAGAGATAGCTGTGTAAAGGATAAATAGTAAAATACTCACACACACGTGTATATATGCGGTGAAGGGTACAGGTACTGATTTGCAATGCTTTAAGCTGGAATTCCCATACTTTTACTTCTTCTTCATATTTTAATGAATAGCAAATGAGTAGTTCTTCACACTTTCTTTGGCTTTTTTTTTGTTGCTTTGGTTTGAGGTTTTTTGTTTTGTTTTGTTTTGAAGTTATGATTTTCTAATGGTTTTCTGGATCTGTATTTAATCTGGAAAAGAAATACGGAATAGATATATGTAAACTAAAAGCTTGTCAGGCTGGTAGGTCCTCATTCAGTCCTCAGTGATCTCTGTAAAAAGAAGCAGATCCATAGGTACACATCAAGCCAGTAGAGTGCATTGAATATGTGAGGGATCTGTAGAAATGATCATTACCCACTTTCTAAAGCTGCTCCAAATGCATCCTGCCCCTGCCTTTCCACAGTGCAGTTTGTGGCAGGTAGTGCCACTGTAATGTTCAGAGGGAGAGAAGGGTGGTCTAGAAAGTTGACCTGCTGCCTGGAGGTTACCAGCAGATGGGGAAAGATCCTCTTCTTCTTTCTTGCTTTTCAGATGAGAGTGCATTTGAGTCCTCTTGGGCTGCCAGACAGAAATTTGACTGAGGATAGGTTTAACTCTTCCCTAGTAGACTATTGTTGAATTAAACAGTAAAGTGAGAGTAGTACATGTATTAAATTTAACAGCTGAGTCTTGCAAATTCTCACCTAAAAAGCTTTTCTTATGCTGCATCATTCTTGTAATCATAAAAGCACTCCGTCCTTTTCCCACAGCTATGGGTACTATTTTGAAAAATCTATCTACTACTCAAAATGAAAAGTTAACTGTAGAACATTTTTTCATATAAAAAATTCCTCCAATGCTAATAGATACAAAGTCTTTCTCAAGAGCCAGTACAGAACGAAAATCTGCCGTGAGATGGATGCACTGATGAGGAACTGTTGGTGCCACTTGCCTACCTGTGTATAAGAAATCTCATATCAGCTTCATGTGTGCTAAATTAATAAAAAAGACAAAATAAGTCCTCTGTAACTTAGTATCAGCATTTAAAATTGCAGACGTGCTGACATAACGCATTATTTTGCCATAAAACTCGTAGGCAACAGATAAACATCAGAATAGTCTTGTGGCCACCAAAGATTTGATGTGTATGAGGAAGATTGGACTTTTGCATTAAATATGATAAAGTATTTTAATTTCTGAAACTTTGTTGTTTAGGTCGTTGTAGTCAGTGATAGATGAGGTTTAAGGACTTTACATGCAAGGTCTTACTGCATCTTACAACACTCTTCGTGCCATCTAGGACTTCCCATCATCACAGAATAAAGGACCAGCACAAATCATCAATGTGACATGTGGTGATAAATCCAATAGGTCTATGTAATGAAGCCTTCATACATATGTAAAGTCAGGATTTTGTCTCAGAAAAGTTGCATTTTCATTCTTTCCACGACTGTACGAGTCCTTGTCCTGTCCTTAGTGAGACAGAACTGCCACTGTCATTTAGGGACAGCCTGAAGATTTCAAGATATGGTCCATTTTCTGTAGTACTAATTGGACAAGATCAACTAATGTGCTCTACTACGTGTTAACCTTTCTTATGAAGTTGTTGGGGAAAATTCTGAATGGGTTTGGTTTTTTATGACATCTTTCAGACTGCTATTTGTATTCTCCCTATATATGCAGACATGTATATGTACATGCGCTCTCACACGTGTGCTTCCCAAGGAATGTTTGCATAGTTAACAAATACTTGTTTGTTACCCAAAAATAGTTGTAATTCTATCTTTTGCATAATTCAAATGCTCTTAAAATCTATTTAAATCCAAGTATTAAAAATATTTCTGTTGTGAATGTGTGAAGTATCTCATGGTTTAAGGTAGTCCTGAGAATCAAGTGCAGTTTTCTGCCAGACAAACCTTTTCAAGTCCTTAGGCAAATGACTTCTGCAAAACTGGGCACCAAAGCAAGGTGAGTTGTAGGAGGTGCACCTCAGGCAATCTGACTCTCTCTATTTATTGAGCAGGTATAATAGTAATTCTTTACCTCAGAGAGGTGTTCTGAATAGGGTGTAAAGATTGTGCAGTAACAGGATAGTGAAAAAATGAGGGCCCTGAAAGAGTGCTGAAAATAGGTCACAATAAAAATTTCCAAAAATCTGAAGCCAGACATTTCTGTGGTAATCTCATCATGGTTTTGTTTCTTTCCATGAAACACAAGGAGGGGTGACCTACTCTGTGCACAGCATTTTCACGCTGCTTTTTAAACATGCAGGATGTATCTGCCTTGGGGGTGATAGGACAGGGGATTCATCTCATTACTGATGCCAAATGCAATCAGTAGACAACTTGCTGCTTTAATTTCTGAGGACTTATACTCATAGTTATGGTTGTAGTTAAGCTTATCATGTGATCATTTAGAAAAAAAAAAGGTGAATAGTTGTTTTTCCTCTAGTATATCTACCCATTGGCAATGAGTAGTTAGGATTAAAAGCTTCATCTAGCCCAAGGCTATAATGAATATTCAGGAAAAATGATTCTGTACTGTTGCTTAGGGAAGTAAAAAGACAACCCCTGTAACATTCAAATCTCCTGTGCCTTTGGAATAAACAAGCATTATTTGATTAACGGGAAGACAGAAGACACGCTGATGTACAGCTTATACCAAAAGAGACTTTATATGGTATTGAATTACCACAGATTCTTTTAGGTGCAGTTCATGAATCAATATTATGTTTTAGCCAATGATAATTTTACCAAGCTTTTATTTAGAAGGGGTTTGTTTAAAATAAAAAATTAAAATACAGCAGATAAACAAAGTGTGCTGGCAATGGATGTTACAGTCCATTGGAGCATTTGTTCATTCTTCTGGATTGACACACAGTGCAAAATTACGCTACACATTCTGTTACAATCACTCTGTATCATTATTAATGAGAGAACCAACAAACCCAGTTATGTGTAATGAAAGAAGGTAATTTTTAGCAACATGGTAGACTCTGAACCAAAAGCAGTATGATCCTCTACTAAATTAGGCAGAATAATATTTTATTTAATTCATATTGTTGTTTTTGTGAATACAAATGCCCAGCTGTTTTTACAGTTAGAACCATTTTACATATCAAGCCTTTTAGAAAATATTTCTTGACTATGCAGGCTTACTCAACCACTTTATCAATGATAAAAGCTGCAGGCACTTTCATAAACTTAGATTGGGGTAAAAAAGGATATTTATGCTGTATTAGCACTGACAGTATGTTTTATAATGTGATTTACAGGCCTTGAGGTTCATTCTTTCACAAGTTATATGCTCATCCTTGAATGTTTTATAAATCCAAGAAAGAATCAGAAAAAGCGGTTTGTGAATTGGGGTCAGTCTTTCAGAAATCCAAAAATGTGTGAAGTCCTCAGTCAAATGAATTAGGCAAAAAGAAGCCTGTACTTAACCTCTTCAAAACTAGTTTTTGGTATCATGCTACTCACTTTGCTAAATTTGTGCCTGAGTTTAAAACTTTGCTGAATGAGACAAATTAATATTCTCAGAAATCTGAAGTTTTGAGCTGCATTTTGTTAGTTGCTGATTGCATTTAGAAGTGGATTCTCTATTTCTAATCACTTCAGTGTTTCTCAAAATTGTGTTCTTGTGTGTCCTCTGCAAATTTGTCTTAATCTAAAGGCGAGCAAGCTTCTATGGAGAGATTGTGCACCATCCAGTGAACTTCCCATGGATTATACAAATGTAGTTTATTCATTTCCTATGAAAATTTTCTATCCAGTGACATCGATGTCTTCTGGTTTCAGCCATCTGATTGCTTAGAAGGCATTTTTCCAAGTCCTTAGTGTAAATATAGTAGGGAATCAGGAAATTTATAAATTAACAAATGACTCCTCTTTCTAAAGAGGAAGATGTGAATTAGAACAAAACAAAACCAGGTGAGGATATTACTCCTCTTTGCGAAAACATTAGTTGTCTGTAGAGCACAAAAGCACTGGTATCCTCAGGCAGTGAGTTCATGGCAGAAATCCCTCTGGCAGCAGGGATGCTCAGGCTGTGATCACTGGGCACTCCCAGTGTCACTTTTGGCAGGGGGAGAGGATGGGCTGAGGTGGCTCTGTGATATTCACTGCTGCACCAGGAGGAACCTGAGCAGGAGGGTCTGGAGGCAGAGCAAGGAGAGGAGGAGGAGGGTGGAAGAATGAATCCTCTGAATGTTCCAGCTCCAGTTCAGTTCCAGCACAACTCCATTATAGGACTCGCACAGTACAGGGAAGCAGCAAGATTCATCACGTGTGTGTGCCTTTTGGGTGTGGCACAAGGGCAAACTGACATTTTTTATAGTTAGCCAGCATTGTCTTTGTACAAGATCTATTTAATATGCAAATAAATTGGATAAAAAATTATGGGGGAAAAATAACCCTCAAAAATGCCCGTTTCAGTTCAGAATTGTCAAATTTAATGAGAATTCTATTTTTTTTTTATAAAATCCATCACCTTTCGAATTTCTGTCAATAACTGTCTCATTATGCAACAAAGTACTGTTTTAACTTTTGTTTCGTTTTTTCAATGTTTACTCACTAAACATTCCTTTTTTCCCCCTGGAATATTAAGTGAAATAGGATGAAAGATTTTACCACCTTCACTTGAACTTTTAAATTACTTTCCTTATTAATTTAAAATGTGATTTTATGGGGACCAAAAATGGGCAATTTTCCAAGGCAGATGCAAGTGAGCCTTTCAAAAGGGTGTTTTCTAATCATGTGCTGTGCAATCAGGTATTTAAACTGTTTAGTGCATGAGAAATAAAAGACTATTCCATTGCATTAATTGCATTAATCTTGGTGTGTGAAAAGTAGAACTGATTGAAAATAAAGATCTTTACTTATTTTCAGGGAAAAGAACCCAAACAATTATTGTTTATTATGGAAGACAAACTAGTTCAATTTTCTTAGGTAGGATAAAAACTGGGTTTTATGAAAGATATCTCCCAGAAAATTATTCAATGTGGTTTAAAATAATTGTATTTTTTAAGGCAGTAGTGTGTGTTGGAATAAGAATTTTTATGGCAGCACTATAAGCACAACGAAGTCAGCATAATGAATTATGTGGTGCCAACATCCTGAACATTATCACAAGGATTTCTAAGGAGAAGAATTAACATAAAGGATATACAATTCATGTCTTCTAGAGGGTCTCTCATTTCTGCATTGGGCCTCAAGGAAATTCAAAACAGAAATGAAAGTCAAAGCTGCAACTACTTTCATACTGCCGGTGCAGCGTTCATGCATATTTCATGGCAGCTGCATGGGCGGGAGATCACCGCTTTTATTGGGATGCCAGAGCTAAGTCTTAGGATTTTGCTATTCATGTCAAGCACTGTGTACTTTCTAGGAACACAGCCTGTGGGGTTTTTGTTTGTATTTACCCATTGGTGTAAAAAGGAAAAACAACAAGGGGATATTTCCTGTGTGTTCACTAGACTGGCAACCTTGGTGCTGGGTTGTTTTAAATTAAATTTAATTTAGTCTCATCCCATTCTCAGTTACTACGCAGCAATGCAGCTTTCTGAGTTTTTACAATATCCAAATGGGAGAAGATTATTCATATATGACAGATTTAATTATCTGAGAGAGTGATAAAGACTTAGTAAATGTAAATAATTGCTGCAGTACTGATTAGCCTACCCACAGGTAATACTTGTGCTAAATCTTGTAATGTCACCATTCAGTTTTTAACCAGAACGTTCTACATGCATCAGTATTGCAAATTTTAAGGTATTTCTTGACGAGCATAATGTATTGCCCACAGAAAAATAAAACAAGAGTTACATTGAACAAGAACCCTTGTATGTGCCAGATGCAGGTGTAAGTTCCACTGAGCTGTCCCCAGTGGAAAGGGTGGTTGATTACTGTCTACATGAGATGTAGTCCATAAGAGAAGTAAATGACTGAAAATCAGGAAAAGCCAACACTTGAAGATTTCGATTTCTGGCTTTTATAGAGAAGATTTTGATCTTTCATTTACACTATGGCCATCCCAAGTTATTCTCAGAGTTCAGAAATGCTGAATTGCATTCTGATAGCCCTGCAACCTCGATTCATCCTTGTTGTGATCAAGGCATGATGAGAAAATGCTGCAGGTTCACATTATTTTATAGGATACTGCTTGTTTTTAATGTACCTGACATAAAGTGAGTCATTAAAACTGAAAATTAATTTTTAAAATAAATGGGTAAAATAGGGTCTGTCGTGCAAAATGGTATTTTCCTCTCTCTGGGAAAGGAACATTTTGTGATATCTTTGTCTTCTGGGAATATTTTTTTTTTCCACAAACTAACCTTTCTGTAGTCTATTTGCAGTTACTTGGTGTGTCTGAAATAAGTTAACTAATGAGGTAAAGTTCAGTTCTGATGTGCAATTTCACAAAATTGCAGCATAGCCACTCAGAGCAAAGTTTTCTATTTCCTTAATATACCTTTTGTTAATATTACTTTTAATTATGTTCTATATTTATCTGGCCTATTTGAACAGGATCCAGAGCTGGTACGGAACATCTGTCGCTGGGTTAGACAAGCTGTTCACATTCCTTTCTTTGCCAAACTGACCCCAAATGTCACTGATATTGTGAAAATTGCAATGGCTGCGCAGGAAGGTGAGTGTCTCCAGTGCACAAGTTGTGCAGATTCACTAATTTGCTGCACGGGGTAAGATGGGAACATTGCTGGAATAACAGATAACAACAGAAACTAATATGGAAATATTTTGTTTGATGTATTTAGAATAAGCACAGTGATCAAAGGTTTCCTAATTTTGTTCATGCATCTAGAATAGAGCAATGTATGAAGAGAACCAGGTTAGACTGTTAACAATAAATTGTATAGTGTTTCCCCGCACACTCTCTTCTGTCATATTAATGTTTACCATACCACTGTAAATCCCCCTATTCCTATATTTAGTAATGGAAATGATGTGTGTGTTCCAAGAAAACAAAAATTCACTACTTGAAGGTATATATATACATTTCCTTAGAGCTTAAAGTACAACATAGCAGCACATAAGCTTGCAAGCAGGTGTATTAATCCATCATTTAGAACCATGGTAATTGTTTCTTTGTCACATTGCTTCTTTTGTCTTGCTTCACAGAAGCTTGGAGGAGGTGGGCACTGTTTTGGGGTACCTTCAGGTGTTGAACAACTGCTGTAGCAGGTTCGGTCCTGCACAGCTGAAGGGCAGAGATCTGCCTGTCAGCCCCAGCATTTTCACATCCTGTCTTATAGCCCTTACAGGTCTTTCAGCTGATGCAGCCTGCCTTGAAGCTAGTGCTAAATTTATTAGCCCAGGATAGGTCATAAGGACCTTTCTGAGCATCCCCTTGCAGTTTGTTGCTTTTGCTCTCCAGCTGTTTATTTGAATTTCTAGGTATTTCAGAGTTTCACGGGTTTTCTTTTGTGTTTTTTCCTCTCTTGTTCCTTATACACATGATTTAACAAAAAGTGACTGACCTTTTCTTTCACAGGTGGCGCAGATGGTGTTACAGCCACCAACACTGTGTCAGGGCTGATGGGACTGAAAGCAGACAGCACACCTTGGCCAGCAGTTGGTCGAGGACTGAGGACCACATATGGTGGCATGTCAGGTAGGTGTTGCCCTTTTTGATGCATGGTACTTCCTTGGAGGCTTTCAAAACATCAGGAGGTCCTTGTAGTGGGCTAGAATATCATGTCTGCAGTCGCACCGAGTCCTTAAAGCTCACTGCTGGTCAATGTTTCTAAGTCATGACAGATGGAACAGATTAAGTGTGAAGGCTCTTGGGTTGCCCTTTCCTTAATGGTAAAGCACTGCATCAGAATACTGTGATAGGGTCACTGGAGAGGGAAGGAAATCTCTTCCCTCGTGACCCTCGCTTTTCCTCAAATTTTTCATCCTGTCACAATTGTCAGGCCCCACGTTAGACAGAGGCTAATGAAAGGGCATCGCAGGGGGAAATATCAACAATCCAAATGCAGTGTATGTTTCATAGCCCAATCTCCAGCCTTCCTCCCTCCTTCCCACTAAGTGCACCTTTTCCAGAGAGGTTATTTCCTCCTCTTCCCGCTGTGGTAAAAATGATAGACAGTATTAGTCAAATATATGCATATTTTTTAGCCTATTTCTCAAGATATATAAGAATATCTTGTGTAGCCCATATTTTCAAGTCCTGCTTCACACTTTAATTTTCAAACCAGCTGCAAAACTTTTACACTCCTGTTCAGTGCTGGTGCACGCTAATGTATTAATCTATTGACCCTGTGAACTCTGTTGCTGTGACAACACAAACTTGGCCCTGCAAAGACAATACTCTGAGCTTCTTGGCTTTACTGGTATGGAGATTAGTCTCCTTGGTGAGAGAGGTAGCAGTAAATATACATAAAAGAAGTGATAGCATCCTCCCAATTGAATCAAACGTTATTCTATTGGTCCCGCCTCCTACTTCACCCCAAAAATGTAATCAGAGGAGACCAGACAGGCAAAAACATGCTTTACTTTATGTGACTGGTGTTATCCTTAGAGAGCTATAGGAAATGTAGCAAAAGATGACTTTTAAACAAACTTTAATTCAGATGAGTGTATTCAGTGGCAAATGGCGTTATTGCCTCAGATAACTACATAGAATTTGGAATTTCTTAGAAATTGCTGAAAAGTAAGAAAGTGATAACAATCTGAAAAAATCATTATGCCTATCGCATAATGGTTTCACAGTGACAGTCCAATAAGATGTTATATTTTAGTATTATGCAAAATGAGAAAAAGAGGGGAACAAGAAGAGAACAGCTACAGCCCATTTCAATTTCTCTAGCCTGCCATGTTGACAGGAAAAGAATAAAGGAGGTCACAGTGGGTGCTGTGCATTAAAAATTAATAAAAGAACTATTGCAGTAGTATTTTATATAAGTAACACCATTCACATTTTCTCATTTAAGTTGCAATTTGTGAATATTCCTTCCCACCATAATTCTGCCTAATAAAATCTATAAAATGGCTGCATTATGAGAAGTGTGTCTATGTCACAAATTTGAAACATGTATGTAGTGTAAATCACAGTGGCACCTGCATTCCCAGCTGTAAGTGAGGATGTACCAGCACTTATAATACTAAATGAACCTGAGGAAAAGTTCTTTCTTTATTTTATTTATATATATGTGTGTGAATATGTTGAAGTATAAATCTTTTTCCTGAAGTTTTATATGTATCAGAGGGGAGAGAAAATGACATTTTAGGATGCACCATTACCTATGACGCAAATCTGCTTATTTAAAAAATATTTTAAATACTGGAAGTGCTGTCAATTTATTATGTTTTGAAAGAGTCATCACTGGGTCCCAGTCCCACAACTCCTCGCACAAAAGAAAGCCACGGAGCCAATAAAGTCAGTAGCTTGGCAGCACGCTGCAATACTTTCTGCTCAGTGGCCAGTTATAGGAGTATACAGATTTCCAAAAGCAGGAAAGCAATTTTAAATCAGGGCAGAGCACGCTTACAAGAAGACCAAAAGTGGGAGAGCGTTGTCATCTTGTCAGAGCAAGGGGCAGGGTGGCCATAGTTCTGTTGCGGATGTACCACGGCGGAGACATGTGGCCTGCAGCCAGACGCTTGACCTTTCTGTGCTCTATTTCTCCTGTCTGTGGAATGGCAGGAGCACCACTTACATGCCTACAGGCTTGGTGGGAAGTGCTCTGTGGTCTTGGCATGAAAGTCGCTTCGCAGCGTAACATACTGGGTTTCTATTTTGGTGTGCGCGAATTTGTTTTATTTTATTATCTGATAGAGTCAGTAAGTTTTTGTTGTTTTTTTCCAAATAATTCCTCTCAAGAGAGAATTAATTTTTGAAGTGAAAGACAGCACTATTATAGAAGCAATAAGTGTGGTTCATTTTCAGCATGTTTTCCCAAAGCACAGCTGGTTCATTGTTGTTCTGTTGTGCACAAACCTAGGGCAGATACAGCACACAGCCAAGCTGGATCAGGCTTTCTGGATTTTTCCATGTGCATAGATTCTGGACTAGCAGTGATGTACTGAGAAATATTTTCCATATAAAACTTCCCCTTGGCCTCTTCGTCCCTTCCCTTTTTGTCTGCCTCATGCAGAAGCAGCTGTATGCAGGAGGTTCATTCTTCATTTTTCTAAATGAGAGACATCGAAGCAGGATTTTTTTTATAATTCCTCTTAAATTACTAAATGACAGGTAGTTTCCTATGATTTATCTACATACACAAAAATAATAAGAAAAAAAGTTTATTAACATCATTGGCAAATCATGAGATGTTTTGAGGACAGACTTTTGTCTCTGTTTTATTTAAAACAAATTTTTTTAAAAAACTGTTCAAAATAGGAGAGACTTAATGGCATTGCTTTGATACCTCCATTTAGTTTTGAGTTGTCACAGTCAGTGTTTTCTTGCCAGCCAGTGCTCGGGCAGTGACCTTCCTGTTTTGATCTAATTTGATCAGCTGAAAATTGCTAAGCTGCAAGAGGCATCACTGTTTCCTCCTTCCTACCCTCCTGTTTCTTGGGTGGTTTTGACAGGGAGGGATCCCAGTATCCCAGGTGGATGTTTGACTACTAGACTGTAGGATTAGTCTCTCTCTTCTCCACTTCCCTGCAAATATTGAATTATTAATACAAAGTGAAACAGCTTTCAGAGGGTACACACTCATACTAGCACAGCCTGCTGACCTGCACATGAGCCTGACTTGGGAGAGCCAGGTTTAAATCCCAGGTGTGAGCCCAGGTCATAGCTGGGCCCCCTGGATTCCAGGTTTACCCTGCAAATATTGAGCATTATAAAATCTCTCAGGTTTCTCTTCTTCTTTTACCTCTATCCTGGTGACAAAAAAAAAATATTTTCAGGAACAATTTCACTTTAATTTTGATACATTGTTGTTTTAAAGAAAATTAGTTTCCAATTTGCCCTGTGGAGCATCAGGTGAGTCCAAAGGCTGTGGTAGCCCTGCGGATTTTTGCGGCCCTGTTATCTGAGAGGACATTGTGTTTAGAGGATCCTCCAGTCTTCATCCATTTTTTAAAATAAATTTACAGGAACTGCCAGTTACTCAAAAAGCGTAATTGTCCTAATGAAATCCATACAAAATATGTTTAAGGAAATAAGCCCTAATGATGAAAGAAAAAAAATTTTAAATTAAGATACAATTTTTCAAGCTGTATAACTGTCATGATTTTGCAGCATTAGAGACAGTTTGATTTCCATTAAGAAGCTTTTAGAATGGATCTAGCAGTATTTCAGGTTTGAGAATGTAGACTATATGAAATTTGATCATGAATGCTTCCTATACATGGGCAGAGTATTTGCAAGGTATTTGTTTATTAAAAAGAGGCTAATGGTGAGGTTTTTTATCCTCACAAGGAATAATGACCTCTGGCTCAGAAAGAGATGTTTTAGTTTGTATAAGTATAAATTATTTTGAAAATGCTTATTCCGGTATTTTATGGATACCAGAATAAGTTCCTAGGTTTCTCAGAAAAATGTTAATATACTGTCAGCAGCTGCACACTTCCCTCAGATTTCTTTCCTTGAAATGTATTTTAAATTATTTTTTTTTAAAAGTTGGGATTTTTTCCATGAGCTTTCATACTGTGCTTCCATATTCCAGATGTGTTTTATAAAACACATCACATTGGAGCACAATGGGATATCTATTGCAGGCAAAATAGAGCAGAGCTTCTGTTCGAATTTCCATGCTTTTTTTGTTCTTTGTCATCTGTTTGTTTCTTTGGTTTTGTCTGGAAGCCAAATCCTGAGGGGATAAATTTATAAAACTATACACTGGACTTAGCAAAAACTTAGGTTAAAAGCAAATCTCTCTACGGTGCACTCACTATGTATTCTTTTAATGCTTTGTTTCAGAAATATTGAAGTATTTTACAGTAGCAGTTCAAACACCTCACGTCTGTGTGCTGTTATTGCTTTGTCCATTTATTATGTGCTGTAGTACTTTGGCATTATTTGCACAAATTTATTGTACAGCATGTGCAAGTACATGTGCTTGTTTTCCAGAGAAAGAGAGATTCAGGAAACTCTGTGTGTTATAACTTCATAGCTGCCCACAAGGGATATCAAAAGGAGGCTATCTAGGTGGTGGATTCAGTCATTAAATGCAGGAATGTGTAATTATTGGAAACCAGCAGAGACAGTTAATTCTAGTTACTTTTTTGAAGTTAGTGGAGCTGTCTGTTTTTACAGAAAAACACTGTCCAAGAACATTTGTGACATTTAATGGAATGCTTTTCAGGAGTTATTAAATTAAAATATATACTGACATTATTAATAGAGGCATATATTCTAATCTGAAATGTATGAATTATATTGAAAGAGAAAAAGTTGAAGTTATAATAATAAGGGCTGCCTTTTAATTTTAATTTGATGACACATCATTAAAAGAAAAATGAAAAAACCAACCAAGAGCATTCACTTTACTCATCACAGTTCTGTCAGTGACAGTGCAGTGTGGATTTTGGTCAATAGAAATGAATGAAAAGCTGCCCATCACTGGAAACAAAACAAAATGTATGTATGCATGCATAGGCACTCCTGTTTAGTATAAATATTTACCAAGAGTTAAAGACTATTTACATTAACATATATTTATAAAACAGTGTGGAAAGGGGTGAAAAACAAATATATGCTGTAGTACGATTTTAATTTTGTTTTATTATTTCTGTTCAATGTAGCTCAGCCATTAAAAGCCCTTATTTGCATATATTATGTCAGGATTCACAAAGAGTCCTCTGTTTTCTGTCGTGTCCTTGCAGCAGTCTGATTTCTCTTAGTGTACTGCCGTCACTAGTCTGTGCAGGAGAGATCAGAGCCCTAATAATAGATTTTTGACAGGGAGCTCGCCTGCTACCTGCCCTACACAAATCCTCACTGTTCATGTTTGCTTCATGGCAACAAAGCAGACAGAAGGAAAATGCCAAGTACTGAGTTTGAGGTACAGCCCTGCCATAGCTTGACATTTCAGCAGAATAGCAGTTTATGAGATGCATAATTTTTCATCTGGGACTCAGCTGCCATTTTCATAGAGGCTTGCAGCTCATCGACTGACTGGAAGTAGGGCAAAGGTTTACAGCATAGATCAAGGTCTACATCCTTCCTATAGCTATTTAAAAATAAGTATTATTCTCTAGATAGGGTCAGAGAACTAAACATATTTTTTTCCATTTTTATTATTTTCTAGCCAATTTCATTCCCAGAAAGAAAACGCTTTACACTTTTAGCACAGGTGCCATTTGTAGTTGATTTAAAATTATCATAATTAATTTCATTCACCAAAAGATTAAATGAATCCTGGAGAGAGAATGAAGGAGGAGTCTTTGCACAGAGCATTTGAACAAAGCTCTGTTTTCTCCTCCTCTTACTTTGAAAAAAGCTCATTCTGAGCCTGAAATGAATGAAGAGTCTTTACTCCTTAATTGTAGTTGGTTTGTGGTTTATTATTGTTAGAGATTGGATTTAAATTTTCTCATTCATGCACATGTACTTGGGAAACAAATGCAGTGTAGGTACATGTAAGTGAGTGTTTAATTTAGAATTACACATCTCTGTGAGCTTTAGTAACAGTTCACCATGTCAGAGCCTCATACAGAACAATGGTACAGTACATTGGATTAATTAAAGAAGCCTTGCAGAGAACTGAATTCTCAGTATGTCAAGATTTCAATTTTATGTTAAATATTTTCTAAAGGCCAGACCCTTAAATCTCAGGGGCTGTACCAAGCAGTGAGCTGTGAATTTAACCATAGGCTAACTGCTAATGATAAGGAAAAGAGTCCAAGTTGAGGCAGCTGTAATACAGTCATTGGATTAGGCTATCAATCACTCGGTTCCCTGAGGAACAGGCAAAGACGACAAAACAGTGAAAAGGGAAATTAGGAAGGGAGGGCATGACTAGAATGAGATTCTTCACCAAATGTATCTGTTAGTTGGCTGAATCCCCCAAGCATCAGACAGGAATGTCCAGCGTTGCTCTCAGACTAAAAGCCAAGTATTTGTTCCAAAGTCCTAGAAAACCATCAAATCATCATTAACTGTTGCTGTTCTGTGCAGGCTGCTAGAAATGCAATTGGCTACATTCTCCTGGTTTAATAGCCTGTAATTAGGTTAATCTCTAAACTGCTGCTGTTGAACACTCTGGATTTACTGTTTATATCTGAGCTCATATAGAATATGTACAGTGGAAATAATTAATTTTACAGTTGATTGGGGTTTTTAATAAACAGATAACTGTTAAGCTATCAAGTCTTACTCATGGCAACCGAAGGTACGTGTCAGAAAGCATTTTATATAAAATCATAAATTCTCAGACATAATATGAGAAAAGAGAAAATCATTGTAGTATAGATTGCAGGAAAAGAGCATGGGGGAAAGAACATAAAGGTTTATTCTGTGTGCAGATAGATAAAATGGGAAATCTGTTCGTATAATGGTATAGATTAACATGATTAAGTAATGAGAGCTTTCATAGTTAGCATCTTGAAGACACAGTCTGATTAACAATGAATGGAAATGAACAGAGAAGGTGAAAGAGATGTCAGAGTGTTTCAAAGCAGGTTGGCTTTTGTATTTACAGTAATGGGTATAGGTGAATGTTCCACAGGTAAACTATGACTTGGTAAGGAGGTGTAAGTCAGTCAGGAACAGAAAGTTTTTCCTTCTGGTAATATCAGCACAATCAAATCCAGTGGTAGTGACTGGGTCAGCACGAGACCATGTCTGTCAGGTCTGGAGAAAAGGTGTCTTTCTCTTATGGTCACCTCTTCTAATTTTAAGCAAAGACACTCCAAAAAAAAAAATCTCTCGGAGTATTTTTGTGTCATGTCATTTGGAGATTATTGTGTGAAAGGCTGCTTCTGACTACAAAAGCGCGTCTAAACTGGGAGACCTGTGTGCCCTGTACTGTCCCAGTGACTGGTTGGAAGGGTCTCTCTGGCTGCTGACCTTTTTCTGGTGATCACTAAGTCAGAGTTGGGTCAGGCTTTCCTCTCTCAGTGTGTAGGTGATGCACATGCACATTCTGTCATTCCAGAAGGGGGTAGGCATGTGGTCATGGGCTGGAGCCAAAGAAGATGGTTCTAGGTGGGAGCGTTCAGGTGGGCTTGTAGGTCTACGAAGATTTGTTGCAGTGTATGTGATGGATTAAAACTTGTTATGACAGTTTAGGGAGCTTCAGTGTAGGAGGCAGAGGAAAGACCTGACAAAGGAAATGGAGTCCCGGTTCATGTGATTTCATGTTGATGTTACAAGCTCCCTGTTGCTGATCGTGCAGGGCCCATAATTATCTTTCCTGCTGACTTGTTATTCCATACCTGAATCAACAGCAGGGTTTGTTGTACAGGTGGTACTTAAGAGTGATCAATGAGACAAATGCCTTCTGTGGAAATTATAAACTGTACCTGTCACTCAAAGCAGAAGCTCTAATTATGATCTCCCTCCCCCACCCCCCCAAAAAAAACCAACCTTAATCAAACCAAGAATCTGGTAAAATTTGTAAACAATTCTGAGTAACAATTGTATCAGCAGAGGTTAAAACCCCTGAGTTTGACCTGGTGTGTCTCAAGCATGTTCCTTTTTTTCAGTATTACTTTGCATATTGATTTGCTCTAGTCACCAAGTGGTATATATTCTCTGTAGATCCCATCTTTATTCTGTGAAGGCATATTCTCATGTGAAGAATAAACACATTTTTGCATTTAGGAAAAAAATGGCATCACATTTATAGGTCAAAATAGGAGCTAACAAATAATTAGAAAAGTGACTTCTTATCTAACATTTGCTAGCCTGGAGCTTCTTCCTATTCTTCCTTTTCTCTTTGGGACAGTTGTGCTTGCAGAATAGGCTGACTGACTACTGTCTTCTCCCATCACTGTGGGGATCCTACCAGTGCTGACAAAACACCCCAACTTCTCTATTGTGTGTGAGCTCCTCCCTCTGGATCAGTAGCCTCAACAGCTTATGCATCTCCGTGAGGATGTTGAGGCTCTCACCATTCCCACCATCTACAAAGTGCTTGATTGATGTGTTTCAGAAATGGGTCACAAAGTGTCTTGAAGTAAAGGTTTCACAGTTACATGGAGGTGTGCTTGCTGTGAGTAATCCTGTTGCAGGATATTTTGACAATCAGATACGGGGGTTTAGGAAAAAAAAAAATCCATGGAACAAGTTTAAACCCAAGGCATTGGTTTACACCAGTCAGCACTAGAAGGATGTACTTACCTCATTAGTGCAGCTGTCCTGCTTCTATAGAGCCTTGAAAAGTTCTACCACTGGTTAGCTATGATTTATTATGAACTCACCAGGGAATACATCTTTATTCACCTAAATCCTGCTAACATTATGTATTTTTTAGTATCCTGCTTGAATAAGGCATAAATCCTAATGCCAACTTCACAAATAAAATACAGAAGACAAAATAGAGCAGATTTGTTTAACTGGGTTGATCCTGGGTTTGTATTTCACTGGGCATCACTTCATCCCTAGTGAATGATTGCCAGAAGCATTTATGAATGTATGTCACAACCATCAGAATGTTTGGTTTTTTTAGCCTTTCAAAAAAATGCATCTAGTATATAGTAGTCAGCTAGGGAATCTGCATTTTAATGTGCCTTTTCATGCAGGCACCTCGTATACAATGAGCTGTATAAATGTCTTGCTCACACTCAGGATATACAAACATATCCTACATAATCTTTTAGGGAACCTGCTGTAGGAATTCAGTTTTCCAATTTATGATCAATTTGCAGTTTCTGCATTGCTGGGTAACTGAAATTGTCTTTTCTATTAACATGCACAGTGTAACCATCTTCCCTAAGTTCCATTTAAATCCCAGAAGACACTCGTAGTTAGGGATTGAGCCACTGTTATTTGGGTTGAGAGCCGAGGGAGAACTGTTGAGCACAGTGTCCCACTGTTCCAGAATGAGAAATCCTTTGCAGACACATAGAGAGGATGTTTTTAATGGTGTGAGGTCTGTCTGTAGAATGTGTGGTGCCACACCTCACTCAGCACCGAGGTAAAGCTGATGCTGTGAAGAGCTTTGTTACAGGCAGCTCAAAATGAGGAGAAGGCTGTGTGGTTTTTGCAAGCAGGCATGTCAGTGAAGACATAGCTAGCTATGTTACAGTGGTGTCTGTCCATTCACAAATGTTTCCTGACCCTAAAGAGCGACCTGTTGCTTTCCAAAAGAAACTATGGTTACTCCAGTCCATATTTTGACTGGGCCGAGCTTATCTTACTCCTGTCAGCTGTCACTCTGCTTATGCTGTTAAAGCCATGTCAACTGCTCACCTATTTGAGTACCGCAGAACTGGCAGTGTTTTCAGCAGTTTTTGGATATATGCGCATTCAGGAGCTGCCTAGCTTTCAATAGTGAATACTCAGACAAATCTTCTCATTCTAGGCACTGAAAAATGTTGTGCTCTTGCAGAGAAGGTACTGCTAAACAATACTCATAGGAATCTGCGGTTTTCTTTTATATATTAAAGGAGAAGTTTCTTCAGAATTTACTGAAGGTAGAATTTGAAGAATTCAGACTTCCAAGGAAGATCTGGTAGCACCTTACTTTCTCAAGAAATATCAGGAAAAAGTCTACCATGTGTTACATTCTGATTTATTGGTATACGGAGAGGTTGTTTGCATCTTTGTTGTTTATAAAAACACTCCAGATGATCAGTTCTTGGCAAGTATCCAGAAGGGGGGTAAACCCTGTCAGATGTAGGGAAGTCTTGCTCCATCTTGTTGTGGGGAGTTTTTAGTATGGATTTCCCGTCTGTGTGGGGCTGGCACACAGATTTCCTTCCCATGTATTTATTTTTCTTTTCTTTTGGGCTTAATATTTTACAGTTCTGAGGAAATACCCAGCTTACTGTTAGAGTCAGATAGTGTAAAAGATCCTAAAAAAAAATGTCACTCTTAGTCTCTTTTCCAAACTTGGCTTTTCCAGGGCTGCCTTCACTGTCTTCTGCTATTTCTTTCTGTTTCTCATAACTGAGATGTGCTGAGCCAAAGGTTAGCACAGAAGGCAGGCAGCAGTGGTGCTCTCTTCTGCCTGTGCTGCCTGCATTGCCCTCCTGAGCTGTGCCTCTGCCACGATGTGTCTGTGTCCGAGAGTGCTCTGGGGCTGTCCCCGGGAGGCCAAGCTCAGAGAACGCAGCAGATGGGAGCAGAGGTGCTAACCAGGAACAGCTGAGGGTTATCCCCTAAGCATTCACTAGCAGACTCCTAGGCTTCCCCCTCATGCCTCCAAGGAGTCAGGCCTTCTCAGAGGTGGCTTCCTTTCTCGCTCCATTGATGCATCAGAAATTTGAGGTTAGTATATTCCTTACATATTAGTCTTTGTACTGCTGTGGAATGCCTAAGGCAGTGTGCACCTACATTTTGTGGTGAAATTCCAGTTGTTAGGCAAGTAAGTGATGCTGGGTTTACTGGTGCAGCTCAGGTTTCTCTTTTTTGAAAATGCAGGTGTATGTTATTTTATCCCAGTCCATTTTCTAATCTGATATTTCAGGAGAAAAAGTGATATTTTTAAGCTTGGCATTAAAATATCGTCCAATCAGTTAATGTAGGCATCTGGTGTTTTTTATGTATTTTAAAAGCCCTAATAACAGCATTTCAATCCCTTAATGCTGTTTCTCACATTCTTTTTACTGTAGGTATATGGCACACATCTTCTGGTTTAAAAAGCTCAAAACAAATTTCAGCAATTTAATCTCAGTGTTAGAAAAAGGATCACAGCAGCTGCTATAGTATTTTGTATTTATGCTAGTTTTGTAAAGATTCATGACATGCTCCCTGGGAGCTAAATATTGACAAGCATGCTCTGGCAAGCGAGATCAAGCTTGATGAGTTAGCACAGCTCAAGTCTCTGCATTGACACTGTAACCCAAGTCTGGAAACTATTATCCTACACCATTTATTTTGGCTTTATAGGTGATACTGTCCACTTGAATTAGGGATTTCTGCTGTATTTTTCATACTGTAACTGTGGATTCATATTTGATTTAGGACCTCAGTACTTGCATGGTTGGTTATACGTCTGTGTTTGATGACATCTTCAGTAGTGTATTGTGTATAGAATCACAAATGACAGCATAAAACCTACATGATTTCAAACCTACAAGCCAGAAGTAAACATTGAGCATAAAATAATTTTAAAATCACATTTATCTTTTAAACTGTAGAACAAACCATGTCCTAAAACTGTGGGTCTATGAATGCTATTGATCAAAAGTGAAGCTTGGACATGTATTCATTATGGGAGGTAATTTAGGAGATTAATTTTTTTGTGTATTCTATAGGTAAGAAGAAAAATCCACTTTTTTACTAATTGTAAGAGCACTATGTTTTTTAATGATTTTAGTTTACTTTTTGAGTTTCTGAGTAAATAACTTAAGCCAATCTGGGCTTCTAGTAAACTTGGCATATACATTTAATTGATTACAAGATACATTGTGCAACATATGGCATTGTACAGCCTTTGTGTGCTTCATGGTATTTTCTTAAATTACCATCATTTGTTTTGATTCCAAAAAAGCACTTGTCTTGGCTTTCTAGTCCTTTGGACTTAAATGCAGGCTTTCCAGTGCTGAACAGATGTGTCAGAGTTTCACACAGAACATTTATGCTCTTGTGAGCCTTCCTGTTCAAGTTTTCCATACACAGTATTATGTCAATGATAGCTCATGCAAATGGGACATCTTCATTTTGGTATGTACATTGATTGCCTAAAACAACCTTCAGAATTCCTAAGAATTCTACATGACCAAGAAAAACACGGTAGCAACACAGTTTTGCCTAATGATACTGCCCCCAAAGTGAATCAGATATGTTTTCTTTTAGGTTAGAGAAAAACAGACAGGAAGGAGAATATAATTCCTTTTGGGTGACAGCAACAGTCAGCTACAGTCCTGTATGCTTATGTGAAACCCTATTATTTCCATGCTTGAGGCTGTGGTGTGAATGGGCATAACACTTCATTACATCATAACATTCATAACATCCATGAAAACACAGAATAAGGTGCTGGGCACATTAGTGTGTAATTTACTTCTGAGAGGAGACTGAGTTGATTTACAAAGCATACTTCTAAAATGCTATCCTTTAAATTACAAACAGTTTTAGAGAAAAGGGTAAGGGGACATTCTGGGACAAGGGACGAGATATTTATGACCAGGAGGGCCAACTGCTGCCTCTTCTGCTCAGGTGGAATTGCCCTCTTTACACACATTTCCAGGCCTTCCCTTGCAGTCTTTTTATTCTGCGAGATAAAAATATTACACTTTTGTATAGCATTTGGACATCCTCTCCTAGAAGACACTGTGTAAGTGCCAGATACTGCTGGCAGTATGTGTGTGTTCTGATCAGGACTTTAAAATCAACAAACGCCTTGTGGGCCCCTGGCTTTCTGTTAATTGGCCTTTACTTTGATCACTGAAGACCAACAAATGCAGTTTAGGAGTTGTGTTGCTAACATTTTTCTTCAGTGGAAGCTGAGGGGATGAGTAAGTACATCAATTAAGTCCCTTACTCACCCTCTGAGCTACCCTCATTGGATAATTAAAGTGATCTGACAGAGCTATACACTAAATTCCCTTGCACCCCCTTCTGTTGCTCTGAATACATCAAACAAATGAATATTTAGGCTATTAATGCTGTTATTTTTTATTAATGTAGAAAGCAGAGTTATGATATGGGTGTATAATTTCTTCTTGAAATCAGCACTGAGTTGTGTGACTGGTCTCAAGCAGGACTGATATAACCATATTTTAATTACCAACCCTCATTAATATATCCAGAGCTAGTAAAGGCCTCTGCAAATAGGGTTTGGGCTTCCTTTATTCCACAAATAGTTTACACAGCATGGATATGCAATTTTGCTTTCCATTGCACCACTGACTCTTCAGCTTTCAGTACATTCTCAGCTAAAGAAATGTCCTCAAAAAAAAAAATTTAGAAACTTATGCATCTAGCTATGAAACCATAATTATAAGAGAGCTTTCTTGTGTAATGAGCACTACATATCTGTCATATGGTGTTTTAATGTCTACAGTAGTTATTAGCTGAATATTTCCATTCTGTGAGCAACTGCCATTCTTGAAACTGATTGATGTTTATGAATAAAGCACTTTTATTATGTGTTGCCAACTTGTGAGGACCAATCTTATAACCTACAGTGCCTACAAAGGAGTGATGATACCTGCTCTTTCTGGAACAAATCACATCTGAAGAAAGTGAAAGGCTGAAAACACTGTGGGTGTTTTCTGGAAAACTTTAATTGCATTGTAAACTGGTCTACTACAAAATGGTTGTTGCGTTTTATCTGACAAAAGTGACATGGGAGGGAAATAATTTTACAGGAAGAGACATGTTTGAATATAGGCAACTAACACTGTGAAATGACTTGGCTCAAGGCAGTGAATTTATTTGTGAGCTGATGAAACTGTGCATTTTCATTGTCTGGTGCAAAACAGTCTTCTCATAGGGCATGCTGGTTGCAAATTCTTCATGGACTTTTGTGGGTTTGTGTGCTCTGTCCATTCCGACCAACAGATCTGCAATTTCAGAGAAGAAAAAGTACAAGAAAAAGGAAAGAGAACGCCCCTCCAAATGTTTATCTTCTTAAAGCCACACTGTCTTGCTAGGGCCTAGACAATTTCTGATCGCGCTTTTAAAGTTATTCAAAGGAGGAAAGCTGTAAGAAAACATTACAGGCAAGTTAGTGGTAAATATTGCTTAGAGAGAACTCAAGGTTTGTGGAGATTTTGTGCATATTTTTTGCATTATTAAAATGTCTTCATTCTCATCCTGCCTCTGTCCCTTAGAGACAGATCTATAAAAGTATAGTGCCCTCTGGCTCCAGTGGGAGCTACCAGAAAATGGGAGCTTCTTGTGCTTTCCTCCTAAAATAAAGCAGAGAAAGAAACTGAGGCTAGCCACCACTGGCCTGTAATATAATGTCTGAGCTCAGCTTGTAGGAGCGAGTTCAGCTGCTGACGCTAATCCATATCATCAATGGGAAGCTCCCAATGACCGTATTTGTACTTTGGAAACCACCTAAAGATGGAAAATTGCTGCTCCAAAGACCCATCAGGTTCTGTATTAAAATTAACAAGGCAAGTCTTGAGCTGAAGAATCTTCCCAATAAACTCTTTTCTGCAGGTAGAGTAAGAAGCCAGATGTTCTCTAACTCATAATTTGATCACCAGATTGTAGCTGGTCCTGCAAAAATCACGTCCCATCTAGCCCTCAGTATGAACAGCTCTAGGTTTTGCTCTAATCACATAAATCTTTGTCTGCCCAGACTCTTTTGTGTTAGTCAGAAACAGCAAAGTGAAATTCTCAAAAGCCCCCATGCTTTGCTTCTCTTCCAACCCTACCCTGGTGGCAGCAGCCTGCTTCCCAAGTATCTCAGAAGATGCTGGTATGGCCCTTCTTTTCATTCTCTGACACAGACCGCCAGCTTACAGACACAGGCAGATCCCCACGAACAGTCAAGGTAGGTAGTTTCCATTTATTGCTGGAAGGAAAAAAGTGTCAAGTAACTTCCTACTCATCCTATGGCAAGCAGAGTAGGGCTGTGTGCTTCAGCTACCTTAGGTATAGCTATCAGTTCTCCTACTCTTGGTTGTGTGAGTCTTGAGAAATGGGAAGTGTTGAAATAAATGGCTATGATACACATAGTGTTGAAATAAACATTTATTTTAACACATTGTATGTGATGAGCCATTTATTTTAACACTTTTCACTTGAAGTGTTGAAATAACAGGTTTTATCAGGGGACGTGTCATCCACTGTTTTATGTATATGTGAATATGGAAATACATCTACTGAGTGTGCATTTATATATATACTCACACAGATTATATGGATGTGTAATAATAATAATATGGTAGATGTGTATGTAGACACTAATGCACAGGCAAATACAGTGTTTTCTTCTCAAATTGAGTCTTTTGTTTCACAAAAATTTGTGTTTGTGATGTATTTTTAATATATCTGTGTATCTATAAATATATCTAAATATATTGGTACATAAAATGGTTTATTACTAGGTAACAGCAACTGGATGAGATAGATAAAATAGAGAGATAAAGCTCAAAATAGGACAATGATTAACTTGAGTTATGTAAAGCAGGCATCTGAGCTTTCTAGTTATCTAGACCTGGTTTCTTTAGTTTGCCGTAGTTTCTGAAGTTCTGCTTCCCTTTCTGCGATGGACTTCTTAGGCAAGTGGTTATTAAACAGCACAAGGTATGAGTCAGGTTTTGTAAATGACCTGAAAAGTTGTTGTACTGCATTTCTCAGTAATTTTGGCTTTTTAAACATAGTGTAGGAACCTCAATTCCCTGCTCAGCAGGCAGTCACATTTCTTCCAGTGTGTCCTTACTTGTACTAAATTGCCTTTTTGCAGCTAGAATTATCTATGTGCTAAAGCTCTGGCACAGATGTGTGGGCATACACACACATCCTGGTTCCAGGGTCGTGTTGACCGTGGTGGTTGTTATGGAGGTTAAAACCAGCTCAAACAAAGGCAGCACTGCCAAGGCTGACAGAGGCAGGGCTGCCTTTGAACAAATCTCTAAATAGCCAGAACCATTTCTACCACACTTCAGGTTAAATGTCAGCCTCTGCATTGGAATAAAAGGGCAGCAAGACCTACCTCGTGATAAAGGGAACTACTCACATCTTTTGAGGGGAAGAATTTGGCAGGAACTCATTTGTCCCTTTGTGATGGCTGCAGTGATCTTGTCTGGTAACTGGGCAGTATTTTCTAAATGAGCTGTTCGTTGGCTCTTATGCTGGTCCTATTCACATGTCCTTTTTCTTGTGTTATGTCAGGAGCTTACCCTGGCCATTAGCACAGTTTTATTACCTTTTCATTACTGTTGTATCATTATTTGTTTGATTGATTAGCACGGGCACTCTCTGGGTAGGGGAGGGTTGCAGTGCAAAGGGTGTCAGACCTCCTGCAGCAGCACCAGCCCCACCACACCGGGGCAGCTGACTCGGGCTCCAGGTCGTGGTGGGCAGCAAGGGCAAGGCAGGCAAGGCAAAGAAAGGGCTTCCTGAGGCACCCAAAGAACATGGAAAGCATTTTGTCAGACAATTTCCAGCTCCAAGTCAAACCAAAGTACTAACCAGGAGTGAAATTAAATAAGGAACGTTTGAGGAATTGCAACAGAAAATGCTTTGCTAGGTTTCATGCTGACGACCAGAAGTATCGACTTCTAGTGAATCTGTAGTTTTCCGTAAGAGAACGGCCTTGTTAGGAAATGTTTAACCACTTCTTGCAGCATTCACAAAACAATTTGTGTCTGTCCTCTTGGTTTTTCCTACTGAAGTTTGATATGAGTGAAAATTCCCCCAGGTCCCCATGGATAAATAATATTTACAGATAAGAAAAAATTAATTTTTCCCTCTTTCTCTGATTCTAGCCTTTTCTTAATTGAGAGAATTCTCTGATGAGTACTAAACATTTATTGAATGAGAACTGTGGTGATTTTATGAATTTTTGCTGAAAGAGCATAAATAATCATTTTTATTAATTCAAAAATGGTAAAATTAAATCCTAAAAGTACACTGATTTTTCTCTGTGATGGAAATTCAAGTTGGTTTTTTTTTTTCTATTTGAGTACAATTTTTTTTAAAGGAAATATGAAGCCAAATTATTGCCTCTTTTTTTCCACTCAGAGGTTGAATTCAATTCTGTATGTAACAGAAACAGAACCACATCTGATGTAAGCTTTGAAATTAAGAGGAAGGTTCAATTGTTATCAGAAGAAATATTGACACGCTATCAGTGTATCGAGATAGTCACAATATGCTGACAAAAATCCTGTCAGTTGATATGGTTTCAAGAGCCTGCTATAGCAGAGTTAGATAAAATTTGTTTCAAATCTGCAGAATCATTAACTTTATTCTAAAGTCTTGTGACAGAGTCCTGATTTCTCCTAGTCAGCAGAACCTTTGCCATTAATTTGGTAGAGTTGGTGCATTGCCCATCACAACTTTTGAATAACATGAAACATGGAGTAGCCATTGGTTTGAAGGTGTAGGCTGACTGATGTAGAGATATTCCATTAAAGGACTGTTCCCTCAAATTCTCCATTGGTACATGAATAACTAAAACTTCTGCTTGGAAATAGTCAGAGCCTGAGTAAACAGTACATTGTTGTTAGTGATTTTGGCATATGGCTCTTAATGAGTAATAATGGACTGCAGGACTGATCAGGCAGGGAAGTAGATAGGGAGCAGTGAGAAGAGTGATCTCAGGATCTTGAGAAGTGCTGGGCTGTGCAGCATTTAAACTGTGGCAAGGTCCATCCTGCTCTTGCTTCTTGGGAACTTCCTGTATTTTTTAGTGCACTAAATATTGTGTGTCCCATTTGAGGACCTCATAGCAACTGTGGATAGTCTTTCTCTCTAAACAGGTCTGTTCACTGGATTTTCTTCTGCTTATAAATGCATTCTCTGGTCATTTTGAAGGATGTGTCTGCTACACTGTTTCATTAAACTGCCACGTTATCAGGTAATTGTTTAAACATAATGCCATAGCACTATCAAAAGGAAAGGTGAACTAATGGCATTTGCAAATGTCAGGGATTATCTTAACACTTTTATTATAGTTTATAAAAAGTAGGTTCAGGGCATTCCATGGCAATTATTTCCACAGAAATTGGTTATTTAAATAAATTGCTAATTATCTGGATATGACAGTATTGAAAACCCTGCTAATGAGTTATTTGATAAGTGTAGCTTATGGTGGCCACCTACAGGTGGCAGAAAGAAAGAACGAGTAGAATAATTGCAGTCAGAAGGAATGTGATGCAAATGGTTTGTGTGTAACCTGCAAGTTTCCCTGGACTGTTTGCAAATGCAGATTATATAAAGTACTTTGATTGCCAATATTAGGCAGCATAATGCACTATACAGAAAATGCCTTAACAAAGAATTATGTTTTCTGGGGTTTTTTTCCTGATCTCCAAACTTTCTTACCTACTTACTTTCTGAAGCATTGGATTGATACCTACAGTGCCTGAACTTTTCCAGGCCATTTTCCTTGTATAATGCTTTGCACCCAAGTTTGTTATTTGCTGTCATTGTGTTCTTTTGTAATTAGCATGATTAATTTTAACAGTCTGGGAGATATCAGCATCAGTTTTCTTCCAAGAAGGTATCTACAGAGGGAGGAAAGGTGATTTTGCTTAGATTTGGAGGCTTACATTTTTTAGCAGGACAGACTTTAGCAGTGACTAATTAGTAAAATATTATGTATCAGCTGCTTCTTCCTTGTAATATTTAGGCTCAGTGGTTTAAATATCAAATTTGTAATATTATCTGAAGCAAATTAAAAAATAATTTTACTTGAAAATGCACAGAGTGGGGAGAATTGACCCAAATTCCTTTTTATTCCTTCTAGTATCCATAGATACAAAAATGTGGTTTGGGTTGATCTACTATCCAAAGGTATGAGAGTTTGCTTTCCTTTAAAATCTGTTTCTGTTGTTCATAGAGAGTTTGAAAAGACCATAAACACTGTTTGAAGATTCAGTCTCAGTAGTACTAGTCTGAATTAACACTGTTGGCTGTTTTTTAATGGACCTGGATCACCTTTACTTCAAGTCCTCATTAGAGCTACTTCATATGTGCATTGAAAACTTTAAACTATCAAATTGGTCCAGTATATTGCAAGTGAGAATGTAGCCCAGTATTCTGAGATTATTTTTCTCCCATTGTTGGATCACTGGGATCAGAAGATCTGGATTGTTTCTGCTAGGAATTTCCAAAGCTACTGGATTGCTTGAAACTCAACACCAGGCTTCTTGAAGTTGGCTCTCAAGCCTCAATCTAGTGAACATTTTTGGTGTTTGACAGGATCAAGTCCTATCAGGACTCCCTGTAATTATGAAGTCATAATAAAATGTGTCTTCTGGCATTGGTGAAGGGTTTTTTACTTCCTAAGGAAAAATAAACAAACAAGCAGGTATATTATCTTTCATCAGTTTGTCATCAGCCTGCTATCCTCCCTGGACAAGAGCAGCTCTGCCTACCTGTGCTGCTGAGGGAGAGACATTTGATTGATCTATGTTCTGCTTCTCCTTCCTGTTGTGTTTTTGCTATTGGATTTTCTTGACTGATAGTCTGAAAAGTCTTACTTTTTATTTACAAAAAAAAAAAAAAAAAAAAAGTAGAGAAAGACAAAGCTCTTTGTTTTAAGGCAAGAAAAAGATCAGAGACTTTTATGTCTTAAAATTATTTCATTGTTTATGTCTTTTTGTCTCTCTATAATAGCAAATATTTGTTTCACAATTAATGAGATTTGAAAGAGTAGCTTTCAACATAGAGTAGCATGTCATCTCCATGAGGCATTTTTCTGTCTTTCATTTTTGTATCTCACTCACCTGCCTGAGATCTTGATAAATGGACTTTGCTTATTAAATCTTATTATTTTACAACAAGGTAAATGATAGCCACATCTAACATCTGGTAGCAGCTGTAGCACTTCTATCAGGAGAGTAGCATATCAGCAGTTTCCTCAGCTACAGGTGCTTAACTAGTGGAATTACAGATCCCAGTGTGTCAAAATATGTGGTAGATGCTTATCTTTTAGTATGTGAGCTGTCTTTCAAATGCATGCTGGATTTGGACCTTAGCTTCTTAAATACCATTGGATTTATCAGAAAACGTTCTGCAAATTCCCACTACTACTTACAGATCTTTTAAAATTTGGCATTAAATCTCCTTTATTTCAACCTTTTAAAAACTACTTCTCCACAAATCTCTATAATGGAATGTATTACCTTCCTGTGTACTTATATGAGAATGCAGGAAAATAGAGACTGTTAGTCAAATTGAGTGTTCATTTCCTTTT
>VYXF01001329.1:1162930-1242594 GCA_013397295.1 Polioptila caerulea
TTTTCAAAAAAAAAAAAAAAAAAAAAAAAAAGCCAGCTCAATATTTTGATTTGGTTGGGTTTTTTTAGTGCACATCAAAGTTAGCATCTCTGGGAGCTGCAGCAGAAGGCTGTTCCTTTTTTATAGACTTGCTATGTTCCTTGGATTTATCAATACCATTTCCTTTTTTTTTTTTAGGTTGTATTAAAGTGATTCAAACTTTTCTTTTTTGTGGCCAGATAAAAGATTGACCTTTCTTACACAATTGTCTGAGAGCTTCTTCCATATAAATACTAAGCAATGGTGCAAATTACAGGAAAAAAATTAGGATTGGCAAGGAAATGTTTTTAGTGCTGTAGATGCATTTCATCTGTTATTGCTAATAGAGCTGCACTTTCGATGGCTTTGTCTGCATCAATGTTACATCATCTGAACTACACAGAATGGAATGATTTTCTGTCCTGTGTCTGCTGTATCTGTTTCTGGATGACTACAAATCAAGGGGTTTGATGTCACTTTGGCACTTCTATTTTATATAGATTGTGTAGCTGTTTGTTTTTTATTCTTTCTTTTCCTGTTGGTTTGTCCCAATGGTAATGGGAAATTCTGAAATATAATTTCATGCAGACATCCCAGTCAGTGCTCAACAGAAAGACTATTTGATTTGCAAGACATTAATTACTGTTTTCTTTTTAGTAGTTATCAAATTCTCTGAAACTGGCTTCCACAAATGACTTGATTTCTACAGATCTTTTGCCCTTTACAGAACAATTTCTCTTTTCAACAAATTTTTCCCAGAGATGCTGAAAAAAAACTTTTTTTGTCCTTAGTTTCACCAGTTTAACTTAAGTCATCTCTAAAACTGATTTTAAACTCCTCTGGATCAAAAATATCCTCAGTTTGAGTGGTTTATTTCTGTTTCACCAAAGTAGGGAAAGTAATTTAAACTAATCTCAGATAAATGGATTCTAAAGTGGCTCTGTAGGTAAGGATCTGAACTAGTTCAATTGCATCCATTTTAAAATAAGCCTTTAGTAAGCTTCATGCAAGATTGTGAATACAGGCCATAAGTCTTTCCCTCACCATGGGAAGGACAGATGGAAGGGAGAAGGAAATGAGAAATCTCTATAGAAAGTCCTAGAAAAAATGCACTTACTGGGACTAGACTGAAAATGTATTTGCTTGTCAGGTGAGATACATTGGGATAGAAGAGGACAGCCTCATCTTCTCAGGTCATCTTTGGACCCCAGTTAGGAGTATGAGGATCATTTCCATTGTTTTCCTTCTAAACAAGCTCATACAAATAGCCAACTAATGTTCTTTTCCCTGAATCCCAATCTCTCTCACATGTCCTTGGTATCAAATGTCCAACTTGCTCCTCCAGCATCCACAACCTCTGTTGCTTACTAGCATTGACATTCACTTCTGCTTTCTCAGTACTGACATACAGAGTACAGAATTTGTAGATAACATCAAATAAAGTGATCTACTGAATGATTCAGTATTTAAGATTCACTGCATAGCAAGTCCCTGAGTTAAGCAGGTAGAAGCTGGGACTGTACTGAGGGGATTCTATTTGTGTCTGATAGCCTTATCTAAAGTATCTGCTTTGGATACTGTTGGTGGTGGTTCTGAAGAGGAACTCAATACTGACAGAATACTGCACATTTTGTGATCTGACTTCACATTTCTAAAGCTGTGAGGATGCCTTATGACTGATCCAGAGGCAGGAAACAAGCAGCCTGGCCTTTGGCAGTGAGGGAGGGACCTCTGTGCTCGGCTGTGCCGAAGAGGCAGTGGTCTTAAAACTGGGGTGTATCACTGCTCTCACCACCCTGCTACCCAGCAGTGCTTGAAAAGGGTGGGGATGTCAAATCATCCAGCTTTAAACAAGGTCCTCTACTGCAGGGTATCCCAGGCTGTACTGATCTGTCCGTGAAGCTTGAGAGCACTCACTTGGCCACTGGGCTTCCCTGCCTTGTGTCCCAGCAAGAGTCCTGTGTCTTCTCTGCCATGGGAGCAGGACCTTCATGGCCTGGGATAATAAGGAGGCTTTGTGTGAGTTGATTTAATTGCAGTGTAGCATATCTGTTAGAGGAAAGGTTTATGAATAATAAATGTTCTTCCATTAAAAGTAAGATCAGGTTTTCCTCTTCAGATATTTCACCCGCAATCAGTTCTCCATTATTTTTTCCAATTGCTTTTATTTTTAAACCACGGGGATTTATTTTCCATTTGCAAAACCATTGTACACAGGAATGCAAGTCAGGAGTCAGGTGGTAAGCCATATTTTTCTGTATGCCATAACCACTTCAAATGGTATTAAGCAGGTATATTAGGAAATGATGTGGGGAGAGAGTTTCAGTAATCAAAATATGTTCTATCCTCTCCTTTAGAAGATGGAGGGCAACATCTTAGTATTGTTACTCACAAGAAGGTTTGGATATAAGGAATATCAAAGCAGGTATGGAAAACAAACTAGGTTATTGTAGTCTGTTGTAGGTGGGCTTAAGATTTTATACCACAATTTAAGAAAGCATTCTTCCCCTTTATGGACTTCAGAAACACTTGCAAAAAGAGCTCACTTGGGTTTTTTTTATTTTCTCATTAGAGATGCTGAAACATTTCAGTCATTCTTCAGCTGATTCCATAGCAGTAGAGATTTTTTAACATACCTGAATATACCAACCCCTTTTCAGTACAGGCATGAAATTTAAAAAAAAAAAAAAAAAAAAAAAAAACAATTTTAATATGGAGATAATTCTGCACTCATTGTATACAAGGAGCTCCAGAAATGTCTAGAAGCACCTTTCTGTGATACATGTCATTTTTACAGTTTTCCAGTGAGGCTGAGGTATTTTATTTCTAAATTAAGTAAGCTTTTTTTAAAGCCCCACTTTATCAAAATTAGATGTATATCAATTTTTTTTGCATGTTTTGCAACATGTGTGTGATTCACCATATCACTCTGATGGCTTGTTAGATTTTTGCAAGGTTTTGAAAGAGAGATACATTTTTTAAAGTCATCTTGCTGCAGGAAATTAAAATGGGAAACAATTACAGAAAATTCCAGCGGAAAGAGAAAATGCATTATGGAAAAAGCAATAAAAGCGTAAAAATATTAAAGTAAAAATCACTTCACAGTGGCCTGTATGATTCAATTGTAGATCAATATTGTGTAGTTAATGCATTAGCAGTAGAGCATTAATTTGCAATTACAGCAGGTGATCTGATCCTCTGTGTTCTGTCCATTGACATAAATGACCTTTTGTTGAAAGAGATTCTGTAGTCATTATTTCTAACAGATGTAACTAAAAAAAAAGGTAGAACAGAGGGGTACTTTCTAAAGTATACTTGTTTCATGGTAGAACCTTTCAGCATTATATTCTGGCATGGAGTACTTTGTTCATCTGGAATATTGCTCATTTTCATGTAAAGAATATGGATTCCTTTTCAAATAAATGTCTTTTCTCACAGAGTATGGAGGTCACAAATGTCCTCTGTTGCAGACATGGATGTCTGTAAGGTTTTCTACCCAGCAATGATTTAAAATCCACCCGTGGAATGCTGTTTCTCAGTGGGACAGTCTGTGCCTTTGCCCTGAGCCCTTTTTCAGATCCACCTTCATCCCCTCTTCCTGTCCTGGCTGGGATGCAGTGCTGTTCCTGCGGGCTGTGCTCTCTCACCATGTTGTGTTCAGCCCATGTGCCCCTGCTGCCTCCAGGCCCTGCCCCATGCCCCTCCTGATCCCTCAGGCAGGGAAGAAGGTGCCAGTGTGCCCCACCACAGGCAGAGCTGCCAGGGAGCTGGATCTGCCCCGAGCCCTTCTCTCCTGCCCAGCACCAGTTGTGGGTGGGACCCCAGGGATCTGAGGAAAGACAAAACCATTCTGGAAATGGGACAGCCCATGACAGGAAAGCAATAGTGATGAGTTTTGCCTCTGTAAGATAAACTCTCTTTCCAACATGGAACACAATGGTTTTTGTGAGACTGCTTGTGGATTTTTAACATTTTCAACAAGCCTTCTTGTTGATACCTCTTTGGAACAAAAGTTTCAAAGGATTCAGGACAATTTGATTATTATTTTTTCTTCAGCAGGCTTTTACTGAAGCATTTAGCTGAGAAATTTTTATAACAGCAGGATGGCCCTTTGTGTGTGAATAAACAGGCTTTTCTATCACAAAATCGTGGGACTTGATCTATGAGACAGTATTGTTACTGTATTTGTACCAACATGAAACTCTGTAAGGAACTCTATACTTTTTTTTTTTTTATGGCTACAGAACTGCAAAGTAGAGATCTGGTTCTCCATGCACTTCATTACTCTTCTTTTTAGTCCTTGTCAGTGTCTGTTATAGTCAGTGAAGACTCTGATACTTCAGTTAAGTGAGGATTAGATCAGGCAAAAAAATTCCCATCCTGGAATTACTGTTTGTGACATTCAATGCAGAATGAAGAACTAAAAGACATTCAAATCATGGGAGTGCAGATCAGGGGAATGAGGGAACTGGCCCTGTGTTTTGAAATTCCAGGTTAAATTTCTACTTATAACCATTGGGGAAAAAAATACTTTGTCTTGCAATGAATAACCACGATTTTGAATGCAAAGAGTCCTTTGTCTCAGCCCTGTATGAGGAGAATGAAGTCGGGTGGATTGCTGCAAGTCTCAAACAGCCACAGGCTGCCAGCGGTGGGGCAGAGCAAGGCTGTGCTTCTCCTGCCTAGAGTCTCAGAGAGCCCTCCCTTCCTCTGCCCCCTGCCTGTCCTTACCCCAGCACACAGGGGGGAAACACAGGCTGTAGGCTTTGCTCTGTGCCAAGCAGAGCATGCTCCAAGAGCAGACATGCCCAAGAACAGGCACACTTGGCCACCAGCTGGACTCTGTGAGGTTTCTGACACAGGCTGTGTCTTTAGGGGTAGAAGAACAAATCCTTTCTGTACAAAGCTGTCTATGACAAAGAGAAGTTAAGGTGCTAGACCTAAGTCTTCTCTCATGATTGAAACGGATGAGGGAATAGATTGCTCGTTGCAGTGTCAGGCTACCAAAATGATATGAGACAAGATTCAAGGGATGATATTTGGACCCACTAAGATTTTTAAGAAAAAAATGCCACTTAAAGCAAAACCACTTTTCAGATGTAAGTCCTTTGATTGAGATAAGTGTAGTCTCTGGTAGAAAGAGCAGGTTTTAGACTGTATTTCCAAAGAAACTTGATAGGTATTTGTACATCCATTTGAGTTGCTTCCACCACATTTGAGCTTTTGTGGCCATTTTCACTGAAATTTGCCAGAAGGGAGGAAGTGTTTTACTCCAACAAATTTTGAGAAACAGAAAAGGCAGAAGAGAGAGAGTAGTTGCATTCCTTCACTGTAAGCACAAGCACACTATGAGCTCACCTTTATTATACCTCTGAGAACCCGCGTGGGACAGTGCTGTTAGGGCTGTGTCAGCCACAGGAAAGGCTTTAATTGGCAGTCACACCTTATTAGATGTCAGAGAACCCAACCAGGAGACACAGAACTGCTGGAAGCCAGATATCATTAGCTCCAATGCTCACAGAGCCATGCACTGAGAAAAGTCTTCAATGGATACAGCACTGAATGGAGTGGCCGTTCTCTGCAGAGATGAAATTTGCAGTACATGCAGAAACAAAAGAGGGAACAAAGTGCTGTTTGAACATGTCGACATAAAATCCTAAGAAAAATGCATGTGGAAGAGAGAAGAGTTGGGACAGACATACCCAAGCATTCACTTCTGAAAACATTTCACTATTTTCTGCTTTTTTCCTAGCCCAGTGCTAATTACAGAAATTCAACCTGTTCTCAACTGTCTGTCTTTGCTAATAAAACAAAAAGTAATTAGAGGACTGCCACACTTGGTCCATTATAGATGATTGGGAGAGAAATTGCTAATTGATAGTGAGAATCTTCTGTGAGAATTTCTTTTAAAGGAAATCAGAATTTGTGAAAAACGAAACAATCTATAAAGTTTTTTTTGTTATAGTTGTAAAAGATCAAATTCGAACAGGTTTTCATTATTGATTCTTACATACTATTTTGCCACTTTTAATGAAAAGTTGCAATGTTCAAATCAGCACATTGTAAAGTTACAGACTAAATTCAACACTTAAAATGTCCTTTATATTGTGCAGTTTTGCATTAGTTCTACATTTTATTTGGAGCTGCTTAGGGGAATTATCTATTAGCTTTCCTTTATTTCTGCTCATTTCACCAGCTAGTAAATGAAGTCTTCATAGATAGGATTGTTATTTCATAAATTTGTAAGAATGAATTAAAGCTCATTCTGTTACAATTGCTATTTGTCATTCTCGTAATGAATTCTCATGCAAAGTAGTTTCAACCATCACTGTATGGTAATAATTATTTACTAACAATTAGGTCTCAACTGCGCATCAGTTCAAATGCTGTCCTAAAGCAGTCACTCCTGGCTTCTGCAGGGATTTGTTTCCTGGGAACACTAGGTCTGCTCCCCTTTCCTGCTCTGCCTGGGTGTCTACCCTGCTTCCCTGATTCTGGGGACACTTTAAGGAATTGAGAGGATGGAAAGAATAATTGCTTTGGCAATATGTTTTTTTCTCCCATCTCTCACAAGGATCCACAATATTGCTTGTCCTTTGAAAACCCAGTACTGCTGCACCTATTTTTAATGTGGATTCACACTACTGATGTGGATTCGTGCTGCATGAACATGCACAGAGCTGTTCTCCATGTAGATAAAGCACATGGTGTGAAATGACACTGAGTGAGTTTTGTTTTAAGTTTACAAAGTAAATGCAGCATGGAGATGACTCTTCACGAGAGGCTTGGTTAATTGTTGATGAAATTATAGGCAAGTTGTTTTACTCAGCTCAGGTTGCTTTCAGACATGAAGTCAGCTCTGTTGTAGACTGAGTTCCCTTGAGTGCATGCAGAGGTGACTGGAAATTGAATCTGAAACTGTATGCAGCTCCTTGTTGGATATTGAAAATAAATAGAAGGCAAGATAAACACAGTGGAAAATGCTATTTCTTTACTCCTTTCTGCCATCTCCAATAATTACTTAGGAAAATTCCTGTGGGGTTGTTTTTTTTTTAATGTTATATGTGTTGTAACTGCAGGGGACTTGTTTTCCAAAAAGGAAGAACATAAAACATTCAGTATTGCAAAGCTCTGCCATCAGAGAAGTTCCTCTTTGAAATATTGTCAGTCATACAAAGAAAATACACGTTTAAGAAATTTTCCTTTTTGTATCATAGCAGCTTTGTTGATCTTTCAGTCAGAGGCTGTACCTGGCAGTGAAAGGAAGGAAGGAAAGGCAAGCAGTGGAAGAGGTTGTGCTCAGGGAAGGCATGGTCCTGGAGCCCACCGTGGCACAGGCATGCACTGCTGTGCAGCTCAGCTGGGGCTTGGTGCTGGGCTAGCTGCTGTTTGGTCACTGATCTTTCACTTTCCCCAGTGGTAGAAAAGTAAGTTTTCTGCCCAGGAAGGAGGGAGCAATAAATTTTTTCCTGTTACAGCACAAGCCCCCTGACTGATGAGGGGTTCTTTTATCCATGCAATTAGAACAAAACAAACAGAGAAAGCATTATTGTTTTTAAGCTGGCATTTTAGAAGCTGACAGCACATTTAAGAAAGGGTTTAACTTCCTTCAATATCATGAGTTATGTTGCTGCTTTTCTAGCTGATATTTATTATTTGGACAGAGATAGGTAAAACAATCCCTAAGGAAATGTGGAAGTGGGTTTTTACCTCTGACACGGAGGATTCACAGGGTCAGAACTATTTTGTTCACATGAATCTCACTCTTCAATGGACACAGCAGCTGCTGCACAAATTTGTACAGGCAAGCTGATAAAGGATGAAAGTAATTTTAGCTGAAATATAATGTGAGAGTACTAGAGGGAAAGACTCACAAGGATGAGGGGTTAATCATTGCAGGACTGAATCGAGGTTCCAAGATAGAAAAATTGCTTTTCTGTTTGATTTTGAGAGGTCTGCGGCTTTCAAAATTCTGGTCACAGGAGGATGTCTCTCAGTAGATGGTTCTCATTAGAATTTGTTGAAAACTTCTTTGAGGGAACTGTTTTTCATTGACAAATTTCATTTAATCAAAATAGATCTCAAGTCCCTGCTGTGTCTGATTCAGAGTGTCCTGGGATGAACACTGAAGGTCTACCCTGGATCTGTTAGCATTAATGAGACTGACTATTGCCAGTGATGAGGAAATAGTTACTCTGTCACAGGGAAGTTTAAGCATGGAAAAGTTTTCCAGTTTAGACTGATAATCAAAATTCTAAAAACGTGTGAAATTAACACATTTAAAGAAAAAAATATTATTTGGGTGAATCAAATCTGTTTCAATCTTTTTGCAACATACTTTGGTTTTGACCTTTTCATTCCAATTAACTTGGATTGCAAAACAGACATTTTCAAGTTAAATGGAGCCATTGCATTCCATGTTGTCAAACAGCACATATTGGTAATTCTGAAACTCTTTTCCCCACAGAACACCATTCTTGTCTGAAAAGCATGCTTTCCTAGAACTACGCTCGTCTCTGACAAATACACCTTTCTAAAAGTGGGATAACAGACCAACTTGATTCTAGAGATAGTGGCGTTCCTGTTGGCTTGCTCTCAGAAAACAAAAACTTAAAAACACTATGAACTGCTGTGTAATGTTACTTGATGACTTTTATCATCAAACCACTAGATCTGAATGACTTAATTGGTACCTTCTATAGAAATTTCTTTGGAGCTGAAGGTTGTGGCTTGGTTGTGGAAATGGGTGAAATAAATCTACATCTACCTGACACAACTGGTGGTGATGTCCCAGCAGCTGCACAACCACTGGGAGAGTTAAGGATTTCATTTTCCAGAACAGTACTTATAAGAGAGAGGCAAGACCCTTTGGGTGTTAATAAATGAAACATGATGTGATATTCAGCATGTATTTAAAGGTAGTTTTAGAACCTCTATATGTGATTGAGCTGTTTACATGGGGGAGTTAGTTCATCTGCTTTCAAAGCTATCATTCATTTTGTACATCTGCAGTACAATGATACAATTTGCTATACATGGCTGATTATGAAGCTGTTTCCCAGACTCCTCAATGCTCAAGGCATGTGGAATCATATTTGTTTTCTTAGGAAAGATGATCATGATCAGCACTTTCATCAGTATGTGTGCCCACCTACTGCATAAAGGTCCACTTTGTAGTTCCAAGAACTGACAGAATGCTTTAGTGAGATAAGGAAATAACCATTCCTCTAGGGGTGGTTGACAAGGAAAAAACCCACAGTTACCTCAGGGAGCCTTCTGAAAATTCTTGATTTATTCTGCATTTCCCTTCTCAAAGACATGGGATACAAAATTGCATCGTTCAGGGTCCCTTGATAAGTACCCGTTTCCAACTCCCAAACACTCAGTTTAGCTATTTAGATCAAAGATACATTAATTGGCAGTGGAGAACTTAAGGGGAGGAAAAATAGATTTGAGTAGGCTAGGAATTAATGCATTGGATAACATTCCTAAAGGATTCCTTATAATGCTCTTATCTCCTGCCGTGCCCTCGTCTGATGAGTGGCTAATGGATTCTCAACTTTTTCTCTTTCTTCATCGTTGGCCACTCACAACTGCCCAGGGTTGTTGGAGTGCAGTACATGAACATGATCTGTCTTGCAGCCCCCAAAGTCAGGTACTTTGAGGTCTCTGCCAGGAAGAGCAGCCATCCCCTTGTTGCTGGGGAAGCTTCTCCGTAAGCCTGTGTCAGGAGGCTGCTGTGGCTTCAGCACACGCTGTGGGGCTCTTCCTGCTGCCCAGATGCTGCATCTGTGTTTCCATCGCTGCGGTCCCTGCTCGATGCTCCCCAAGTGCCAGCTCAGCTCTGCTTGACACTGTGTCAGCACCATGTTGTCCTGTTGTAGAGGATCCATGCTGTCACAGGAAATACAGCGCTTATCCCATAAGCATGTCTTGCATGGGCTGGAGACCTTCTCCTTTTTAGTAATTTTGAGCTCCATTATTTACTGATATTAGCCTGTACTTTTGGTTAGAATGACAATTTATCTCAAGATTGTCTGATGAAATTTCTTGAGGTATAACAAAATATCTGAAATACTTCACTCACTGGCTGAGACCCACATGGCATAGGACTATCCAGTGTTTTTCTTTTTCTTTTAATATAGATTTCTTAAGCCTTATGTGAACGGTTGCCTGCTTTTTAGACTCTGGGGTTATTAGCATCTTTGAATCTTTCTTCTGTGTGTTATCCCTCAAAGTGTCACTCGTAAGCCCTCCATTCATCAGGATTTTAGAACTCAGTAAAAAAGATTAGGTGGGCTTTTTTCCCCATAATTCAGACAATTCATAGATGTAATATTTGGATCCTTCAAAAAGCTTTCTGGAAGCTGTACTAGACTCTGAAACAAATAGAAGTTCATTAGCTCATGTATATTAGTTCAATCATAATGTTTTAAAAAGGCTATCAACTATGATCCAATTCAGTTTTGTGTCGATCCAGTATCTGAATACTTGTTAAGTAACATCCCATCTGCTAACCCCTTATCTCTAGAGTCATTTAAGCAGCTAATGTGAGTGAATTAAATCATTCCATCTGTACTATATCAATATTTTGGAAGCTTTTTCTTTTCACAAATTGGTTCTTTAAAACAAAGAGTCTCGAGGTTTCTTCCCGAGATTGTACCACATTGTCTGATAAACCACTTCCCCTAATGTTCTTAATCCTACAGCCCTCTAGCAGAAGTAATAATTAGATAAAAAGGATCGTTTAGGCTTCACATTTAATGTTCTGGTAAGTCAGTGTTCAACGAGACATGAGGAGGAGGAACCATCATTACAGAGGCAGCCTTTCCATAGACATTGGTGTCCTGAAGGCTGTATGTACAGAAACACCTCTCAGAGGAGATTTTATTTGTCTGCATGCTCTCACATTGCAGCTCTTGCCACATTTTTATGAGCACTGTGTCAGACAACCTGTGCAGTGTCTGCTGCTTTTTGCTTTGGAGATTAGGGCACATCTAAATGATTGTACAGGGGCTAGAAAATATGCATTTTCATTTCCATAGGCAAGAGCTATGCAGCATATAGATTGCATGGACCAGAGAGATGTCCCTTTAGTCAAGTCAATTTTTGCTAGTTGCCTTTGAGAATAAATTCTAAATTGTGTGTATGCCTCACCCAGATTATCATAATACTCTTGCCCTCTACAATAAAATTAGCCTTCCTAATGTTGGCAATTCATATAGATACATAGGTGGGCACAAATAGAATCCTTCCTGAACCATCTTGCATTCATTCACTGTTTCAGGGTTTTTTCACAAGAATCCTAATCAATAGAACCAAATAAAGAAATCAGTAGCTTCAACTATATATTAAATATCAGTTCAGGCATTCGAAAATGTTTCTTCAACAAGAAGGTGAATTTATGTCTTCAATACTTAACAGAAAGAATTTTTAATAGAAGAAGAAAGCTTCTACAGAAAAATGATTAATGCTAAAATTGAAAATATATTATAATATAAAATAGTAAAACTTTTGTTTACTATTTGAGCATACCAGTAAAAATATTTCAAAGAGAGTCAACCAAATTAATGGCAAAGCACAATTGTTAATGCATTGTAAACCCCCTCACAGGTATCTCAGAGGAATAATAATTGTTTATCCCTTTGCTATGGTCAGAATATGGGAAATTGTGAAGTAAAAGGCCAATTTCTTATTCAAATGGCATTTTGAAAGCTATTTTATTTAAAAATCCTGTGCAGTTTAGAACGAAAGCTGAAATAAGTCCCCATATTCTGGGGAAGCAAGATGGTATTCTGCTAAATGCTAGAATTTTATCATTTGAAGGGGAAAAAAGGCAAAAAAGAAAGCAGCCAGTGAGACCTACGAATATAAAAGCATTTGAGATCTCAGAAGGAGTTTAAATCAATGCACTGCCACAGTTACAGCACAGATGAAAGAGCCTGCTGTCTCAATTGCCAGGAAACTACTTAGAAACTCTCACTTTGATTTTTTTTTTTTTTTGGTAGTCCGTTACATTACCACTAAATGCAATATACAGAGACATCATTGCTTTGATGTTGTACAGCTACAACAAATGGAAACTAATATGGTAGAACAGTCAAGCTATGTGATTTGCATTTGTATATACAAATATATACCCATCAATCTTCTTACTTCTAGACCATGTATCACTGCCACCCATCTGCCTCCTTACTGATACTTCTGTTTTCATAAAAGTGACAATTATTTTACACCCATATCCTGAATAGAAATACATATATTTCAGAGGGGTGTAAAAATTAAAATTTTCTCAAAGCTATTGTCTCACAGAACAAATTATTCACTTGCAAAGCCTTCTAAGAGTGCTTGGAAACAATTTCATATTGGAGCACAACCGCAGCCAGACATTACACGATTTTTGTTCACACAGGTCTTGTCACACCAAGAATACTTACTCTCTTCTTACAAAACAACATTATTGAACAGGCTAGATTCCCTGACCTTCTCCAGTCTTTTGAGGTGATCTAGCAGTGTGTGAGATTATACACAATACCTCTTGTTGGGTGAAAGTAGTGTAGGGAAAAACTGTCACAAGCATGTCTAGATCTACATCTCCTCTGTGACATCTGCTGAAATCCCAGCTATTGATGGAATAGAAATAATGCAAGTGGGCACTAGGGTTCATTTTTGGCACCATCTTCCCCATCATCACCTGTCCAAATGGGATTTTGCCATATGATGAGTTTATGTAAAAACTGAAGGTTGCAGGGTAAGAGAGAGTGTACGGCCTGAAGAAGACTTCACTGTTTCCTCTTCTAGTGTTACAGAAAAAGATTTCTCCTCTAAAAGATCTCCCAAAGGGAAAATGAACAGAAATTGCTTTACTGGGTGATCTGGCTGGAAATGCCTCAGGCACTCTGTCCAAATTCTACATGGATGGCACAGGTCTTCCATGCAGTCCCTCAGGATATGCCAAAGTTTGGACAGATACCACTTCCATTTTTGCAGAGAGTGAAACAGAAATAAAATTTAATGTCTGGGTATTTTTCCCATTGCTTCTAGAAACACAGGCTATAGACAAAACTGAAAGGTCTTACACAGACAGAGCTCTCAATAAACAGTGCAGGGGATTTGCCTCAGTAAACATTTCAGAAACTGGCATCTCTTTATTGTGTAATGATTCTGCTAATAGTAAAGGCGTTTACAATGTTTCGTGACTGACGTGGAAGTACTTGTCACCAGTAGTGAATTTTTCTTCAAAATATAAGAATTAAAAGTTTCAGATTTGTGTGAATGTTTAAGAAAAATCTTGTAGCCTGTAAAAATTATTTACAGTAATAATCACCTTACAATTTACTCCAGTACCTCAAGACTTGTAATGTCTCTAGATCCTGTGGCAAAGTTAGTCAGTTTTTATGTTTATTTAGTAATAGGCCAGACTGGTCATTTCTTATGAAAGACGTCAGCAGGGACCTCTGCATGCCTCTCCCATCATTGCATTTTGTAGAACAGTTTTACTTAGAGCCTTAACCTGTGATTCATTTCACAACCCCATTCCCCAATGAGATAATTTAGTGTATGTTTACCAGCAGCAAAGCAGATATTGTGTCTTTTAGTATTTCAGACATGTCTGTATAGATTGGAATTGTAACTTACAGTTGCAACTTAAGCTGAGTAGTTTTAGATTGCAGAATACTGAGAGGACAATATATAATTGATCATACATTGCATGTTGGCCTAGCTGTCTCTTTTCGGATATAAGGGGCAATCACTGGAGTCTGGATCTGGGAGAAAAGGAGATCCAATGTTAAAAATTCAATTGTCGCAGTTCTGCTACTGGGACAGAGCCAGGCAATGCAGTAAAACCAAGCTTGTGCAAACTTATTTTCCTGCATATTAGCACAATATAAATAATACACATTACCTTCCTAAAGAGGAAACTTGTAGCGCCTTTCTCCTCTAGTCCAAGTTCTAGAGACCAACACAAGCTAGACAGTAGGACAGCACCTGTCAGCAGCTGACAGCTTTGTTGTGACTGGATTTCACTCTGTCCCAAAGGATACTCTGCAGGGCCAGTCCGTCATCTTCCACAGAAGATACTTTCTACCTAAATGTTTCAGGTGAAAGGCTGGGTCAGTGAACAGCTGACTGTTGATTTACTCATTAAACAGATACCCTTGGATTATTTAGGGTTAAGGGATATTAAACAGGTGCCATCCCTGCTGTGCACAGTCCCAGCATGGCTGTTTGCCAGAACCTGGGCTGACAAACCACATGAGCAGCGGATCCAGGCACGCTCTGTTTCTGCACTTGTCCGTGAGCAGCTTCTGTTGGCCACAGCATACAGACTGCTGCTCTGGCACGGCACAACGAGGTGTGTTCTCACTCTCAGTGCTGCTCAGGTTTTTGCTTCAGGGCCTAAAGGGAACCACATTGAGCTGTGCTTAGTGGGCACCAGCCTGGTGCTGAGGAGAGGGGCTGGGCGAGCAGGGCTGCTGCTCCATTGGTGTGTGAGGCATGGACAGCAGCCCTTACACTGCACTGCTCACCTTTATCCCCTCCTGAGGTGGTTTAATAAGACATTAAATGAGAAGGGGGGGTACCCATTTTGGATACAGCAATATCTGGGCTGGAGCTCAGCACTGAGCTTTGCAAGAGAAGGCGAGTGCCTGTAGCCAGTGCAAGCAGCTGGAGCGAAGTGGGGCATTAATGAGGTGTGGAGATGGGCCACTTCAGTTCTGTGATTTTTCCGCATGCCTGAGTTTGAGTCTCACCTGGTCTATTGCCCTGCCACTTCTCTTGTGCTGAAAAGAGGACACAGTGTCATTTAAACTGGTGATTCAGAGGCAGCCAGGTATGATGCTAAAAACCTCTCTCTGTGGTGTAGAAATTGTCATGGCTGATGGGTCATGGCGACCTTTTATCCTGACTTTGTTCACCAAATGCAGCAAAGGCTTCTACACTGATTGATGGAAGATACAGCAAGCCTAAAATACAAATCTCACTATCTGATTTGTGCAACATAAGCTCAGAATTTTGGAATTTGCCAAAAACATGGCAAAACTATTTCAGTTGGTTTTATCTGTGTTAATGTTTGAAGCTCTCTTGTTCTAGGAAAGGCCCATAAACATAAGCACTTGCTTTTATCCCAGTGAAATCAGTGAAAGGCATGTCTTAGGCTAATTATCCACACTGTTGAGCACCATAGTCATAAGGTTTCTACGGAAGAGGAGGATTATTTGAGACCACTTGTTTGTCCTAAGCCTTTCCATGTCATGTAAATTTTTCTTTTGTGCAAAGATATACATGTTTCTTAAAAATTGCATTTTGCCTTCAGTTCTGGAACTTCCTTGGCTTTCCAGGGAAGACAAATAGTGCACTGCATATAGAATCACAGGGATCAAATAGTTAGCTCTTAGTGTGTTATTATCTTCCACACATTTTTATATTATTACAGTTCATAACACTGCATCACAAGCAGTAAAACAGTAAAAGTTTCTTTATTTATAAGGTTATTACAGGTATCTCCGGGTGTATCTCATGTGTATACATCCTGTCAAAATATTTCAGGATTTTGACAAAAGTGTCTGAACTTGTTTCAAGTGACATGACATGGCTTTTAACTGCATTTTTTTCAGTTTTTAGTATTTCTAAGAGTAGATAAAAAAAATGTTACCCATGCACTAAAAAAACCCAGAGAATTCCTTGCTGCACAAAAAGGTTTCAATAAGCATTAGTGGAGTTTTGCAGTTAAATAACCTGTATGGGAAGTAATTATGATGCTTTCTATAATTGCCATAAAAAAAAAAAACAGTCTTAAAGCCTGTAGAAGGTATAACAGACCTAATTAATACCCACACTGTTTCTCCAGAGAAAGAGATTTTTTTTTGTAATGTAAATGTACTGCATAGAAAATGTTATTGTGCTTATTTTGTAGTTTGCCCTTATTTTTTTTCTTGTTCAGCAGTAGTATATGGTATTTCCCAATGTGATGTTTACCTGTCTTCAGGACTGCAAGTTGTATTGTCATATCTGAAATGGGGACTACAATAGTATATTTCCTGTGCTTTTTAAATGTTGCTGTCAATTATGATCTAAATGTGTTTCCACATCCAAGAAGTGTGGATATGTTTGTGCACGTCTGTGTGCACCGAGTCATGTTCTAAAGTAGGTGGCTATTTAATTGCTGTGTAGACTATGTGTGCACAATCCAGGAGCATTCCTGTCAGCTTTAACAATAAAAGCTGAATCAGAGGCTGGAAACAGTGACATATCTGGAATTTCAGAGCATTTCCAGGGATTGATAATTAATGGCACTCAATCAACCCTGCACCTCGTCACTGATGGCTGATTAGAGTTTAGCTAATGAGAAGGTATTCAGACAATGGTCAGGGATTTTTTTATTCAGTTGTCAGTTTGGTTGGGATCTCTGTGGGTTTAAGCCTGAGCTGATAACCCACATGCTCTAGAAGAACCCATGTAAATGGTTAGACTATTTTCTGCTGTCTGTAGTTTCGTGTTTACATGTTAAGCTCTACATCTCAGGGATCACTACTTTATATGTTTATAAAGCTGTATTGCTCTCTATACTTCTTAAGTATCTAAAATAAAGTGGCCTGGCCTCCCAGTTGCACTTAGTGGCAGAAGGAGATTGTTCTGTTCTGTGCCTGGCAGTGCTCATCCCATACTATCAGGTCAGTTTAATGCGTGCTGTTTACTGAGACACTTCCATTGGATCCAGATTCATCTCAGGGCTATCCAGTGGAATGGCAAGAAACAATGGGCACAAACTGAAACACAGGAAATTCCATTTAAATATAAGAAAAAAACTGCAAGGAAGATTGAACGCTGAACCAGGTTCCCCAGAGAGGTGTAGTGTCTGTATTTGGAAATATTCGAATCCTGACTGGATACAGTGTTGGGTAGTCTCCTGTAACTGACCCTTCTCTGAGCTTGAGGTTTAACAACAAGATCTCAAGAGATGCTTTCCAGTTTCAGCAAGTCTGTGGTTCTGTTATTTACTAGATTGGGGCCTTACTGGTTATGCCTGTGTTTCCTGAACAGAGCAGGCAAAGCTCTGAGCACAAGTGGTGGTTTGACAGTGTGCTGGCATGCTCCTCAGCAGCTCCCCAGCAGGCACACCTGGGGCTAGGCTTGCAGGTTTATCTCTGAACAGCCCTCAGGTCTTGTCCAAGGGCTGCTGCTGGGAAATCTGGGCATAACTGGTGTTATTGAGCCCTTTCTTTCCAGAACTACAGCAGTGATATCATGACATAACATTAAGCAGACAATAATCCTGAGTTCTTGTAGGTCTTTCCCAGTGGGGTTGCAGGAAGGGTCACCTGATAATCAGTAAATCCAAAGAGCTTGCTAATTCCATATGCTTCTCTGCAGGGATGGTGCTGATAACTGACTTGCATTTTGTAGGTGTGCAGTGCGATCCAAAATCAAGATTTCACTGTTATTGATGACTACTGCACTGGACTGCAAGCTCTTCTTTACCTGAAAAGCATTGAGGAACTTGAAGACTGGAATGGACAGAGTCCTGCAACCATGTGCCATCAGAAAGGAAAACCAGTACCTAGAATTGCTGATCTGGTGGGAAAGGTATGTTGTTTTATTGCTATTCCTGTATAATAACACTCTGTCTTGGTTTTGAATGTAATTCGATAATCATTGTATGCAGGTTCTGCTACTTACCTTGATTAATCACTGCTGCTGTCACAATTAGTCACCAAATCATTTTCCTTCTGAATATTAACAAATATGTAGGCAGCTTAAGAAGACAAACTTGAAACGACTTGATATGGGCTAACATTTTTACTCTTAATATGATCTCTTCACGTGATTCATAACATCATATCTTTAAAAAAGTATCGGATGTAAAACTACAAATGCATTCGAACAAGTTCTGGAACTGCTTGTTTTAATGAAACTCAACTCACTTCAGATTGATCCTAATGTTGTGCCAGAAGTTCCTGGGTGTTTCAGCCAGCGTGCAGCATTCAGGAGACATGCAAAAACCCTCTTGCACTGGCTCTGACCAGCTGAGACAGGTAGTCAGACCAGCTGTTAGTTGGAGCATGAGATCAGGCAGGAGTGGTCCTTCGATCACCATACCTGAGCATCTCATGGTCTTTCATGTGTGCTGATGCCCAAACCCTCTGCAAGACAGGGAAGTTCTAGGTGAGGATCAGTGACAACAGACAATTTAATAAATTCTGCAAGATCATTTAAACCTAGAAAGTCTGTGATGAAATAGGAATGTAAATGACGGTCAGTATGAAATCCTAACCTCTGGACTTTCTTTCCTCTTTGCTCTAGTAGTTCCCTGCTACAAAAGCATTTTTGGAGATTTTTGACAGATGCAGTGGGTTGTAGCTGCCCCAGCCCTGCTCACCCCTCCACCAGGGCACCTGCTGATCCATGCTGAGAAGCAGGGAGGTGTAACTGGCTTCCTGCTGATGCCCGGCTGCCTCCTGCTCTAAGCAAAATACCTGCACAGCAGGGAGGCCCAGCTTTTGTTTCTGGTTACTAGAGGGGATCACTTTGAAGCCTGATTTCAGTTATACATCATGCCCATTGATTATCCTTCCAAAAATCTGATGTACGACTGTTGAAAATGTTGTAAAAAGTAAAGAATTACAAAAGAATAGGATTTGGAGTGTCAAACGCCTCCAAATCTCTGCTTATCATTGCTGATGACTGGAATTGGATTTAGCAGGAGATTAGAGACTCCTATATTGTTGTTGTTCTCTGTGGAGCTCTGAAAATTATAACATTACCTTCAAGGAGGAAAGACAATCCTATTCCTAAAGCTCTGGATAATACACTGCTTAAAAATAAACCAAGATATAAGCAGTTTCATTTTCATCTACTTATGTTAAGCAGTTAAACCAGGCTCAGAGGGTTATAGCTAAACTTCTTTCCTTTTAACACCTGTGGAAACCTACACAGCATTTCCAACTCATGTTACAGATTTGTTGTAATTCTTCTTTAAAGCTGCACTCAGTGTTCTGTCTTTGTATTACCTTTGTATTTTACTAAACAGACAACCGTTGTCAAAGATGTTTCTCATGTCCTTTTGAATGAGGAAAAAAATTGTAATTTTTAGTCTTTTTTGCTTGTCACTACATCAATAATTAACTTTTAAAAGGTTGCATGAAAATATGCTTTAAGGAAGCATTTAATAATTCAAAGGAATCTTAACTTGAAACAGGTCACATGAAAAAGAATAAAAACAAAGCCCTATGTAATCTTGTGTGTCTGACTCTGTTAGACATTTAAGAGACATACAGAATATAATTGATTGTGTATTCATATTAGCACTGAATTATATCACTGTAACACTGCTACTTAGTAATAGCATTTCAAGTTAAGCAGGCTGCATCGCTGATAAGCTATTGATACATTTTAGGCATAAGCTCAGGATGGCTGTTTGTCCAGGAATGAACATTCAAGGGACAAGGAAGAAAAATAATATAACTCTGGTAACTGGAAATACCGTGATAAATGATCCTACTAGGGGCAATCAAATACAAAGACTTGATATCATTAATATTTATAATATCCTAATTAGCAAGACTGTGCCTAAGCAGTGTTATTAGTGTAACTAATTATGTTATCATAAACTAAGCTTGCAGTATTGTAGGAATCAGTATTCTTACTTTCATAAATTATTATCAATATTGGATTTCATGTACTTGTGCCTAGTAAATTTAGTTAAGTACTGTAGTTTCATCTCAATTCAAATACAAATATCTAACTTGCTTGGCAGCAAGTCATAACACATGTTTGTGAGTCGCTTTCTAAAATGGCTTCACTAAAAAGCATGTCCTTACTCTCTGTTTGGAACAGAGAAAATAACCTTTTGATATGTTCTCATCAATAAAATAATATGTGGGAACATATATGTTATATATGAAGTAAAATGTGACAGACAAAATCCTGCCTTATAGAAACATAAGGAGCTGTCCCAATTTGTGTTTGTATATACCACGACATGAAATGCAGTTTCTTCAGTAAGACCTTGTGAGAAGCTGAACAGCAGATACAGATGAACATTTGCATATATCAAAAAAAAAAAAAAAAGTGATTTTGCTGATTTTGATGTGTTGTGGGCTTGGTGCAGTAGATTTTAAAAATATGCAGGAATCATCATCCTTTTCATAACATGATAACTATTATTTTCAAATAGAATCACAGAGATAGGAAATTCAGGCATTGGACATTTTAGTAATAAAAAACTGAGGGAGAATTATTTTCACCAGCATCAAGAACCATTTGCTTTCTGATTGTATACAAATTCATTGAGCCTCTACCAGTTTTAAATATATTACAGATTTAGGAGCAATTCTGTTCCCAGAAAAGTATGTTCATAATGGTATCTGTTTTGGTTCACAATGCAATATTGAATGTTAATGTCTGTATTTTTATGTAATGGTGGACTATTCTTTTTATAATTCATTTTCTGCCTGGTTTCAGCATCAAACAGATGCTGACTGCAGAGTGTTGCCACAGGAGAGTGACACAGTGGAGTTTTGTCATGAGATATTGTAGTATTTGATGACCAGAGTAAATTAAACGATAAATACCCACTTCTAAATGGTACACCTAACCTCAAACTGAAGCTGTCTTGCCATGCAGTCACCAGATAAATGATGAACTGAACAGTTATCACAGTCAGATGTTACATTTATCACAATAATTTCCTTCCTAAACCGAGAGGATACTGAAAGTACTGTGTTAAATAGTGTAATATAACAAGCAGTTAAATAGCAAACATAAAATGCTTTGGCTGAAAAAGAGATTCATGTCGATTAGTATCTGTTCATCCTTCTGCATTAATGAAACTAATACTTCTGATAATTTATAGCCCTTGAAATATCAGAAGTATCACAACACTGGAAAATATTTTGGAAACTTGAGTGCTCTTTTTCTGTTTTTCACTGTTGCAGAATCTATTTATTTTTGTATGCAGACACTAAATTTATCATCTTTGAGCCAGAAGTATTTATTTTCTGACAGTCTTTTCAGTAGCTTTTTCCCTTTTGCTAACACAGCAGTTGCTGCTGGAGCCATTGTCCAGTACCTGTGGTACTACACTGCCTGTAATAGGAGTGAGAGTCCCACTTAGAAATGCCAGCCTCATTGGTTTCCAGTCACTGGATGATACAGTTTTCCACAATTCCACCAATTTTATTCATTCTTTCCTGTGGTTGTAACCATATCCATAACAGCACCAAAGAGAGTCCTAGCACAGATGCTATGTCAGACTCACAAAAGTGGCCAAAACCAGAGTTCTGGGCTTCCTTCCTCATTGCTTTTCAGATGTTTTATTGAGTTGGGCTTTTTTTTTTCTGTGGGAGGACCTGACACTTGAAACCTTGGCACAGATGACTGTCATTAATATCAACTCTGAGTCACCTTTGCATTGAATAAAAGTTGTCAGCCTGTCTCAGGTTTAATCTCAGCGTACAAATCTTGATGCTGAGATGAGAGAATGGCAAAGTAAAGATGACACCACAGTGCTTCTCTCTGACTCCTTCAAGAAAAAAACTTGTGTAAAAGCACACTTACCTCAGAATGAATTTAGGACTGAGATCAAGTGCATGATGCAGTGAGGAAGACAGTTAAGATGTAGTGCACACTCCTACAACCCAAAGTTATTAGGGTGACTGCATAAACTAGAGGAAGGGCACAGTTGGTCTCCTTTACAATACAAAATTAATAGAATTATGTTTTAAAATAACGTTCATGAGTTTCTCAGGAACATACATGGCCAGGAGCGATAAAGATAACTCTGTTCTCACTAGGTATCTGAATAAGGTGGAGTATTCCCCAGAGGTGCAATTTGATCCTCGGTGTGTCTCACTATCTCACCTTGTCTGTTTGTTACAGGACTCTTTTTTTAGTTGCTCACTGATCTTAATCCAGAGAGCTGAAGTGCACTGATGTCAGCTGGTGATCACAGAAGTGGTACAGTGTGTCTCTGTAAAAACTTCCATTAATGTCAGCTCTAAAAATCATACTTAATGCAGTGGCTGCTATACATGACAGGTAGCAAACCAAAAATCTGGCCATGTGTTTAGTTGGTAGGTGTGGGTTTATAAGAAGAGAGATATATATGGATGTTTCATACTTTGCTTTCAACACCAGGAGTTATGCACAAGTGACATTTGTTTTATCATGTCTAAATGCTAAAAAATTAAAAATAACAGAAATAATGTGTCTTAATTCCAGAAATATACAAAACCCCAAACGAACTGTGGGTAGTTCTCCTGTTAAGGTTATGCCATACTAAAAATGTTTAAATTGTATCCAGTAAAAACACATTTATAGACAGTGGCTTCATTCATCAGACAGATGAGAGAGAATGATGCTGTACATGCACAGTGTCAGTGAAATTTCATCACCTTAAATTTAGCAACCTTTTTTTCTTCTCTGAATGGACTTCCCATTGGAACAGAATTCACATTTAGACTAAAATACTCATATCCTACAAGTTATCTGTGGGTACTAAAATCTGAATCTTCTGAACAGTATAAACCTGCTAAATTCTAACTGTACTGCAGTCAAATCTAAATAGTCTTTTGTATGGCAGACAAAAAACATTGCTATACTGACCAGACTTCATACAAAATATTAACTCTTCTCTTAAATAAGTTAAATGGGACCTCACAGCCATGCAAGAACCACTGTTGCATCAAAAAGTCATCTGCCTTCAGATTCTTCAAGATCTCTGACTACCATCACTGAGCAAAGGTTTTCACCCTTCATTTTTGGGAGTGCTCCTTGTTCTTTAGGAAAGCAAATTTACCCAGTATGGTAAAGAACTGTTGCCTTGTTTCCAGCACTGCATAAAAAAAGGCAGGAAAAATGGTGTTTGTGGCTGGAAATATGGACTGTTAAACATAAGTTGATATAAAGAGTGCAAGATAATTAACATTGGGTGAAAAAAATTATTTTCCCATAATGCTATCACCAGTTCTGAAGAAGAGTCAGAGGGGAAAAAATTATCTTTAAGCTGTGGTGTATTGACCCTGGATGGATGCCAGATATCCACCAAAGTGTTCTCTCACTCTCCTCTGCAGATGGACAGGGAAGAGGAAATATAACCATAGGCTTAGGGGTTGAGATAAGGACCTGGAGAGATCACTCAGCAATTATCATCATGGGAAAAACAGACTCAATTTGGGAAAATTAACTGCATTTATTACCAATTAAAATCAAGGCAGGATAATGAGAAGTTAAACAAACCTTAAAAACACCTTTTCCCCCACTCCCCAGCTCCTTTCCAGGCTCTCCTTCCTCCCCTAGCAGCACAGGAAGACAGGGAATAAGGGTTGTGGTCAGTTCTTCATGCATTTCTCCCACTTCTCAGGGACAGGAGTCCTCCCACTGATCACTGGATCAGTGCAGGGTGTCTCCCATGGAAGACCAATTCTCCCCACATTTCCCCAGCATGAGTCATCCCCATGAGCTACAGTTCTTCATGAACAGCAGTTCCATGGGGTGCAGCCTTTCAAGAATAGGCTGCTCCAGTGTGGGTCTCCCACAGGTTCACAGATCCTGTCAGGAAACTTGCTGCAGCGTGAACTCCTCTCTGCACAGCTCTGCCAGCCATGACCCTGTTCCAGCATGAGCTTCCTACAGGTTCACAGCCCTCCATGGGCTGCAGGTGGATCTCTGCTCCCCCATGGCCCTCCATGGGCTGCAGGGGCACAGCTGCCTCACCGTGGGCTGCACCAGGGGCTGCAGGGGAATGTCAGCTCCGGCACCTGGAGCACCTCCTGCCCCTCCTTCTGTACTGACCTTGGGGTCTGCAGTTGTTCTCTCACATGTTCTTCCTCCTCTGTTCTCCANCACCTGGAGCACCTCCTGCCCCTCCTTCTGCACTGACCTTGGGGTCTGCAGTTGTTCTCTCACATGTTCTTCCTCCTCTGTTCTCCAAGTCCAGTTACCTCTGTGCAATAATTTTTCTTTCCTTCTTAAATATGTTATCACAGAGGTTTTACTGTAATTTCTGATTGGCTCACAGCGAGCCACAGGTCCAACACTGGCTGGCATTGGCTCTGGCAGACATGGGGAACCTTCTAGCAGCTTCTCACAGACACCTCTCCTATAGCTACCCCTGCTACCAAAACCTGGCCTCACAAACCCAAGAGAGCTGTTTGATCCTCTTTCCCATTAGCTAAAACTTGGACCTGAAATATGGCTTTCAGCCAGACAAAGCCTTTTAAGTATAAGCCAGTATTGATCAAGAAACCTCTTATTTTAGGATATTATGAGAACTTGCATCAGCACACTCAGGGACTCTTGCTGCAAATGCTTGTTGGGTTGCCGAAAAATAAGGCTCTGCCAAAATATGTCTGCAGGCAGATGAGGAAATAAGTCCTTTCGTTCTGCTCCCCACTTAGCTCCTCACCTGATGATGAAAGGCCTCCACAGGCATTGCTTCAGGTGAGAGTCTGGTGGTTCTCTGTGGGGATCACCAGCAGGGCAGACTCTGCACCCCACTGCACAAGTCATATTTACCAGGTTTGCTGCCATTGGTGAACCTCACAGCCTTTCAAGCTGAGTTCAATTAGGAGTCTGACAAATTTGTAGGGAAAAAAGGAACACTTTAAAATCCGTTTTTTCCCCTAATTGTTCTATTATGGAAGTTTATATTGTGATTACCTGCAGTGCTGTTTCTCACAGAGAGAGCAGGTTGCGTAAAATGTATCTTCCCTTACGGTGAAGCCATTTGCAGTAGAAATGTATAAAACAAAAGGAGCTCGGATTATTAAAGTGTATTTAAAGTAGTTTAGTCTTTGTGGGGTTTATATGTACTAAATGCTAAATTTGCTTCGAGCATGGAGTTTAAAGTTTCAGATGCACAGGCAGTAAATGTAGCTATTAAGAAACCATGTATTCACGTTAACTCCTTGGCTGTGGCAGTTTTAGTGCATTCACTGCTGGCAGTGGACATCAAGCCAGGAAAATCCAACTCCTGATGCAAAAGGATTAAAAAAAAAAAAAATTCCAGGTACTGCCAAAAATACATAATTCTTTTTTTGTACTCTGCAGTTTGTTTTACTTAGGGAAACGGCCTGGTCATACCCTGCAGCATGCATTCATTACAGTGATCTTTGACTGGCAGATGCAGAGTAATAAGATGCATATTTTAGTGCTTATTATAATACCCTGTCCAAAAACAACTTGACAAATTTGTGATTTCGACAGTATCTCATTTTGCTGGCTGCAGTGCTCTGTGATTGCCTGGTCCACGTGGCTTGCAGATTATGCATACCACCAATACTGCTCATTAAAATGGCCACAGTTCACCAGTTTCGGTAGCTTGGAACGAACTTGGAATGAATTATTATACAACAAAGAGGCTGCTGTCATGCAGAACAAAAGACAAGCAAAAGAGAGCTTCGGCTTAATGAGGCTAAGTGAGTGTCTCCCCTGCATCACCAGCTACTTGACGGCCTTTGAGCATGGATTTTTTTCTCCACAGGCCAAAACCTTTGGTCTATTATTTTGTGTTTATGCACCTTGAGGCTAATATACATTTTAATATGCTGCACATGGAGAAAAAAATCAGCCATTAGATTAGAACATGTGCACTCCCTGTTAAGTTAATGACAGCCGAACATAGAGATAAATTTAGGTTTTCATATTTAATTATAGCACAGTGCAGTACGTTTAGCAAGGATAAATTGCACTATTATTATGCTTCATTTTTTTGACATCTTTTCATATTAACCATGCACACTTACCCCCACTTCCTCCCCAGTGTCACACATAATGTCTCTGTGCATCATCCTTCTCTAACACCATTAATTTTTTATTCTGTACAGTTGTATATGTATTGTTGTATTTGTTACTTAGGGTTAGCTTGCTGGCTGGATAAAACCATTCACAACAGCCCCTGTGCTAGGTGATCTCCATAGGCAGTAGAGACAGAAAAAACATTAAAAGGACTGGCTTGTGTGGCCAGAAATGGCTCCTCATTCTGCTCCCAGAGCAGGGTTCCCAGCCCTTCTTCCCTGGATGCTTTCAGTGTGGTGTACACTGTCTGACTGCAGAGGAATAGCCCCTTTCTCAAAAAACTGAATTGGAAAAACCAGAAAAATAGTGTGTGGAAGGTTAAATGAGTTCTAAAATGGATTATTAGTTGGATAATATTAATATGGATGATGGCAATGTTAATATGAAATGTCTCTGTAACTGTATAAGAACTAAACCAGACCTAATGTTTTAGGTAGTATGTGGCATTTTTTGGGGTTTTGTACATGTTACCTGTTTTTCAAAGCTGTTGCCCCAAGAACAGCATCAGGAATTAGGCCAGACATCAGCCTTATAGAAGACAATATGAAATTAAACATAGAGGCAAGCTGGCATGCAGTTCAGTCTTTGAAGGTTCTTATCAAGTTTAATGTGAATATTTGATGATGATGCTGGACTATTTTTATTACCTCTTAAAGAGAGCTTTAAGATTAGCTTTCAGCTCAGGTCTGAGCTATTCATGCAGCTGTAGTTTGTGAACTGTATGTTTGCATGCTTCACAAAATTAAGGAAATACTGCTATTTTCCAAAGTGGATTAGAGCAGGTAATAACTCACAGGAAGAAGATTTTCCTCCTCCTGCTGTGTGTATAAGCAAACAGAAGATATTATGCTACAGGCTTATTCCTAGATTATTCCTTATTGGATAGTTGTTTCGTGACAAAAGACACTGTGGCTTGATGACCAGAGGGTCATGACAGGAATAATAATCACCATATGAAAGGGTGTCTGGATCTGGGTGATAAAGTATTCCTCATCACAATCAGTCAGCACTTGCTGGTGCAAGAATTTTCCTCAATGGCAGAGATCAGCTTTTTCATATTCATTGAGAGCAAATCAGTATCTCTCTCTTTTCCTCTCCCTCTCCTCCCTCTTTCTGCAACCTTCAGTTCTGTACCAGATTTTACAGCCAAGAGTATTTTATTTGTCAGGTGAAGACAGATTTTGGGGATGTTTAGGATGCTGCAGTATTTGTGGGATTGGTATTAGTTGCAGAGCCTTACTCTTTGTGTCCTCACTGAGTAAAGCCCAGGTCAGTAATGATTGATAGCTAATTGTCTGCAGTTCAAGCACTAGAAAATGGGTTGGCAATTAATTTATGTGTGCAAAACTCTTCTCCCTGATTTTGTAAGTACAGATTTTGATGCAAATTGCATTCATGAAAGCAAGGTTGTGGCTTTCAAAATGTAAGCTATAATTACTAGTCTGAGAACCTGATGATACGAAATTCTTCCTCTAGACTCTACCCCTAGTGAGAGAAGACATTTATTAACACCATTGTGTATTTCTAAGCAGTACTTCTAACTATCTTTCTGTTCATTAAGCCCTAGTAAAATGCTTGATATTACATGAGGTGTAGTATGGCCTAGAAATATCTGTGCAATCAGAAAGGCCTCTTTTGTATCTACAGGTAGCTATTATTAGTAAAACCTGCTTTTATTTATGTGTTCCTATGTTGATTATGGTACTAGTCACAGACACACATACTGATGTGCAAGAAAAGACTTGGACTTTTAACTTCTGAAAGAGCCATTATCCCTTTAAAAGTATCTCATCTACAGAAATACACATCTTTCTCATCTAAGAAAGCTGTGTATTTGGATAGCAAGGTACTCTGTGGGCCACAATGTCCATGCAAGAAAAGTGCAAAATTAAGTAGGTGGTATTGGTCATAGACAGTAGACTTAGAATTAATTTTCAGCCTGTTTTCCAATAACTCTTTTATTCTTATGCTAGTTTTGAGAGGAAGTTTGCAAGAACATCTCCTAATTCTCTTAGGAACAGATTTGGGCCATAAGAATAGCCTCAAGCATAGTGGCATGCACACATGTATGAGAAGTATAGAAAGAGTTATTTATGGGGAGAGGCTAAAGAAGCTCAAAGTCCTAAGTGTCCTGCCCAAATGATGTGTGTAAATATAAGAGGTGGAGAACTCAGTGATGTACAAATGTTTGAAGTTTACAACCAGTGAAGAAAGGGGGATTTTCTGATGTAGAGTGAAAACTCAACCGGGACTGATGAATTGAACTGGGCGGGGGCGAAGGGGGGGGGGGGGAAGTGTTCAGGAAAAGTAAGAGAAAAATTATCCTGATTGGAAGAAAAGTGTTTTTTGTAGAAATGATGGAGGTTTCCTGCTGTGCAGCTGAGATTAAGGTTGGGGAGGACTTTTAAAACTTGAATGCATGGAGTCTAATGGAAATACTGCTGGGAGAAATATTGTGTTGCCGGGACTATGTGCTGGACTTGCAGACTTTTCCTGTCTGCACAAGCTGGACCCTGGCCCTTTCCAACATTATAGCTGCACAATAGGGGCTACCCATGAAAGCCACTGGATCCTTATAAAGTGTTCAGATGGTGACTTCCTGCAAGTCACTGGAGCTGTGTCTAATAGTATGCAATTGAAATGTCTTTTTGCTTAAAGAATAAGAACAGACTTAAGGAACATGACCTTTTTTTTCCCCATTTACTTTATTGCTATAGAAAGCCCTTGAAGGTTTTTCTGTAGTCTTGTGCAGTTTTGATTCAACCACATGCATGTCTTAGCAGTCAAAGCTGTACTTCCTGAGTTTTTTGTCAACAAATGGACTAAAAATGTCTTTCTGTTCCACTGTCCATGAGTTATACATTGGCACAGGAGAACTGTCCCCAGAACAGAGCTGGTGGCACACCATTTCTGCATGGAGAAGTTGAGAAAAGAGATTTCTGCACTCTGCTGACTTATTCATGCTGAACAAAACTTATTAAGGCCCAAGAACTCTGTTTGGGTTGTTCCAGGGAAAAATTACAGCCAGCCTGTAATCTGTTGCTCCACACTAGGGCTCTGTAATAGTTTGAAGTGGCCTGGCAAGAATTTCATTGATTTCTTGGGATCTCATTCAAGCTGATTGAACTTGGGTGCTCTGATGGTGGATGTTTAAGAACACGTACCCTAGCTGTTATAAAGAAGCTGGGTCTAATCCTCACGCAGATAAGACCTTGTTTGCCTTTCATTCAATTCAGCAGACAAGTTTTAATGAAATAGCTCCTTTTATATTTTATGCCATGGCTGTGTTTTTGATTTCTACACTGGTCACTATCCAGTGTAAGTAAGTCAGTATATAACCCATATATTGGTCAGGATATGTCACATTATATATCTGTTCTTCTGTTAATCATTTTGTGTCTTTCCTGTTTGACTACTTGGAATAATTAATACATTCGTTTCTATTACTATGTTGTATTTTTTCCAAGTTGATGATTTATTTATATAAAAGCCATAAAATACCTTGTTTTATGCATTATGTCTGCATTCATGAGAAATGCAGACACATACCACTGAAGTACCGGGGCTCTTTTAGATCTGTCAGGTCTTGCAGTTGAGTTTAAAGTAGTTGAAGTGTAGGACCTATAAACTATAATCATATTTATTTATATTAACCATCATTAAAACCAGCATTATATCCTAGATGCTAATCATTACTTAATATTTTCTGAATATTTACTACTACTGCGACTAGTAATAATAATATTAAATATATGCCAAAAGGCATATTTTCCAACTCCAAACCAAAAGTCTAATCTAGTCTCTCCAGCAGTTTATACTTGCCTTTACTGAGCCTTCTTTCAAATGCTGAGCACTTCTGACATTTTGAAATGTCATTTCAAAATTTTCCATTTTTAAATTGACAACCAGAAGACTCCTTGTAAACATAGAAAGCTCTATAAGCACAAACATATCTGTATTTTCCCTTTTACTAAAATTGTATCACAAAACTGTAAACAGCTCGGGTACTATTTTCATTAGGAAAGATGATGTTTTGAAGCTTCTAAAGTTACCAATTAAAACAGGAGCAACCCGAAATCCTTTGGTGACTGTAGCAGGAGTGTGCCTTTTGTAATCATCATTTCCTAAGGAGCACCCGGAGGAGCACGGCCTTGGGACTGTTTTGGTTGATGCAGAACAGTGCTAATAAATGCCTCACATTTCAGAACTCCCCTCTCTTTCTTCACAACAAAGTCATCTTTCATTTGATAGACTGCAGTCATTTTCTTATCAATTCTGGCATAGCTTGGGTTTGACCTCCAGTCCCTGGTCTGTGGGTGGGCTTTTGTGCCTGCTGCTGGATTTTGGACTTATTTACCAGGATAAAACAGATGGAGGAGAAACAGTATTTACATTTTTCCACAGGACCTAATTTATTTCTCCATTATTTATTGCTGAGTTATTTTTGTCTGCATAGTGTGAATAGTTTGCAAGGGTATTTATAACATTTCACTGATCAACATGCAGTCTGAAAAGCTTGAAAGTCTGTCTCTCTGTCTCCATTTAAAAAAAACATTTCCTCTCCTTCCAGACTATATCTTTAGTTGCCCAGTTCCTAAATGGCAGTTTGGAGGGGATGCCTCTGGTTTTGACCACTATTTTGAGTACTGGCTCATAATTCAGCACACACTGGGAATATAATTTTTAGTGCAGAATTGAGCATTTATTGAGATGTATTTAGGTGAAATCTTAACACAGTCTGTTGTAAGGCTCTAACTCTCCAAATAACCATCCCAAGCTCATCCACAGAGAAAAGTCTGAATGTAAAGTGTCTGTCTGGGTGAGCTGCCCTTAGGATTCTCCAGCACAAGGTGTGAAGTCCCCAACCATAAGCACTAGCCAGGATATGCACAGTTGCTACTGTGAAAGGGACCGTGCTGCAACATAACATGCTTTCAGTTTCAAGCATTGAGAGGTTGTACAGTGCTATCAGTTCAGTACAAGTTAATTCCATAAAGCAATTGCAGTGAAAACTTGGAGACTCAAGAATTACATGGGTAGTGGTGGATATGTCAAAATCTGAGCTCATAATCGTAGTGTCCCTGTCTCAGTCCCATTAGGGTACTTGAATTTTCTTCCTGTCTTGCAGCTCATAAATGTGCTTCTTTTGATACCACACCCCAAATGCTGTTGGAAAAGGGCTGTAAAGTTTTATAGATATATTTGAGGGTATTATAAAAGTATAATAAAGTAAAAAATACTGCTAAGAAATAGAAGTTATTGAACAACTGGATTAAAATTTTAGGCTAGGGATTGTTTTATTGCATATGAGTTCTACTTGGCTTTTACAGTCATGAAGGAATAGAAATTTTTTGGTGTTATGAAAATTAAGAATTTTGTTTTTAATGTACTGATTGATTTTAATGTAACAATTTCAACGTACTTGTAAACATTTGCTTGATGAAATTATTTCAGAATATTGCTGAAGACTATTCTTAGCTCAGTCAGTAAATAACTCAGTTCTGATCTTTATCTATTGAAAATGTTTTACTTGATTTTAGGGAGATATTTCTAGATCAGAGATGAAATTGTTTCCTCATACAAATTGAAATGTTAAGTAATTTAGTAGCATTAAAATGAAGGTAATAGCACAATAATAGTGGTGAGCAAATAGCAGATACTTTGTTCAATCTGAAATCAGTAACACCCTGAAATGTGTCTGCTGTCTCTGAAAACCTGGCAGAGAAAACAGCAAAATTGTCCTCAGTAGTGCTTCTGTCTTTGTGTAATACACCAAATGGTCATCTTGAAGGCAAAGGGGGACAGTAGGAAAGTCTGCTGCCTCGATGAATAGCAAAGCTCACCTACATTCTCACAGACAGGAGTTTCTGAAATGTACAGTTCTCCTTCTAATTCGTGGAGATTTTTCCCCTCCAAAAATCAGCTGGAGTTTGAGACATTTGAGCTTTTCCCATGGTCTCTCACTTTCTAAGAAACAGTTACTAAGATGTTCAAAATATTTCCAGGTTTTCTCTGCCACAATAACTCCACAGTGGCTGTTCCTGGCCCTCCAGGCCCCACTTGCTACCCTGTGCCCATCTGGGGGATGCTGTGCAGCACAAACTCTGCCCCAAACCCTGAACCCTGCAGTGGGGAGACCTGATAACCCTCTTGGCTGGGTCCTGGCCACTGTGTGTGCCCTGTGCTGTGAAACAGGCAGGATAGCCATGAAAATTTTATGTTGTTCTTGAGGAATTTTTAAAAGATAATATGTGGCTTAGTGATCTACCCTGGAACCAAGCTGTGAGTTGTGAAGTGAGCTCAGCCAGAAAGTTCAACTTTGTTTGCGCCCCAGATGGCTTTATGTGCATAAGAACAGTAAGACTTTTTAAAAAGCTGTTGGAAATTTTTACTGTGATCTATTATAGCTGATGTATCTTAAATTATTCTTCAACCCGTATCACAACAATCAGGAATTTCAAATAAAGGTTGAAACGTGCTTTGCTTTGTCTTGCAACAGGAGCATGTTCTCCTCTCCAACTTGAAAAAAACTAGGAAACCTTTTAAAACATACTAAAATACGGCATGAAACTCAGTGTCTGTATCTGGTCTTCATGGGAGATGCTTGAAAGGAATTGGATTATTTTCCAGGGGGAACGCATGGCAGAGTGTTTGTGTATAAATTAACGGCAATGAAAGTGGTAAAATAAAATTGCAACATCAATTTTATTCTTAGTTCTGCTTTGCATTTCTATAGAAGGATTTATTATTATTGTGATTTACCTTCTACTAAGAGGTAAAAGAATGGAAAGCATAAAGTAGCAACTGTTGTAATTATCTTCTGGAAAACTTGAGGTTGTTTAAAACGCTGCAGCATGTCTGCTCAGGGACTCACGCTGGTGTGAGCACACCAGGCCATCCTCCCTCCATTTTCTAGGCTGGATTTCCAGCATTTTCCAACAGAGCAGTTCAGCTGTTAGGGTTCTGCACTCACTGAAGGAAAGATCTATCTTCCATCTCAGGTGAAGCACTGACCTCCTTTGTTGCCTCCATTTATTTATTTTTTTCTTTTCCTCCCTGGCTCCCTACATGTGCTGGCAACGAGTAGTGCTGGTGGTGTGGAAGACCCAGACGAGCCATCCAGGAACAGAACAGCAAACAGTGTTTGGCTCTTTTCCTCATCACTGTCAGTAAAAGATCCTTTGTACCTTCTGTGCTGAAAGCCCGAGGAAGACTACACTCCATGACTCCCTGCATTCACTCCTTGGCTTGCTGGATTTTCAGCCGCACACTTTTTATAATAGTGCTGTGTAAGGTGGCTGCGTTGGCTTAGGGGCTTGCACACAGCTGTGGGACAAGCTCCCACAGGATCTTGGACTCAGGTAGTGCCTTTTACTGTCAGGGTGACAGGCAAACTTTACCTTCTGTGTGCAAAAGTGTATGTGTGTTGCTACTTGCTTTTGTTTTTACAGGAAGGAAATTATTAAAATCTTAACCAAAACTAGGCAGCCTGTCCCATACCCAAAGAGTGAGAATGACAGAGCAGGTGAGATGTGCAAGATAGGTGGAGTTCATTAGTTAAGAGATGCTGCTGGGATATTTTAATGTTGAAGGTGGCATAGAACCTTTGCAAGGCAAGGCAACAATGTGAAACAAATGTCCATTTCATCTGGTTTCTTTTGTCCTCTGGAACGGAAACAGAGACACTCAGAAGCAGACTCATGGAACCTAACTAAATACTGAGAGGAAATGAAAATGAGTTCACAGTTCTGTTCTCGAGACTCATTCCGTTTCTATTATTTTCAGAAAAATGTAAGACATTGTAATTCTCAAGATGTTTCTCATTCTTGAAGAGGTAAACTAGGTGCCTAGGGTGGTCTTTAAATATGATCCATACTCTCAGTAGTGTCATTGGGACCTGCAAAGTATTTGACATAGATCAGTTTCATTGTTACAAAAAGTAAATCAATGGATCCCTCAAATCTAGTAATTTCTGTTGGGGATATTTTTAAAGACTTGAAAGTTTTCTTTTCTTTTTTTTCTTTTTTTTTAAAGACAAAGTTTTCTTAAGGGATAAATGATAGTAAATTATATTAAAGAATCTGGAAGCAATCATCAACAGTAACTTTTTAAAGCTGTTATTTCACTTAGAAAGGAGTATTAAATCAAAATATTTAGGATCTGTCTGTACTGGTGTCAGTATCAGTGTCCCTGATATCAGTAGTGTCAAAAAGCAAACTCTATAGCATCCTGAGATTGCTTTGCTTCCTAATTAAGACTACAACAGCATTTTAAAAAGTGTGAAAGGAACCCTGTGTAGTGTAAAGTAGCCATAGAATGGAAAAACCATTTATTCCTGGTGCAGGAACATTCTTTAAGACTAGGTTGAAGATATAGCTCATTCTTTGTCTCATGCTAGAACATTGCTCATTTTCTTGTTTTATAAAGCTGTAATTGTACTTTTCCTCTTTGGGGGGAAAGAACAAAGAAAAAAGAGGTGTTCTTAAATGTTAAAAAATGCAGGGATAAATAATGCCATACCACAACATACCTTTTATGGTTAGCATTAAGCTTTGTCTCTCTAGTTCCAGGAAGTCCCTTATGACAGAGAATAGCATTTTTTGAAACTAGTTGTATGTTACACTGTTCTACTTCATTCTGCCTGGGCACTGACATCAGAAGTGATTAGATTCCTATAGGCACCTAACTTCAGAAAGGAGAGAAATGTCTGTACTTCCAAATTAAATGTACCCGGGAATATTCCTAGGTGCTCAGGCCAGCTGGCACCAAGCAGCCTGTGCCGATGATCAGAAGCTGTTAGTCTCCAAAGCAGGTTGGCTGCAGGCAGGCTGCCTGCTGGGAATGGCTCCTGGAGCATGCCGACTTCCAAAGCCTCTCCAGGAATTGCCTGGGACAGTGATAGTCAGCACAGGCCAAAAGCAGGCAAAAAATGCTGAAACGCTTTGTTAGGATAGATGAAAACATCCTTGTGCCCAGGAACATTCCCAGACACTGATTTACTACTGTGGATATAGAGACTATCTTGCAAAAGACTCTAAAGGGAAAAAAAAAGACAAGTAATGGCAGTATATGACTGGGCAGGAAAGATGGACAGATGGACACAGAAATGAGCTCTATTAGATGTTAGTGAAAATTGCTCTCAGAAAAAGAGCTCTAACAGCCTGAGGCCCCAAAATCAAGAAAAGCAGTCGGAATTTTTAAAAAATCTCCAGAAATATCTAAGATATAATAGGATGTAATGTAATGATATAAATGTGTGACAAACATACATATTTTTGTATGGTATGACTAATATATATGTGTTATCCGAGTATGAATGGTCTGAAAAAATGTTAAGTCCCTGTCTTTCCCAGTGATATAAAGCAGCTAACCCATGAGTTCATTGCATCCCAGAGGTTCTGTTTACACTAAGGAGTAGTGCAGACAACCAGGCCAGATAGGAACAGGGCTGCAGAGTGAAATGGTTGATGCTGCAGACTGGTGCCCACACCATGTGCATCCCAGGTTTTCTTACTGACTTCTAGCTCTTGTCTGCTCTCATGGGCTAAATGCCCATTAGCAGCTGGAGCTCATTTCAGCTGCATCCCTGGAGCACATACTCAGGTTTCATTTCATCCAAAATAGAATGCAGTTTGTGCTCTCTGCAGCTGTGCTGCTGTAAGAAGTGAGGTGTGGTGTGTGGGGACAAAGAGGAGATTCACGTCAAAGGTGTGCTCTGGTCTGAACGAAACCATGAGTGCAGAGCTCATGCAGCAGCACACCAGCAATGCAGGGCTCCTGGGCACAAGCTGAGGCCACTAGTAGAGTAGAGGCGAGCCCTTAACTGCCCAGAAAAGGTTTGCGCATAGACAAGGAAAAATTTTGTGCAGACATAAAAGCATTAGCACAAAGCAGAGAGCAGAAATTGACTGGTAATTGTCGCACATACAGGATTTTTTGCATTGGCAAGAAGATTGTTTTGCCAAAGCTTGCTTGCGGTAGCAAAAAGGAAAAATTCACCACATCAGGAAAACAAACTGACTCTGAAAATACAACTTTACTCATATCTGGCTTTGATGCACTACACAAGAGCAAAAAAAACCTTTTGGTGCCGTTTGCAGAAGCATGAACTTTAAACTAAGAGCAGCAGCACTAAAGCAGAGAGGAGTTTGAATGCCAGCTGGATAGTTAAAACATCAGTAAATACTAGACAACAGAGACTTTGTTGGCATTTCCTGGGAGTCTAAAACTGCTGACAAAAATGTACAGCATAGAAACAATCAAAATGCTAGCAGGACAATGTTGATTACCAAAAAAAGCTGAACAAATTAAAATACCAAGAAGTATAGATAACTCACAAATACTCTGCTTTTAACAAAATTAAGTGAATGAATGAAAGAAGCATGTGACAAAACTGAGGAAAACAATTCATTAAATTTACAGACAAAAAATTAGAAAACTAATCTGCACTAGGTAGCACTCCGTAAAAGCCCCTGCAGCAAAGTATTTACATGATGTTTTACCGGTCTGTCAAATTTTCTATGGAAAGAAAAGCTGGAAATGGACACAGTGATGCAGCCAGGAGGGCGCTTGATTGATAGAATGCCCTCAGCACGCAGAGAAAAAGCATTAAGGCAAGAGAAAGTAAGAAGAGCGTAAGTCTCATTGCTGAGGTTTTCCAGAGCCACAGGTCAGATGGGCAGCCAGCCAGCTGTAGAGAAGGTGGGAAGCTGTACATATGCATAGTCTTTTAGCAATTTAACAAGGCATTACACAGACCTGCAGGTGGTAATACGCTTTCCATCTTGAAAAAAAAATCTTTTCAGCTTCTGATGCAATATTAATAAATTTGCAAATGTATTAGATGTAAGAATTACAGACTGTAGCTAGCTCAGTATCTTTTGAGCGTCCCTTAGTGTGGATAGCAGTGGAAGAAAATGCAATTTGATATCCAAACTGTGGTTGAAGAATAGCAACAGTATCAGCAAGAAGAACTAATGGAGCCGGCTGGGATCCCTGCCATAGCTGTATAGGTGCAGAGACAGAACAGCAAAAGCTATAGCTGATCATGATTACATTCTCATCTATCCACTTGAAATGACCAAGGCAATAAATCTAAAAGGAAATAAAATGAGATGAAATTGCATTTGACTCCTGGAGCACTGGGATAATTGCTGACCTCCTAAAGGCTATTACATAGCTCCTAAAAAGTAAAAACCATGCAGGATAGATCCACACCTGAAAATGTCACTTTGAAGATTAGTGGGATTCATAAACCATCTCACGATACCTTTCCACACTTCTCAGATCTGTACAGTCTCCTGAGGTGATTACTAAACAAAAGCATGCTATGAATACCTCTGCTGTAATTTGCTGGAGTCTTCTCCTGCGTAAAGGAGTTGTACAAAATACCCCACAGTGCAGCAGTGCAGCATGTAAATGCCGAGGCCATTACGTTGCACAAGGCAGGGCAGGGGTATTAGGCACACACAGGACACAGCCCCTCCAAGGAGGCTTCTACATCACCAGCAGTGTGGGAGCTGTCCAGCTCCGATACGCTGGAGTCATGTGTGCAAGTGAAAACATCAATTCTTATGTTCTAAGGGCAGCAAACTGTGTGAGTGCAAAGTGGCCATCATTTATTAGAAAGGATTTTATAAAGGCAGAACTAGCACCCCCTCAGTAAGGACAGCCTGCAGTGACCCACCTTGCTCATCTGGAAGGGATTGAGATGTACACCCCTGAGTTCTTACCCAGGCTGCTGTACACAAAATCAGGACAACTGAACGGCTGCTGCAGGTGGTGCGGTCAGGATGCTCCACCCTGGAAGTCCCACTCCCAAAGTGCATTTGGACACAGTGGAGCCTGGACTCGTTCATTCACACAAATAACCTGGGAACAAAAATCTAGTCCACTTCTCATCACTGCTACCACTGCCATCTCCCTGTGGCAACTGCAGTTTGCCTTGCCGTGGTGTTGTGGCTTGTTGGAGTGCTCTGCACACAGAAGGACTGGATATTTGGGAACAGACTTATGCTCATGCTGTTCTCTGGAGGCAAGAAATGGCCCAGCCTTTCTGAGGAGAACCAGCAAATCTCTCCTGTGTGGTGACTGCTTCTACCTTTGTAAGCTGCTCTGACTGAAGGTCCCTAGGAGCTTTATCCATTGAAATAGACAGTACCTCTATAAAATATGGAGAAAAAGAGTCAGGCAGACAGATGACATGGATTATCTATAATAACATAAATTATGTCATCTGTGACCTTTAGAGCAGCACTGCTGTTGTAGACAGCATTAATGTAGAGAAGCTGCACTAAGTAGAAAATTTTGTTTCCCTCTCTGTCTTAATGGTCGAAATGGCCACAGATGATTTGTTTTTGAGCTGAAGATTGAATCACTATAAATATCTGGCACAATCTTAACAAGTTGAATTATGTGAAGAAATAATATATTTTTTATTTTTTTTTTACAATTTAAATGAGGATGAGATTTTTAAATATGGGAGATTTTTTAGTAGCAATGCTCTGTAGGGCTTGCAGGATCACTCACATGTGGAGAGGTTATCCTGTGGTTATGCTATCTGGAACTGGCTGGAGACAAGACAGTTTATTCAAGCTGCACAAAAGATGTTTCTGCTGTGCGCTCTGTGTCACTTTTCATGGGAGCTGTGCAGCTCCAGGGATGGAGTCAGGTGTGTGTGCCCATGGAGGGTGGGCTGGCTGTGGGCAGCCAGTGGGACGTGGTCCTGGTGTCCCCAGTCACTGCACACTGCCCAGGCTCAACCTCAGTCAGTGCAGCTCCCTGCATGTCGAGGCACACGGAGAAGCTTTGCAGGATCAGGACAGGAGTTTCTTTGCAAGTATCATTTGTAGAGTTTCTTGTGCCATGTCAGTCCGTTTGACCTGCAGAATAGCCACAATGAGTACACAGTGCAAAGTGATAGGTAAAGTTTATGTATCTCCTTTGTTCATCTGTGAGGAGCACATGAGCAGTGAAAAAGGGAATGGTCTGTTCAAGCAATGAGGGATTGTGGTTGTGCTTAATAGCAGAGGGCAAGCTGAATGCGTACACTCTCAAGCCCAACTGTGCATACAAATCAGTGAAGTCTTGCAGTACCAAGATGATCAGAACTCATTTTAAAGCTATTACAGTAATTTAAAACAAGATAGTTTTTAAAAGTACAGAGATGTACGCCTGTAATCTGTGTTTCTAATGATTTGCATGTTAGATTTTTAAAAATCAAATTCTTCCTCTGATTGACTTGAGTGAAAATCTAATTAAATTAGCATTTTAGAATATATGACCATTGTAATGCCATATTCAGAATGTAATGATACTTTAGATACTTTAGCTGTTGTAAAGATAGATAAATATGCAAGAGAGGCACTGTGGGGGACTTGGACTCTAATGAGGACTCTTCTGGTTTTATACATTTGGTTTTTATATAGTGTCTCTTACTTTAGTACCTACATCTTGGTGTCTCCTCACAACTTCATGGTGATATAAAGCAGTGATATCAGTTTAGTGAAGCTCTCTTTTGTAATGTATTATTTATATTTGATTCATAAGTTTGATGTAATATTAATTTTAAAGTGTTTAGCAATTACTTCTTTTCAGATCTGTTTAAAAGTTTTAATAGCTTGAAATTATAAAAATTATTGTCACTTTCCTTTAGCACACCATTCCAATTTTTCATCTAGATGTATATTTTTTTTAATGTCATATGTTTTGCATTGCTTTGTCACATTTTCAAAGGCCTTAATCATACCAGAATAGCCAAACTCTTCACAGGAGATTATTGAGCATTGTCTCATCCTTCCTCTCACCAGCTGAAGTGGGAGTTTTGCCTATTGAGGATGGAAGTACTTGCTATTAATGCTAGAACTATTTGTATTATGACTCTTAGCATGAGATTTAGTGAGTTTAGGATATTGAGGTGATGATGAAAAGCATTGTGTTATTGAATTTGAAGACTAAAAGGCAGCAGTAGGCTCCTTGGTCATAACTGCAAGAGTTGACTAGAGCTCTTTTGTCTGCACTGAATACTTTACATTTAAATTAGGATTGTGTGAAGTAGAGATGGAAGGATTATATGTGTGAGAGATGAATGAGGGAAAGTATTGTAGTCTGTGCAGGAGGAGGATAAGTGTTGTAGTTCATCTGCCATAAGAGATGGATTACAATTAATCTGAAGTGGAAGGAGGCTTAGATAGGAATTATTAGCGGTGGTTTGCATTTAAGTAATCTATTAGTTCAATAATATATGTATAGTTATGCAGCATGTAGTCTACCAGGGAAAAGTGGAGTTTATTTCTAGATATATTGAAATTATATACTGTTTACAGTATAGACATTTGGTAATAAGTCTGGAGCTTCCATGAAAAAAAAAAAAAGATCAAAACAAAAAGACAGGATAAACAAAAATCAAAACAAAAGCAAAGGATCCAGCAGATGGGAAAAGTGTAGTCTCTTACCTCTTTTGGAAGGTTTAATTGCTAGCAGAAAGTACTTGACAGGCAAATTTGCAGCTGAAACACATACAGCAATGGTGGAAATGCACTTTCTTTGCACACAGGGGAAGCAGTAGTTATTTTACTGAAAGTACTGAAAGCCTCGTAGAGTGGCTTTCAGAATCTCACTTTCTTCCAGAGTCTGGAAGAGGTTGCTGGTTGCCCTCTCTGTTCAGTCTCCCATTCCCCCGAGAGCATGAATTTGGTGGGCAGTGCTGACTGGGCTGTGAATGTTCTCTGTGGCCGTGGTGCACACGTAGGCTGTGATGAGTAAGTACTGCAGGGTGTCTGGAGCTGTATTTCCACCAGGGGGACGCCGGATTGGAGTGTGGAAGAGCTAAGGCAGATGCAGATATTGCTCTTTTCATTTCCTCCTGGCCACGGGGGTAATTTGCTGGGCCCTGTGGTAATGTTGAGTTGCTCAAGGAGCTCTTGAACAGATTCAAATGGCTCATACAGGCAGCAAAAATGCAGCTTTCTTGGCCCTCACAGTTCTCAAACAGGACTATGCTGCTCCTGGTATCTGACCCAGCTCATTTAGCACAAGTGGAATTAGCAAACTCAGCTTAATGCTCACCTTGCTGGGTCAGCAGTATCTGTGATTGAGAGGCCAGTTTGTGACCACTATAGCAGCCAAGATATCCCTGCTTTCTCATAGTAATAAGAAAAGATTTATTCTTCCTTTTTAATAGTCTAGCTGGCATCTCTGAGGCTTCTTTGGGAGGGCCTAGAAAATGCACAGTTCTAGGAGTGCTGGAGTCAATCCCATCAGTACATGCAGGCCCAGAAGAGAATGGTTAAATCCAAATGAACATGATTTTACATGATTGGTCTCAACAGCTCAGTTACCAGCCAGCTTGGAGAAGGTGGGTAAAAGTACCTAGCAATGGCATTTTCCATGTGATCTTGTAATTTACAGCATTGATGTAAGAAGTGCATAAACTAGATGTATAGATACGTGTACAAATGGTATAATAGATACACAAGAAAATGTGGATACTGCACTGATTATTTTTACTTATGTATCACTAAAAGTAAAAAATCTTGTTTGAACAAAGTTTTTCCCAACACTAAGGCTCAACTAATACTGATTCATGTTTCCTAAACACATTTGAATACATTTGCTTGCCTGACAGATATTTGTTAATAGCCATTCTGCTGACATCTTCTTTATGCTCCTGCTTAGCTGACAGAATTTCATCTGCATAAATGGGTGGAAAGTCCTTTCCTCACGTGTCCAACAAACTGGAGACAAAGTGCCTGCCAATGTTTTAATTTCTTTTCCATGTTCTGGTTAGAGAGTGAGAAGAATGCTTTCACTCCACAGTGTCATGAATATGGTAATCTATGGAAATCACAGAAAGCAGGTACTTAAGTTAAGCACATACTGTACTACAGGAATCCCTGATGAATTCAAGTCTCTTCTGTTTAGAGAAGATGTTGTTGTCTATTAAGTGACAGACTGCCAGATGTTCATGGAGTAGCACAGTAATGTGTATCAGTATCTTCTTTTCTTTACCCCAGAAGGTAACATTTTCTTTATCATCCATGTCATCCTGGCTTTTGATTGTAAATGTCTAAGCTTGCTTCAAATATTAACTCTTTTTTGTTTTATTGATGAATATTTCATGACTTCAGTACATTTGTAGAATGTAAGTTGTTGCTGCACTACAGTAAGCCTACAATCCTAAAATCTTTTCTTCACTTGGTGTGTATAAACCAAACATTTGAGTTAGAACATGAAGAATAATTTGTTTCTAATTTGGAGCTAGAAGATAAAATTGTGGCAGTGTTGGAAAAATTACAAAAGGAGAAATAATTGTTATTTTAAATAATATTTTTATCTGCACATTCAAGCATGGTACAGCATATCTCATGGTGAGGTCACTGCAATGTGTTTTCCTAGAACACACATTATTGTTCCATTTAGTCTCAGAGTTACTGAAGGGCTGGGGGTTAGCTCACCCACTTTAAATAATCATGGTCTAAAGAGCAGGCAGAATAGTTGAGTAACTAAATGCAATGGTATATACACACACACTGGGCAGCAGAGCTTACAGAACAAGTACAGAACAAGTGTGCAGTAATTGCAGATTACTGACACAGTGTTGTTTACCAAGCAAATAAAAGTTCCAAGAAAAAAAATTAAAACAACAGAAAGGCAGAGTTAATTTTTTTTTTCTGAATAATTGTTGTGTTCTGTCCTTTATTTTTATGGCATTCCCACATCATTAAAGGCTCTGATTCCAGAAATGTCTCAGCTCTAACAGAGCCATGAGAACCCTTTAACACAAGGGACAAAGTCCTTGTGGCTTCTTGCTAATGCAACTGCAGCAGCTCCAGGGGCTGCAACAAGTCATGTTGGCCCAAGAAACTCTGTCAGGTGGAAACTGAAGTATGCCATCCTCTGTATGACACTCTCCTGCCCATGTGCTATGGGGAGGACTCTTGCAGGATTCCCTGCTGGAGGCGTTGACAGGAACTGCAGTGCCAGCTGAGTGGCTCCTTCATTCCACGGGCTCTGACCACACAGTGTATGGGACTGACACAGACCAAAGCAGCCATAAGAGAGGATTTAGCTCTGGATGCCTGAATGAATAAGAATGTCTAACAGAATAAGAATTTGCAGCTTTACTTTCTCCGTTGCCACACACAGTTTTCATTAGTTAAGCAGTTTACCCATGGGAAAAGCTTGTGCAAAATATTCTCTCCATATATCTATGAATATGAAAATGTGTGTTATTTGCCACCTTCAGAGGAACAGAATTCCTCTGAACAGAATTCTGTTGGTGTTATTATTGGGTTTTTGGGGCTTTTTTTAATTTCCCAGAAGAAACACAAGCTACCTTGACATTGTGACAAGATTTTGTTGTTGTTACTGGTGCTGCTCTTGTTACTGGGACCTTGTATTTTCTTTCTCTCTGGAAATGTTGGAGTCATGTTTCACTGTTTCACATTCTCTGAGAACAAGGAAGAAAGCAGGAAACTTTATAGTAATCTTTCTGTTGTTATTGTTGTTGTAAAGCTGCAAGAGGATGGAGGCAGACCACTGCTTGGAAATTGTAGCACAGTGTAAAGTATGTACATGCAAGTATTTACACATATGTGCAGTATGCAATGAGGATTCAATTATATGCAGCCATTTTGAGCACATCAGACTTTAGAAAGAATAAATAAGGATTCAGAATCAAGTGGGGGAAAAAATATTAAAATTAAAACTGCTTTCCTTGGAAAATTTTGTACATCATATACAGAAGTTTTCCATGAACAAATGGAGGTTCAACATTACTAAAACCTTTGCACTGGGGACATATAAAATTACCTATACAAACCTGATCTAAATTCTTCTAGCTCCTGGGCAGGCCAACTGTCTACCTCACTTAAGTGTTAATGTTTCCCTTACCTGATTGCCTTTCCATACCATGTTCCCACATTCAGAGATCCTGCTTCACCTATTTTGCTCTCCTCAAAGCTATTATTTTGGGTCTGCAGTCTTCACACCTTTAACTGTGTCTGAGGTAGTCACTAGCCTCCCAAGGTGTTTCACTCTTGGATTTACCTGCCTTGCTGTTTGTCTCCCCAGTTCTCTCTGAAGGCAGTGAGAAACCTTGCCAGATGCTGTTCCACCAAGGCAGCAAAGGGATGAAACCCGGCTTTTCTGCTCATTTACAGAAGAAAGTGGCATTTAGGGAGGACAAAATAACCACAGATCAGCTGTTCTTCATAGGAAAAGAGTAGTCAGCACAGATTCATGGAAGGGAAAATGACTGGCTTGGTAGATCAGAGGGCAGTAGGTGTCACCTTTAGCAAGGCTTTCAACACTGCCTCCCACAGACAAACTGGTGTAACCTGCTGTAGCTGATGCAGGGAGTTGGACTGGATGACCTCAAGACATCCTTTCCAATCTCAACAACTCCATGATTCTGCCAAGGTCGTTGATCACTGTTTTCTTTCCAATAATTCAGAAAATTTGTATTTTCTCCCCCTTTATTCTGTCCTCTGAGGGAAAGCTGTTGGTTAAGAGATTTCAGAGAAAGATCTGTTCAGAAAAACAAGCCATAGGGAAGAGTCACTTCTTGTTTGATTTCTAAAACACGCTAGTGCTTGCCACTATGTGGCAAAGTTTTGCTGTGACAATTATCCATCTGTTTACATAGGTATTAAATATGTGGACCTTTGTTTGGTGCATCTGTACTGCAACCAGTAGAGAATATTTCAGCAGTGCAATTTATACTCTCTTTAAGCAGTTCCGTTTGTCAGATATTTTTCAGTCTTTATTCTTGTTTTCGCCTGGTTTTGCTATTTGTGAGTAGAGACTTCGACAATTCAAAAACATAAAGTACATGAAATAAGACAATTTGAATTCAGTTTCATTTCCAGATTCATGAGAGACATTGCGTCAAAAAATTGTTTACATGGTGAAAGTGCAAAAGAGGTAATGGAGAATGAACACATACACACCTTCAGACCTTAATCTGGAGACAACACTCCAGTATAAAAGGAATGAGATAATTACATTTAATGTGGGAAATTCACACGAGAGAAACAGTATTTTTTAAATATGTTGCCTCATCACAAAATGATTCTGCTACCCAAAATGTCCATTAGCCAGTGATCCCTAGAATTATTTATGTAAGTTCTTCCTTTACCTTGTGACCACTTTTCCCTGATAATCCTTTAGTTAAAGTTACTGTGTTCCAGTGGTTTTTTTGCTGCCATCTCATTAGCATACACTTCAAATCCACTGAGTACTTTAGGAGGCTGTTGCTTATTTTTGGTTTATGGTGACACTTAACTGTACATGGTGAGCTGACCCTGGCTGGATGTTAAGTACCCACCAAAACTGCTCTGTCACCCGCCACCTCAACTGGACAGGGGACAGAAAATATAATGAAAGGCTTGTGGGCCATGGCAATCAGGTGGGTTATTTATTATTTTCCTTTGTGAATCCATGCTGACTAGTCCTGATGACCTTCTTGTCTTCCCCTTGCCTAGAGATGGCCTCCAGGATCAGCCATTCCATCGTCTTTCCAGGGTTTGGGATGAGGCTGACCAGCTGGTTGTTCCCTGTGTGCTCTTTGTCTTTTTTGAAGACTGGTGTGACATTTGCTTTCTCCCAGTTCTCCGGCATCTCTCCCAGTTCTCTGGCATCTCTCCTGACTGCCACAACCTTTGAAAGATGATCGAGATGCCAATGATCTCTGGCAGTTACTCAATACTTGTAGGAGCATCCCATCAGAGTCCATGGACTTGTGGATGTCAAATTTGACAAAATGGTCTCTAACCCAATTCTCCTTTACTAAGGAAAAGTGTTTCTCCAGACGTTCTCCCTGCTTTCCTGGGTCAAGGTTTCCTGAGGGCTGGATTTAGAAGTGAAGACTGCAGAGGTGTTCAGTATCTCAGCCTCCTCTGCAACCCCTTGCAAGGTTCCTTTTTCCATTCAGTAGCAGCCCACATTTTCCCTTGCATTTCCTTTGCTAGTGAGGTATTCCTGTTACCCCAGAGGCACTCCCACCATTCATTCCTGATGGGCTCAGCCCTGGCAAGTGGCAGGTCCCTCTTGGAGCCAGCTGCCCTTGGCTCAGTCAGACACAGGAGAAGTCTCTCCCAGAACCCCTGTAGCCCACCACTACCAAAACTTTGCCATGCAAGCCCAATACACTGTGCCAGCTGAAATCTGTAGCTTCTAACAGTAGATGGCATCCAGCCCCTTAGGAGCAGACAGGTCCCAAATAAGCAACTCATGACTACATCATGGAGACATACATGGATTTTCCCGGAGTAAGGATGAGATCAGTTTCCAAGTTGGAAATAAAGCCTGGGCCATCTGATGCCTATTGCAGTGCCCTGTTCACCAGCCTGTTCCGCTGCTTAGGCTGCTTGCTGGTGTGCCCATAAAAACTGCTGCAATCTGAAGTGGAGGATTCTCTCTACTTTTAGCCATTAGGAAACAAGCACCTTTTTTAGTTCATAATATGCTCAATTACCTTTAGATTGATCTGTGAATAAATTATAATCAAAACAGACTTACTCACCTTAAAGCTCTCTGGCTTAAGGTTTCATTGTTGATTCATTAAGTTGTCAGTTCTCTATTGGCAGGGTAATGCCTTTTTATATCTGAATAGAGACAGGTTTAGTGGAAGATACTGTTATCTTTAAATGAGCAGGCTTTAGGTTTTTTGGTAAGAACAAATTCATCAATGATGAATCCCTGGAGAAAGTACTGAAACAAAAATCACAATGTTGCTGAAGATTTATACAGTTCATCAGTTAAAAGGCAGCTTTTGGAAGCAGAGATGGTGGTAGGATTTGGATTTCTGTTTTCTTTCTGTAAAATACTCCAGAAAAATATTTAAAGCTTACAGTTTTGTGATAATGCAACTATAAACAATGAAATAATTCCATTTAATATATTTATTTAGACTCTATCCTTGATGTTATCCCTCCAGTAGAAACACTATATAGAGACAGATGGATACAAATAATGCAGCTATAGATACCACTGATAAAGATATATAAGTAGACAAGAATTATCTAATTACTCTGCTTGTTGCAATCTTCTAAGCACTTGCTGTGCTCCACATATTCATATGAATTGTTTTTTTCTAGGCAGATGTTGATATGACAAAGATACCAGTGTATGGAGAGTGACACTGGAATATCTGGAAATCAAAAAAATAAAAGTACTGTATAAAGATTTCAAAAGAAAACAGAGTTAACAAGTTAACAAGCTCTGTGCTTGTGCTTTCATTGGGAATTTTGTTGTTAAATCCTCCGTGTGCTTAGTAAATTGTCCCCTACAATGATTAGAGGTGATTTAATTTTTAAACCTCTTCAATATCCATCTCTTCTGCAGTTATTTCAACATTTTTTCACTTTTGCTATGTCCAGCAACACACTTCATTAAAATACTTTTTGCCATTTCATATGGCCTTTGAGTGCAAAATGTTTGGAACCACAGCTCTGAACAATAAGCAATCTCCTCAACATTCCATGTGTCTGTGCATTACTCATAAGGGGAGCCATCAATAAGTCCTTCCTAAGCTCCTGAGGCTACATTTTCATGTATTATTTATTGCAATAGAAAAGATTGCTGGTTTTCAGTGTTGTTTAATGAAATTTGGCTTGGCTGCTTGTGAACTACTAGACCCCAAACACAAAATAACCAGGACATTTGTATGGGCACACAGTCACCTTCTGTGAAGTCACTGAAAGCTCAATGTGCCCAGGTCTTGACCAAGACCTACGTGTTTCCTTAACTATTTTAAATTCCATTTAGTCAAATTCTTGATTGAAAAACAGCAGTGCACAGCAAATATGAAGCTTGGATATCAGTCTTCTAGATTATTCATAATTTATTTTTAAAATACATGGATTATATGGTTTAATTTAACTGCATTGATGTCATTACAAAACAGCTGAATTATGGACATGAAGGCACTGCACACTTCTCAAAATGCCTGCTGTACATTACAGCTAGCACCTATGTTAGATATAAAAATCTAAATATTTCCGTCTAACAACTATGAAAATTACTTAACCTTTGTAATTCATTTTTCACCTATGCACAAAACCAGATTATTTTTCCACATTTTTCCTTAGATCACCTATTTAATGTCAATATTCTTAATGTTTCTCTCTGTAGAAATTGGGAGATTTGGCGTATATTAAGAGAACAGAAAAGTAAAGAATTTATTCTGCAAAGATTTGGCTGTTGTTCCCAAAGATGATCTTCAATCAGTCAAGCCATGAACAACTGTCTCCTCTCTCTAATACTTCAGTTAAAACCTCAGCAAAATTAGCTTTGCTACCTAGTCTCAAAGTCAGCAATTCAATTCCTGGCCAGACACGAAAGAATCCAAAAATGCTTTGTCATCAGGTCTCCTGCCCTCTCAAACCAAAGTTGTTGGCATCAGCACATAAATTATGGAGAGGAAATAGTTCCTCAGTGACACAGCTACTGCTTATTCGTCGCCAAAAATGTATTTCTAATTGATTCAGCCTAGTAGACAGACATACAGGAACACTTTTTATAAAAATTTGTAATTTTTAGAATTCTGCAAAAAGTTTTAGGTTTTCTAAAAGTCATATAAAGAATTATGTGTGTGTGCTTTAGAGATTATTGATTAGATTGGAATTAGACAAATTCTTCCTTCTATTCATTTTGCTGTTTAAAATAATCCTGCTTTTGTTGCCTTATTTGACTTCAGTGTGTAAGGCCACCACGTTACTGCTGTTTGCTGGAATTCTCAAAGCCTGATTTTTAAATGTCCTAGAATATTTCATGTACAGCAACTGCAAAGGAAAGTTTGATGCCTGTAAGGAAGCCCTTGAACACGACATGCAGGAGCAAAGTTCCCACTGAACAGACAGAACAGGAGCCCTCTGCCAGCAGGCAAACTCAGGCTGCCTCTGCATTTGGGACATGTGGGATCTGCAGCACCCCCAGCCCTGCCTTGCTTTTGCCCAGACAGTGGCTGTGACCCAGAGCAGGGTTCAGTCCCAGGTGTGGGAGGCACCTCTGGACAGCCCCTGGACATGGCGAGGCTGGAGCTGACTTGCTGTGAAAAATGTGTGGAGACCACAAACCAAATCTCAGAAGCAGGGGAGCATTTCAAGGACCTCACCCTCTGGCTGTATGCTCAGAGTGCCCAAAATCCAGCAGCAAAGAAAGCTTTTGTTTGTCATGGCTAGAAGCCTGAGGTGCCAAGGTTGGGTATTGTGACTGACAGAGATCATTGAGGAATTCTTCTCCCATGGATTAGCAGAAGAGCAGGGTAACCTCTTCTGGATTTACTTCATTTTAAAAAATAATAATTTGTAAATTTTTAAATAATCTGGGGTTTAAAATTCACATTGAAATTCCTTCTTAAAAAATTGATAAGCACAGCAGTACTGTATCTTGTTCGATATGCTCTTTGAGGTTGTATTATTAGCGTGAATTAATGCCAGCAGCTGCTCAGGCTATGTATCCCCTGTTACTACCTGCTGCTTTCTGCAGTACTGCTGTAGCTTCTGAACAGGCTTCAGTTAGATGGATAAAATACTTCTGCAGAATAAGGAACTAGTTTCAGGGGAGGAAGGGCATGGTCTATTGCATCAAGCAAAAGTCCATTTTTCTGCTATTTTTCGCTCACCTAAATCTGTGATTGTGGCACACTACAGTTGTCCATATCTCTTCCAGGTAAGCAAAAGGATTTTTTTTTTCAGGAAGATGAGTGTTTTAGGAAATCTGATCCAGTTCTTTCATGTTCTTGGGGCATGAGTTTGGCAATTCAATGAAATCTTCCTCTGGAGTTTGCTTAATTGGGTTCAAGGACTAAATGTTGCAGAAAAGATTTCAAGTGGGATGTAGAGCAAAATTAGGAGATTATAATGTGTTTCAGTTCATTTGGTGTTTGTTAGCCTTACTTTGACAGGTCAAAACAGCCTTCTGTTATCACACTGCCAAATACATGTTTGCAAGCTTTAAAAATATGTATTGATTTACTCAGATATTGATACAAATAGCCTTAAATACTGGTGGAACCCTTCTAAGTAAACTGATAATTTTATGATACCTTCCCACATAGTATAAAATGAAACAGAAATAAAGTTACACATTTGAATTATTTAACATGATACATTTTTATATATAAGCAAGTATGCAATGGGGAAATAATAGACTGTTGGATGCTGACCTGCAATTCAGCTATTTTTCTGCTGTGAGATATTAATATTTTAATATTCAGTATATATTTCCAAGTCAGATCCCAATGTTCATATTTGATTTTGATTCACTTCTCGCTCTGATGCAGTCTTACTGATTTCAATTTCAGCTTCCTGAATAAGAAGCAAGTTGCAGTCAGCATGGACTTCAGGTCTCACCCTTGGGATCAGACTCATCTTTTTTACTACATCTGCTTAATCCTGTTTACTGATTTTTGTTTCAGAAACTGCCCAGTTTTGGGCCTTACCTGGAGCAACGCAAAAAGATAATAGCTGAGAACAAGATTAAACTCAAGACACAGAATATGGCTGCTGAGCTTCCTGAGAAAAAACACTTTGTTCCGAAGAAGCCCATTCCAGCAATCAAGGTAACAAAAATACGTGCATAAGAAGTGATAGGCAGTTGACATGCACAGTCATTTCTAGCAGTTTGAGTTGGTTATTACTGCTTTTAAGCTTGTTAGAGGGCATCAAAGACAACTCTTTATGCAGACTTTCTAGCTTTTAACCAAAATCGATGGGAAATGATTTGTGATGTACATGTATAGGTATTTCCTTAATGTCATTTTTCAGAATGAAGATATTCAGGCAATGGAACAGTAGCTGCAGATCAAGCAGGGGTAATGCCTTGAAGAACAAAGCAGAACTGTTTAGAATTTCTTTCAGTTTGAATGCTACAGTATGAGCTGTTTTGCATGATACCTTTTGATTACTTGCACTGTGCTAAATGCCTCCATCCCTCATGTAGGATCGATGGCAAAGGCTGCTGTTCAGTACATATAAAAGCTGTGTCAGAGGTTTAGAGATTGAACTTTTAAAGCCAGAGAATGTTTGTCTAAGTAGCTGATCCACCATCTACAATGAGTAAATGTCAAGGTAAAAATAAAACCTTTGACCCCTATCTACTCCATAATCCATACATTGAAGCTTTTCCCTTCCCCTAGGAAGTCAATAAATATCAATAAAATGTAATGGAATGAGCTAATTATTCTAGGTGTTCACTTTAGAGCTTACTTAAAGTCTAAATAGGAATTTTTATTTTTTTTTAATCAGGATTCTCATATAGACCATTTATAAAGCAATATGAAAATTATATCTGTTGACCTTGTTGACTGTCTTCTTCATATATGGGAGAATACTGGATATCTTTATGATCAGACATGTAAGAATTCTCGAAAAAATAAGGCCAAGCATAAAATAGAACATGAGCTGTGGCTCAGAAAACCACATAATTCCCAAGAGAATTTTGCAGTTTACATCCAGTATTCCAAGCTAACTGGTGGGATGGCAGAACCAGACAAGGGGAAATTTTGAATTGTCTTCCTGCTTAAGTTAATTAGTTTGCCACTTCCATAGACCTCTCTCAGGTTTTTGGATTGCTTATTTTGGTTTATATAATGCTTTTGAAAATCCTTCCCCTCCTCTTGTGCTGAGGTTCCCTTCTATACATATATTATATATATAGATATACAAAAAGTTCCAAAGAACAGCAATCTACTCTTTTTTCCTCACTATCATGAGCATTTTCAAAGCCTGCTTGACCTCAGAGGTTTCATGGTTCTGTTCTCCTTGCAGGGAGAGTATTGATGTAGGGAAAAAGAGAAAGAAGAAGCAACAGCCAATAACTGCATTTTCAATGAGATGGCTTGCTTCTGAAAACAGCAGAAAACCAAAAAACTGATAACCATCCAAAAGCAAGGAAACTGAATGAAGGGAAAAGTTTAGCAAGAGGGAAAAACAGACATGAAGACTAGGGAAAAAAAAAAAAAAAACATTAAAAAATTGAGGTCAATAATTTATCATGCCTAACTCCAAGTAGAAAAGCAAAAAAAGATCCAAGTATTAGGAGATAGATTAAAAAGAAGAAAAGACAGCCCACTGCAGGGAAGAGGAAAATGAATTCCCCCAAACACAAACATTTTTTTACACGGCTATTGAATATTTCTGAGTGGTGTCTGAGGAGCCAGAGAAACCCAGGGTGTCATCTTCCTCACCCCCAGGGTTAGAAGTGACTGAAACTGTCACAAGGAGATGGGTGCTGCCAAGGCTGGCTCCTGGCAGCCTTTCAGTCCGACCATACCTTTGGAGGGGAATGTCCTCACCTAATGACAACCCCAGCACTGAGAGGTGCTGCCCTGGCTTTGCATGGCCAGCTTTGACAGAAGTGGGGCTGCAGGGGTGGCTGCTGTGAGAAGCTGCTGGAAGCTCCCCAGGGCCGGACAGAGCCCCTGGCAGCCAACTGCAGGGCAGACCCACCACTGGCCAAGGCCAGGCCCATTGGCAGCAGCACCTCTGTGATAGCGTATTTTAAAAGGGGGAAAACAGCAGCTTCAGTCACAGGGAAGAGTAAGAATATGGCCTCTTCGGGGACCTGCTTGATAAAGGACCATGAAATAAAGCCCTGGAGGGAAGAGAGGCCCAAGCAAGCTAGTAATATCCAAGAATCACCTCTTCCAAGCTCAGGAGTGATGCACCCCAACAAAGAGGAAGTCAGGGGAAAATTCCCCGAGGCCTGCAGAGATGTACAGTAGCTCCTGGACAAACTTGGACACAACAAGGAAGCCCTCAGAGAGTGACCAAAATGATCAAACAGCAGGAGCACCTCTCCTATGTAGGCAGACTGAGAGACTTGTGGTTGTTCAGCCTGAAAAAGAGAAGGCTCTGTGGGCACTCTAGATCCCATTCCTGTACCTAAAGGAGAGCTAGGTTCCCTTGAAAGAGCTATGACCCCTGCATTGTATTTTTGGGGAGTTGCTACAAATTTCCTAATGCTGCCTCAAAATTTCCTCATCCATCTAATTGGCTGTTGGATTGGTGATATGTAAATTCCAACACTTATATAAATTCCACATGCTGTCAAATTGCCATTTATTTGTTAATTTAAAACTCCTCTGTGATTATCCAAAATCTAATTTATTTTTTGATGTCTTTTCCCTTGGCTTTTCTCTTTATTTTCTCTATTTTTCAGTATTAATTGAAACTGCATATTTTGATATTTGGCAAAGGTGTTTTATTTTTTTCTCACTTGTCTGTAAGATTAGAAATTGTGTTCTATGTGGGTATGTGCCCTGGATCTTTTCTTTCCAGTTGCAGTTTCGTACAGCTCCCACAGATGTATTTGCCTACCTCAGGTTGCCTCCTTATTGCTTTAATTTCTTTCTATATGTTCCTGTGTTTTTCTTCCTAATAATTTAGTTTTGTGTCCTTCGGGGCCTATACCACAATATTCAGTCAGCCTTTATCTGCTTATTTTATTTCCTCCTTTTTTTTATTCTGAAAGCCTTGCTGTAGAGATAGTTTGGTAGTTCAAACATTCTGGCATAGCTCTCTAAGCTAGGGCATGACATGCTGTTCCACCTGCTGGAAAAATATCCACAGAGATCCTCAAGCTTAAATTCCTTGGATCTGAAATATTTTTCACTCTTGTTTGGACGGATACGTTTACTTGAGCTTTTGCTCATACATACATGCAAGTCTTTTTTTGCTGATGTGTAAGCACCCATCTAAAAGCCAGCACTGTGGGAGGCATTAGCCACATTTAGTCCAGTGCCATGCCAAACCTCTGAAAGCCTGACGAGAGGTGAGGAATATTGAAATAAGGACAGGTCTATTTTGCCATAACTATTTTGTACCATTTGGATCCTTCCTGGCATCTATCTGTGTGCTTAACATGAGTAGTTTTACTTTTTGCTTGCCTGAAAGACTGGAAAAGACCATATTATAATCTTCATCATAAATGTGGAGATGTTGCATATTTCAGGTGGAACTATGTGTGGGTCTCCCCTAATTTATGGGACTCTTAGGCTTCTTCTTCAAGGTATATACTCCAACATGAATCAAAATAATCTCCCCTGCAATAGCCCATAATGCTCTTCTCTTCTCTTCTCTTCTCTTCTCTTCTCTTCTCTTCTCTTCTCTTCTCTTCTCTTCTCTTCTCTTCTCTTCTCTTCTCTTCTCTTCTCTTCTCTTCTCTTCTCTTCTCTTCTCTTCTCTTCTCTTCTCTTCTCTTCTCTTCTCTTCTCTTCCCCTCCTCTTTCCCTCCCCACTCTGACTGTGGCAGGACTGCCTCAAGTGGCTCAGCAATATAATAGAATCGAAAAGAACAATTTCAGTTGGAAGGGACCAACAATGACCATCTAGTCCAACTGCCTGACCACTTCAGGACTGACCAAAAGAGAAAGGATATTGTTAAGGGCATTTGTCCAAATGCCTCTTAAACACTGACGGGCTTTGACCACCTCTCTAGGAAACCTGTTCCCAACGTCTCAGTAAAGAAATGCTTCCTACTGTCCAGTGTGAACCTGCCTTGGCACAGCTTTGAACCATTCCTACATGTCCTACCACTGAATACCAGGGAGCAGTGATCACCAGCTCTCTCTTCATCTCCCCGACTCAGGAAGCTGTAGGGGGAGAACTACAAACAAGACAAGCCCAACGTCCTTTGCTGCTCCTCACAGAACATGCCAGCCCTTTCCCCAGCTTTGTTGCCCTGCTCTGGACAAGTACCTTCACATCATTCTGAAGTGAAGATGAAGGGGCCCAGAGCTGCAGGCAGCCTGCACACAGTGGGGTGGTTGCCTCTTTGGGCTGGTTGTGTTGTGTTGGCTGCACCCCAGGACATGGTTCTGCCCTCTGGGCTGTCTGGGCACAGCACTGACCCACACTGGGCTGTGCCCACCAGCACCCCCAGATCCCTTCCTGCAGAGCTGCTCTGGTTATATTTCTGACTGGTGTTACTCTATCCAAAGGACAGAATCTAGCATTTGGACTTAAATTCCATCCCATTAATCATTGCCCAGTGCTGCAAGGCACTGTGCTTCTGTTGGCAGAACTGGAATGACAGCGTATTCCATATCCTGGTTGATTAATTAGAACAGCACTACAGCAGTTATGTGGGCTAGTTTGTTTGCCTCTGATCAGGACAGTTCCATGAGCTGTCAGTCATGTCTCCTACCCTGCTTTCTCTTGTAGCTTTCTTTAATCTAGAATGTCTCTGTTGGCAAAATCAGCAAAAGTTACTTACTTTGATAAGCTGCTTGTCAAACTGCATTTTTTCACTGTGATAGTACCTGTTCATCTAGTTTTATAAAATACCTACAAGTTCCTTGGATTTTAATTTAGTTTAAATGATAACTTGTATCAACTGTACAGTCTTCTGGTTCAAAGCTTTTCCTGAAACACACTCAAGCATATTAAACAGAATCATAGCTAAACCAGAAAATTGGGACACTTTGTTCTGCTAATACTTTACTTTTTCTGAACATTGATCATTGTATTCCAGCCCTTTATTTTTTGTTCTGTTTAGCTGCTTCATGACTAGTTAATTTCAGAGCTCTCTTGTGCCAGAGAGCTTTGTCATACATTAAAACTACCAGGGTTTTTGTTTTTTAAGAACTTTTTTTTTTCATTTATTACTTCATAGTCTTCATAAAGAATTGTGATTGATACAAGAGGCATAATTTTCATTATAGAAACCATATTGTATTATGTCACAAAGGTTCATTTAAAGTGGACAACACTCACAGGCATACAGTGTGATTTTTGGGGATTGCCCTGTGCACAGCCAGTAATTGGAGTCAATGACATGGGTCCCTTCCAACTCAGGATATTGTATGATATGGTATGATTCTATGATTTGAATTATTTTCCAAGGCCCACTTTAGCTAGTACTGCAGCTGTTATACTGAAATCAAGGCTTAGAGGTCCCCAAATCTCAGAGTACCTTTAGTAGCCTATTTTAAGTATTGGCAAAGCATCTTTTCTTTTCAAGAAAAGTTAGTTTCATGTATTTTTGTAAGCTACTTTACTGTAAATCGACCTTGATCATGTACCCTCAGTTTCTGGTGACTTTTTATTCTTTAATCCCTAGATTAAAGATCCATCCTTTTATTTCTAACATTTCTTCTTTTCATGTCTGACTCTCTGACCATACCTCACCTTTATTGCCAAAAAATATCAGGTGGAAGGCAGGTACCTCCCTAATGTGTGTTCCCTTTGACTTGCTTTATGACAAGCAGTACCTGCACTGCCTTCTAATGAGAGGCCTGTGATGTTCATCGTCTCTAGAACAGAGTGTGGTCTTTTACAAAAGCACCTGCATGAAGATGGACACAGTAGGTCTACAAGGACCAGAGCTGAACCACAAATTGTATTTACAAATACAGGTTTACTATGATGACTAATGAAAAGCTAATCATCGTAAAATGGTTGATTCATTAACATTAAAATGCACCTATTGTAGAATTACAAAACTAATATCCTGCTGAACAGATCTGCTCCTTGTGTATACTCAAACCCACATCTGCTTAGCTTAGTGACAAAAAGAATTTTTTTTCTGTATTCATTAGTAACATAAAACTAATGGATTCTACTCTGATTCTCTCCATAGCAACTGAATTCCCTGACAGTTCCAGTTGCAGAACTACATTCCTTTCCCAGTTTTTTCAGTTGTGTTGAGGAGGACAGCACGGCAGTAATCAAAAAGAGTACTCTAGGTCCCTGCTGTCACAAAGGTGCAAATTTAACTCCCAGTTTTGGTTTTGGTTTTGTTTTGTTTTGTTTTCTTTTGTTTTTAATGGCTGCTGGTAATTCATAAGCCAGAAAGAACACAGCTTGACTTTCAGAACCTGGCTTCTGTTTGCAGGTCTGGAAGTTGGCAAAAAAAAAAAAAAATTAATCTGTAAACAGTGCAGATTTGATCTGGAGGCCATTGAGATACAGCAAGTGTGGAATCCCATAGTGCCATTTTAGGCAGTTGCTTTCTGGAGTGAAACTGCTTTAAACAGTGAAAGCTGATTATTTCTTGCTGCACTGTTTATTTTGTTCCAAGCATTTATGATTTGATGAAAACAAGAAGCTCTGAGATGCTGTAAAAGAGTGCACCTGCAGAACATCTTTTAAGTATCATTGGTTTTTTAGCCAACAGTATCTTGAAACTTTGCAAATGAATAAATATATAGTCTTTGCTTGAGAGAAAGAAGTGATTAAAAGACAGAACACCAGTGAGTGTAAACGAGCAGTAAATCATTGACACAGTCTTTTGAAATCACTTTCAGGCCTCTAAAGTGCCATCATGCTCCCTATTTGGGATTTTAAGTCCCCAAAAGTGTATTTTTGTGTGCTGTGAGAAGTGAGACTTGATTAAAAATGCAGAAGTCACTATGCCTTATGCATTGTTTTTGTTATTCCTTTTGTAAGTTTGTAGCTGGAAAAATCAATTTTGATCATGTTGTTTCAAGCAACCATTTCCTGAGCCATCTAATGCTGCCCTAAACCTTGGACTGTCTCCCCCATCTCCTCCAGCTGTCTCCCTGGAAGGGCATTAACCACCTCACTCCTTTCCCATTTAAAATGCCTTCTCTAATTTCCAGCTTTGGATTTATTCATGGCTGGCTTACAATCGTGTTCTTGCGCCAACATTGTCATTTAACTTAAACAGCCCTTTTTCCTCCCTGATGTATATAGAGAGACATTCCATTCCTGCTCTGCCATCATCTTCCTAGGCTAAGCATCTTGTAAGGTTCTTCTTGTCTTCTCTCATAAGCAAGACACTCCATTCCACAGTTATTGGAGTAGTACATCTCTGCAACCCACTTGAGCTCTGTGGGTTTTGTTAACATCCCAACAATATTTAAGGAATAATGTGAATCCAGAACCTCCCTGACAAAATTACCTATGCTTTTGAAACATATGGTTTTTTAAGACTGAAAAGCTCTTCACTATCAGGAGTGTCCCCCTATTGATACCTTTGCAACATGGGCAGGCAGTGGAAAGCTTCTCAATTGTAGGTTGTGCAGGTTTTACATCATTTCTTTAAATTCTCGAGCACAGAACTCATCACTTGCAGGCGACAAGCATTTGTGGCAGTGGAATATTTGGGGGCTGTATACACACGAGAGAGGCTCAAGGATACTCAGCATTGCTGGGGCCCATCCATCACACAAAGACACCACATGTATTTTGAAACCTGTAGCAGGTTCAAAAGACAAGGCTTGTCAACAGACAAGCCTACATGAGAGTTGAAACAAGCTGAAGCTGAAGTCTACCACTTCAGTATTTTAGCTGACACAGAAGACTGCAGACACCTGAAAACTGCTCTAAAACCATGAATGTTTCTGAGTAAGAACTGGAAATTAAAAGATGGAGGTATAAGCACTTCCTAGGAGATCACATTTGATTTAGTTACTGTAGTTCAACAGTGGAGTCACAGTAAAGGGCTTTGTGTTCGTGTCTTGTTCTAGTAAAAAGCATTAGCTGAAACACTTTCATAATAGTTAATTGACCTTTTACAGTAGTTTAAGCAAACAGATTTTACTTCAAATTTGCAGTGATTTTGGACCATGCACAAAATCAGCTTGCACAGCTCGAGTGATGAGTGTTAACTCATTAAGCTGTGATAACTTGCTCACAGTCATCTGTCCATGCTCATCATGCTGCCTTTAGCAATGTGCCATAGCTGTTTTATGCTGGAAGAGCATTAATGTTCTCTGCGTGTTGCTGAGAAGAACTGGAAGGCTTTTAGCATTGAATGAATGCAACCAAGGTATTTCACATGGCAGCAGCTATGGGCTTTGGCAGAGAGAAAACATTTGAGTGTTTTTGGAACAAGGAAACAGTACAATTTGCCAGTCTTTCTTCCTGGGCATAGGATTCGGTTGAATTTTCTACCTCAACAGCCACTAGGAGCAACCTCATAGATCCTAATACTGCATCCAGTGGACAAAGAAATTTGTCTCTTTGCATATAGATACTATTGTACAAGTGCCGAAGACCAGGTAGACCTCATTCTTTCAGAAAGTAGTGCTGAGTTTGCAAGTTCTGAGCAGACTAGGATGACAAAAAGTTGGACTCATTTCTGCATTTAATTTATGTAGCAGAGTTTTCCTTTTTGGTGTATGCTGTGCTGACATATACCTTTTGCAGCACTGCTGTGTAAGGTTGATGCAGCAAGTTCCTACCTGTGAAGTTAACAGATCTTGCAGGATTAGACCCAGAGCTTACTTCTGTACAATATTTGCAAATAAATTGATGATCATGTAATTTGTGCATCTTGCTAAAGAGAGAATAGTTATTGTTCTCAGTTTTTTCTTTCCTTGCTATGAGTACTTAAATTTGTGCTAGTGAGAAATGACCAAAGATGATCTGATCATAGAATGTCACTCCTGTTTACACTCCTTCCATTTTTGTTCCTTGAAGTTTCACCCAATCACGGCAAAACAACAGCACATCCAAACTGGAGTACTAAATGTGTAAGCTATTTGTAGAACATGTTTTTACACAATGTATACTTCTAGAACTACATTCTAGAAGTGCCTATATTCAAAATGTGCCTGTTTGGGAAATTCTATGTATTTTACAGGGGGTATGAAGGTCAGCCTCCTGGAAATTCATAAGAAAAATCCTAAACATCATAAAAATTCATGGCCAGATCCTCCGTGTTAAAGTACTGGAGACCGCTCCAGTGCAGCTGTAGAGACTGCCTAGGTATCTTATAAATGAGTAAATGACTTTTTTCCCCTCTAGGATGTAATTGGAAAAGCACTGCAGTATATTGGAACATATGGTGATCTGTGCAACACAGAGCAAGTTGTGGCTCTGATTGACGAGGAAATGTGTATCAACTGTGGCAAATGCTACATGACCTGTAATGATTCTGGCTACCAGGTAAGAGCACAGCTGTAATTAGCAAAAAGGCACGACAAGTTATCTTTCTGCTGCTGGGAAGAAAGAATTCACCTTCTGTTAATGAGCAGGTGGTCAAAACAGATGCCTAAAATGTGGGATTCAAAGCCCATCATGCTCCCAGGCTCTGGCTCACAAGCCTGCTGGAACACAGCTGGTCCTAGGGCGGCTGCACAGACCATGTCAGTCACAGGGCCCTGACAGGGGTTCTTTTTAAGAGGAAGAAAATGAAGGAGCCCCAAGTTAAATGGCAGTAAATGCAGTTCTTGATGGTTTTCAGGTACATGAGGGAGAAAGGGAAGAATACATCCCTTCATACCAAGGGGATGCGGGGAGACATGGGCTGGTCTTACTGCCAAATGCTTTTTAAGGAACCCATTTCTTGTTCTCTCAGAGTAACCAAACTAATTCAGGTTTCAGGCAGATGGGGTTTTGTTTTGATCTTGATTGAGTTACAAATCCCTTCTCCAGGATAACTGCCAGGGTTTTAGAGCAGAAGGTTGAAGCTTGCAGAAATCATTGTAACCAGAAAATGGCCCAATTTTGAGCTGAGGCTCCTGGTTGCAGCAAAGTATTTCTCTGATTGCTCAATATGGTAGCAAGTTGTATGAAATGTATCCGCATGTCTAGGTGCCATTCCATGCCACATCCACTGGAGCTGATGGACTGGTCTGCAGTAATAAAGACAGTACAGGATGATTCATTTCCTTTAAAAAAATCAAAATATGGTCTAGCATAACTTTCATGGAATCCAATATTCAGCAAGCAATAATTTCTACATTAATGTTTCCATACATCCTAGTCTAAGAAGAGCTTATCAAAAACAAATATTTTAATTGAGCACCAATGTCCTCTGGATACCACCATGAGTTTTTGCTCATCTTTAATTCAGTCTAACCAATAATAGGTCTGATGACTTGAACTACATAAAGTAGCAGAAAGAAGTCTTCCATTGCAAATCAACTGCCTTTGAAACAAGTATGTCAGAGCTAAGGTTTTTTCCATAGAAAATTAATGGTGTATTTATACCAAAATTGATTACTATAGTAGCCTTTTAGCTGTCTAAATTTCTTCTTGACATTGCAATCTTCACCTTTCCCCTTACATCAGATTTCTCAGGAGAATTATATTTTTCATATAACCCTTAGAGAGCAAAAGATTGGGTTTGGATTTAGTAAATTTTATTTTCTGTAACTGGAAAGAAAAATCAGCACCAAAAGAACCAAAGTTTAAACCCCCAGAAGGTTTTCTAAGCACAAAAGAAAAATGCTTTTTCCTTATTTAATTAAGGAAATTGAAAAAAAAATAATTGAACAGAATTGCAAAGGAATTCTTAATTGCAAATATATCAACAACCCCCCTCACCTTCAAAACGGCATCTGCTTTGTGCTTGCCTTTGTTTCAGAAATATCCATGCTGCTCTACACAGCTGTCACCTTGTATGACTCCAACAGAAAAGCTTTCCTTAATTTAAAGTCAGCACTGTAGTCCTGACTTCCTCTCCCTCTTTGAACTCCCTTTCAAGATGTGCATTGTTGTTAGGGAGAGAGAAAGAAAGGAGTCCTCCTTAAATACTCACGAGCCAGAGCTCTCTTTGTGCTCAAGCTAAAGTAAAACTCAGAGATCCAGGGCAGTTACTACAGACTTCGTGCCCTTGCTGGTTGCTACAGCAACTTCTGTGCCTTCCTAGTACTGAAACCCCAAATGCCTCAAATCTGCCTTAGGAGCCAACCTGCAGCAGCACCAGTACTTCCCATCACCTCCCTGCCTCCCCCAGATGCTGACAGTGGTCAGGGAGATTTGCTAAGCCACTGCTTGTTTGCCAGAGTTCAACTTCCAGTCCTGATTTTCCCTCCTAAACTCTTCAAAGTGGATATTCAGTGTTTCTGGTGATTTTTAAGTTTTTTTACTTTTCTAGTCTTGCTTCTTAGATATTGACATTTTGTGGTTGTGTGATGCTTTTGGTTTTGCTTTTAATTGACATTTCCATTATAACCAGGAGCTTATATCATTGAGACTGCAACTGTTATTTCATATTCAAATAGACTTATCACCCTCATTCATAATGAGGATTCACTGCATGGAACATGAGAACTAAAGCAAGTTCTGCCTGCCCCAAACTCTGATATTCCTTTCAAAGATTTGCAAAGAAAAGTAATCACAGGCAGCACAATGAGCTGTGTTTTTCTCTGCTGTTTATTAAATTAGATTGTTTATGCTGTGCTGAAAGTAAAAGTCAAAAGAATGCCATGTGATGGGCATTGTGCTGAAGCTGTACAGGTGTGGTCTAGTGTCTCCTCTAAACCAATAATCCCAGCACATTGCTATCTTAGGAAATACTTCCTCTACAACAAGGAGAAATACCCTCTGGGAGTTTAAATATCAAGGAGCAAACTCCTCCTTTTGTAACCAGCCCTTGTGGCCCGTGAGCTTTTGCCGAGGTGTAATTTGGCCCACCTCTCTAATTTCAGTGTCTGGAGAGGGGTTTTTTTGTTCCCTGCCAGTGGAACAGTTGCTATAGCTGCAGTGCAGAATCACACCAAGATGTCTCCAGGAGCCGTAGCGCAGGAAACGCAGACACTAGAATGGGAGCAATTCTGACCTTCCCTGCGCATGACATCAGTAATGTTTATTCCTGGTCGCAGGCTATCCGGTTTGATCCCGAAACCCACCTGCCCACGGTCACTGACAGCTGTACAGGCTGCACCCTGTGTCTCAGCGTGTGCCCTGTCATCGACTGCATCCGCATGGTTTCCAGGACAACCCCCTACGAGCCCAAGCGCGGGCTGCCCTTGGCCGTGAACCCCGCGCGCTGAGGCGCCCGGCCCCACCGCCGACGGGAGCCTCACACTGGTTTGATGCCATTGATTTGCTTTCTAATTAGTCCTTGCAAATCTGCTCCTATAAAAAATGTAATACTGATAGCTGCTACAGTGAACACTGCTTTCCAATTACTGTTTTTGCAACAATTAGGCTATGAAATTACAGAAAGGTGGTCGTGGCTGTCAGTCGTCCACTATTTGAAGTGTAACTTTTCTTGTTACAGTTCATGCTGTGATTTCAAAACTTCTCTATAGACTCTTTAATCTCTGTGTATTTTCTGGCTGGAAATATAATTAAGAAAGCATTTTTAATGAACTACAAATCAATGTACAAGCTAACTGTTTTCAAGGAGAGCATTTCGTAATTAAACATTACATTTAGTTTTAAAAGAGTTTCTTAGAAGATGTAATTAACTACATAGCATTCAAACAAAGCGATGTGGCTTCTATTTTTCTATAGACAGAAATGAAAGGGAGTTTAAAATAGGATTTAAGAACTGGATTAATCACTTTCAACTACTACAACATATGGTAGTGTATTTTTATAATCCTTTCTAATTCTTTTTCACACTAGTCACTTTACAGAATAAATTTGCTTTGCACTGACATGCTGGACTCTTCAGATTTGCGTGTTGCATGGGTGGTTTGATCATTTCTTTCCCTCCTCAGTAAAGACTTACAACATCTCTGCAAACAGTTAAAATGGCTTATTAGGAAGCCCAGGTTGTGTTTCAGGATTCTGAGAAGCAAAAACATTTTTTGCTCCAAGCTCATCCTCTAAATAACTTTTTAATTGTGCCAATTAATGTTCCAGAATGTACACGTTTCAGGTCAGAGATCTGATTGCGTGCAAACGGACTACACACCCTGCAGGCTGCGTTTGCCAAACACAGACACACAGGGCAAACTGGCAAGATAATTTCCCCCAGTGCTGTGTATAGTTCTAGCAGTTTCACAGCCAAAAATAAATACAGATTCATCTGTCTTACTAAACAATATCTAAATTTTAATCCATTTTTCACTCACAGTAGGAACTTTCTAATATGAACATATTGCTGTCTGCTTTACTCCGCTTAAAAATATAAAGCCTTTAGTTTCATAACAATAATAAATGATCTATCAGTTCAATTTCTTATACCATGTGAGCAGCAAAAACTGTGATTAAAAAGATACCCTGGCTTTTTTTCTTGATTTATGAATTGAACACTGAATTATAAATAAATGTTGAAACCAACTTGTGTTTGTCTGTGATTTTTCTTTTTGCATTTACTAAACAGATTTTCTTTGTAGAGCCTTGTCAGATGGTGTTTCATGATCTCTAATATTCACTCCAGAAACCATTAATGAGTTAATTCACATGTACATTATTCCATTGATTGCCTACAGTGCAGAATGTATCATGCTGTTTGCCCCTCTCTGCCACCTCTTTGTCTGCCTTTGACTTGCCTTCCTTCCCACACACACAGGGTGCACACATTTGTAAATTTGAACATTTTCAAGTGTCATTTCATTTAGTGTCCTTGCTCCACCAACACTGTTTTGCTGATGCTTTGGGCTTGCTTGGTAGTCTCAAGTCCAGTGTCTCCACTGATAGGTTTCTCCTCATGTTTTAATTTTCCTATTTATCATTGTGGATTTTTCAGACTCATATGAAACAGGAACAGACAGTCATACTGCTTAGAAAATATTTGCTTGCAACTTCTTCAAAGCTCCTAGTCTTGCAGTAGTTTCTTAAGTGAGTTTCCTGTGGGCTCAGAGGAAGAACAAGTTGTTTTGTGAATGTTTGGTGACAAAGTTTGGAGAGTCTCTGCATGAACTGCTTGTCCCTTTGCTGAGGAACTGCCTAAGAAGCATGGCCTTGAGTGGGGCAGAAAAAGACATCAAAATCAGATGGTCTGAAAATAACATTTTATGTTCTCAGACAGCAGATGCAAGGAAAAGTAGCTGTCTTCTCCCAGGCTGTTACCATGTACTTCTTATTCTACATTCCTGCCAACCATAAGCCCTGTGGGTGAGAGGTGCTGTGTCACCTGTGGCTCTCCAGGTCTTCTGTTCCTGCATCCCCAGACCCAATTATCTTACTCTCCTGAAGGTATCATATCTGGTAGTGTGGTTTCTTTGAAATAAAGGACCATGCCAAGAGACCAAATTTAAGTATCTAAGCACAGGTGCCTGATAAATGTACCAGCAAAATTAAAGCTTTCCCAAGAATATTCAGTAGTCACAGGACACTCAGTATTCTGCAGTGGCAATAAAATAATCTTTGGAGAGGTAAAGGCATTCTTTGTGAATCAAGACTATAATCAAGACTGTAATTTGTTTACTAAAGAAGGAATAATGGGTTATGCTATAGAGACCTCTTTCTTACTACCCACCCTCTGCCCCACTCTTGTTCTGTCAAGTCAGTTAACAGTTTCAGAAATGCATTCCCAAATGCATTTGTTTCTAACTCTGACAGTCAGCAATAAATCTGTGTTTTGCAGGAACTCAGAGAAATAAGTCTCCTGCAGGAATGTCTTAAGTCATCTGGGTAAGGCGAGGTGTAAACAGGCAGGGGAGAGAGCCACAAAGGACATATTCCTGGGGTTGATAGGTTTTTCACATTGGTCTTGGGGAATCCTCTCATTTAGTGCATTTGAGAGCCAAGGAAACAAATTAGAAAAATCTGGTCTAGTCTGCAAATTCTGTTGCCAGTTATTAAAGAAGAGGATATGAATTTTGAAAGTAAGAGGTTCCAAATTAAGCTCATATATTTCAGTGATTTAGTTGCACATTAAAGGAATTATGTATTATTAAACACATGATGATTGACATCCTCCAACCCTAGCCCTTGCAGTTTTTAGACATGTTGTGCTATTGATTATTATTATAAAATACTGTAAACTATATTTGACAAATTAAATTATGATAGACATGCCATAGCTCATCCTCCAGTAGCACATTCTTATTCATATCATATTCCTGAACAGAAAATGCTCCCCATATTTAGTGGATGCTCTGCAGACCAAAAATTACTTGAAAAAGCTGCCAAATATACTTGTGTGAATCCCAATGCACCCATACTTGTTCATTGGAAAAAAGAGATGTTTTGCCTCGCTAACAGACTCTACAGGCAGTTTGGGTTTTGGCCTCTAGGATGAACTGACATAATATTTCCAAGGCACAGGATTGGCAACATTAATAGACATATTTAAGAAATCACACAGGATTTTTAAAATACATAATTTCCTGATTTAAAATGGAATATTAACTTCATCTCATGGCAAAATTAAAACAAGTCTTTGCATGAATCTGTTGGGCAGCCTCTATGTCCAATGTTGAAGCCCTGCAAGTGTACAGCACTTTTTGCTCGGATCCTTAACCAATTGCTAGAGGAAGCCTTTTTAGCAGCCATCTGTTTGGTCAGTTCATAAAATTTGGCAGGAGCAAAATGTAAGTTACCCACCTAGAACTGCTGCTTCTTTTTGTTGTGTCCTGGAGGACACAGAGCTCTGGGAGAGGTGACTTGGCAGCCACAGAGTGGCTCTGTGTCATTTCTGCAGCCTCCCCACCTTCCAGTGCCTACTGCTGTCACCTTTGGCTCTTCCAGCTTTGTTGTCTTTGAGCCTTTTATCTCAAGGTGGCAAAAGCAACTGCTAGATTCAAGGCAAATTATCCAAACCCCAGCTGAGTGCCATCAACCTCAGGCCTCATAAAACCACTTTGTTTGACACAATCCAAGACTATATCCTTAGAAATAAAATGTTAAGCATAGATATTTCCTATCAATAAGATCTTGCCAATGCATTCTGTATGTATGTTTCATTATTTATCTACTGTAACATCGGGTTGGACGTGTTGTTAAAATTTTATCTTTTTCAACGATTCCTAGTAGAAAATATTTTTTAGATAAAATATTTATTTTATTGGCAGAGGTTTCATTTCACCAGGCAGCTCCACTTCTTTGATGAACTGTGGAAGATAGGTTTTCATTGGCAACATCTGGCAACCTGGCAGACGCTCTCGGCAGCTGGATTGGTAACTTCAGAGTTGCTTCTGGGTCTTTCATGTAATTAGTGTGCTTATGGGCCATCTGGGTTGCTTTGTTTTTGCTGTTGCCATTTCCTTTCTTTTCTGAGAAACTAATCCTTCCAGTTGTTACTCCAGGAGATCAATTTTTAATAACTCTTCTTCAGGTTAGTCTGCTGGATCTTGTGCAAACATCCATGCTGGCCTTGCCCAGGAGTAGAGATCCTGCTTTTATCCCTTCTTTCTCGGAGGTCTGAATCTGCCCATCATGAGTTTTTGTGATGTGGGAGCAGATCCTCTCGTTGCTATCAAGCAGTGAAGCAGGAGGTTGACTTGGCAAGTGAACACTTACCACCTCTGCACAAAGCAAACCCTGACTATCCAAATCTTAACAAAACATGCACATGCCCTCTCTCCTTTTCTAGCTTAAGCACACTAAAGTTACCACAAGGAAATGCAATTGTTCCTTTTCTGTAGAAGAACTGCAAGTTATTAAGCTTTCCCATGGCACACCTACCTGGGTGCTGGGGCAGTGTATGGGAATTAGCTTGGACTCAGCCCTGAGCAGAACAAAGTCACTCCTGCTGGGGCAGCTGAACACCGTAGCCCTTCAGTTTTTCTATCCCTTGACAAATGCTAACAAACCTCTGAACTACTGGGGTTTCTTGTGGTGCAGTAAAAACACCAACATGTACCTTCAGCATTGCAGTGCAAGAGGTGCAGGAAGATTCCTTGTGCTCTGCAGGGAGCTGCCTTTGCACCTCATGGCAGGGCTTTCCCTGCAGGGCCACTGCAGCATCACCTTCTAGGGGTGGAGGTTACACAGAACTCATCTGTCTCCACCGCATGGGCCTTTCCACACATATTGGCAACCAGGACCCTTAAGGGCTGCAAACAGTTTAAAGCTGTTTCTCATCTGGTTTTGAGGTACTATGTAAGGTTCGGGAGAATCTTAATAAATGATTTTCATACAAGTTGACTAGAACAGTGGCAACCATTGATCTGCCTTGTCTTTTTGCAAGACCAAACATTTAACGTCAGCGTAGTGATCCAGTTAACGTTGCTTCTCAGTGTTTCTGACTCCAGTGGTGAGCTCTCTTTTATTGCATTTCAGCAAGAGGCAAGCAGTGTCAAATGCCTCCAGTCGCCAGCTCACACCAACAACTGCTGATTAGAATCACATGCCACTGGCTGGGGCTAATTATCATCCTAAAGGACAGTGTTCTCACCTGTTTAGTCTAGAGACTACTTATCATCACAGCTTTTACTTCTGCCTGTTGCAGACAGTTTTAGGTCTCAGCACTGAAAGCTTTATATTCAATTGTTGAGAAATTATGTTTCTCAGGAACATAACTGCCAATCTCATGCAAACCAGATGGCCTGCAGATAAAAGTCAGCCTTGTTGCTTATGCGGGTGTACGAGGCCAAATTTTTTAAGTCTGGGTTCAACAAGGGAAGCCAGTGAATTCTATTTCTCCTGTGAGTGTGCTATATTGACTTTTATTTGTCACAGGCAGAGTGAGTGATGTGGTGTTTGATAACTCTCACTGTAACAAAAGGGAGCCAAAGGAATGGAAGCAGTCCTGTGCTTGGTGAAGGGCTCCAGCCTGGTGAATGCACTGGGGCTGGGCAGTGCCTTGACCCTCCCCAGCAGCTCCTTTCCCAGGGAGCCCTGGCTGTGCAGGGGCTGACCAGGCTCCTCTGAAGGGCAGAGTGGGCACTCCTCTTTCCTTCGCATAGGCTTCAGTAATTATAGTCTGTTCTCTGGCTGTTGGCAAGACCACGGGTCACCCTGTCCATGGCTTTCATGTTAACCAAAAGCAAGCACTGCAGGATTCTTCATTGAAACCTCATGGAATTATTATTTTTAATCAAAATCACATGAAATGCAGGTGAAAAGAACATGAAGTCTCTTCTCCATGAGGTGAAATAGCTATCAGGACGCTGTCTGAGCCAGTGTGCATGGTTGCCCCTGCAGGCACCTGCTCCCTGACTGCAGGAGCTGCCCATGGTACCACATTTGCTGCTTCAGCGTCACACACAGAGCAGTCTCGTTGAAGTGTCCCACACTGCACTCTGTGGATCCTTTCGTATAACTGTGCATAGGTAAACCCCTTTCATAAGTTTTATGAGGTGCCAACATATATGCTATTTTATGCTACTAGCCTATTTATGGGATTATTATTGAGCATTTGATGCAAAAGCTGATGATATTGAAAATACACATCACTTCTACTGTAGCTAAGAAAATAAGCTTTAGAATGAGAGAGACCTTGTATCTGGCATTATGTATGGCCCTTTAGCTTTTTAGCATGGTGGTTCCTTGTTGCTATAGCAACTGAATTAACCATTTCATTAATATAATGGAATAAAACACATTTATTCATTTTTGCACTCACGGGTAATCCACATTCAGCTTTCAGCATACTTGTCAAGCTGTGCCCCTTTCACCTCAGCCCCAGATATTTCTTCAGCATTGCCAAAGGGTTTCTATTTGTATTTTTCCTTGTTAGAGAGAGAGTGAGCTGTTGGTTTTGAAGAACGTTATGGTTTTTGTAATTAAATTTACCTTCATTTCATTGGTTAGCTTCTGTTTAGCATCCCTTAAGTGGAAAAGCAGACTTCACAAGCAGCATTTGGTGCAGAGAAGGGGTGCTCTGCGCATCAGAAAAGAATAAATCACTTGAAATAATGAAACCTCCGGCCTGTGATCAGCTTGTAGGCTAAATTTGGCATGAGGTGTTCTGCAGTAAATACTAACAGTACCCATCTCTGTGTGCTGCCCAACCAGTGTGTTGCTGTGAAAAGCAGATGGAGTGCTACACTCTTTGTTTACCTTGGGTTTAATGCTTCCCAAGCCATGCCTACACGCTGTAAGGGTTATTGAAATAATAGTTTAATTAAAATAATATGTCTGCCCATCAGGAGCAGGAAGCAGGGTTGCTCCCCGTGTGTGGCACAGCAGGAGCTGTGATAGCCCTGCCCACATTGCTCTTCTGAAGTGTTGCCATTCCCAGTGCTGTGCTTATGCTTACTCAAAACTCTGTGGAGGCCTGGGATGAAGTGGGGCTTGGCTGAGACCCCACAACACCCAGCACTCCCCTTGGCAGCCAGCGGTTTGGCCAGCAGTAACCAAAACAGGCCCCGCAGTCAGCTGGAAAAGCTCTTTGTAATGTGCTGTGCCAGGCAGCCATGGGAGCTTTGGTGACAGCGGAGTCGCCAGGAGCTGCAGATCCCCTCAGCTCCAACTTGCCGTCTGCCAGTGACAGGGAGGGCCCTGGCACACACCAGAGACACCCCAAACTGAGCCTGCTTTGCAGCAGTGATGGGACACTGAGTACAACAGAGGCTCATGGCCACTGTTTATCTGACTGTCCTTCCAGCAGCTACCAATGCAAAATGACACACCAAATTTCAGCCCATGAAATCTGTAATTATTGGCAATTCCACATTTGAACTCATTACAAATGAAGTAACGTGTCTGATAAAAAGGGGGGCTCAGGTTTTTTTTTGTTTTGTTTAATATAACTCAGAAGTTAAGAAACTAAGTTTTACTAGAAATGAGCAGATGTGTAGATTTTGAGAAATGAGTTAATTAACTTTGAAGGTATAAATCCCTTCATTAAAAAGACGAGGCATAGAAGTAACAGCACAAAGGCATTTTGCCTGCTATAATATTGTTCATTCACTGCTGTTTGAGTGAATGTATAAATCATATAGTCTATAAGGGCTAGTAGAGTCTGTATCATTCATGTGTGCTGCCTTCCCTACTTGAATTAAATTTTAAGCGCTGCCTCCTAGAAAATTCATTGTCTAAGAAATGCCCAGAGACCCAGAAGGAGAAAGTTATGTAGCTGGCAAGGTGAAAGACCTACAATGGACAGAAAAAGCCTAAGCACAGAGGCTCTGTGCGCATTGTGCTGGTGCCATATTCTCCTCATGCCTTTGTTTCTCCTTGTATATGAAAAGCACCCTCTGAGCTGTCTAGAACTAATACAGGACTAAGTTCATTTTACATATTGTGATGTTGTAGGCTAAGAGTTTGGACTAGTACATGTTATGGTGATGTTTAGCCTTTGCATCATTTGGTTTTGGGCAACTTGTCATCTGGTGTGAGTTTAGCCAGAACATCGTATCATGTAATGGTTAACAGAGAGCTTATGGCTTCGAAAACCTTGCATCCAAACACTTTTTCCCCCACACAGAGGTTAATAATGGTACAAGAATTAATATACATTTTTTTGTTTGTTTTGTTTTCTGGAACTTGGCATACATTAAAAACAGCAGTTGGGTGCTTTATACATTCAACAAATCGGATGGAGTGGTTTGAGGGGTACCCTTGGCCGAAAGGCACTGAAACGCCTCTTGTCCAACCATAAAGAAAAATGTATTTTTAAACCCTGTGTGTTTCGAACCAACCCGGAGCCTGCCTGGCCTTCTCCTCCCTGTCCCTCTGGTGGTGCGAGTGCCTCCTGTGCCCCTGCCGCCCTGGGCGAGCCTGTTGTGGCTGAGGAGGCGCCTGCGGGCTCCAGGGGCGGGCTGGGCCCCGCAGGACTGCGAGCCCCCGTCCCCTCCGGCACGGGCCACAACATACAGGTTCAAAACTTGCTTCCCTCTCTGCCGAGGGCTGCTCTGAGGTCGTTTTGCGCTTGAACAGAGAGCTGTCTCTGTGTCGGCTCGGGTGTTACTTCACCCCTAGCGCAGTGGGACTCCTGAGCCGACACCGAGCCCGAGGGCTCCCGATGGTGTGCGAGCAGCACACGTGAGGGAAAACAGGGCCGAGAGATGATGTTGGCATCCGCACCTGCAGCGGAGGGGAGGGGAAGGGGAAGGAGAAGGGGAAGGAGAAGGCCATCCCGCAGCGGGACGGGCTCGCCGAGGGCTCGCATCTCAGTCAGAAGCAGAACCAGAACACGAGGCAGCCCCGCACGTCCCGACAGCCCGCTCGCACGGCCGGCAGGAGTTCCTCGATCCCTGCCCCTTCTCCTGGGGAGGGGCTGGTGAGCTGCAGCCCGAATGTCTGACTCGTCACTTCTGGGGTCACATCGCTCCCGAGCGCCACGTCGCAGGGCTGCCCGCGGCCACCCCTCGGCGATGACCCCCGGGCCATGGCAGCGAACCCGCGCCCAGCCATGGGATTCGGAGGGAGAGAGGTTTGTTTTTCTTGACTGCCTGGCTTCATCCCAGTTACCCGTAATACGGATTTGAGGTCTTAAACGTGAATCACTTAGCGATGGTCATCTCCCCACAGCTCCCGGGACTAGGCAGCGTTTCCTTTGGTCCCCCTTGAATAGCAGCACGCAGGCGGGTGCTGTGGTACCAGTCACGGTGTATTCCAACTTTCCAACAGTAAACATGGAATGGGAGGCAGAGCTATTGCCAGAGAGACTCTGGGTACCAGAATAAAATCAGCAACATAAGAAGAGAAAATGCTTCTCTTAAGTGTGGCTGAATTAGCCAGATAAAACTAGAAATAGATTGGAGAGGTCTATATTATAGCCAAAGAGTACAGTTTGGTATTACTTAATCGAAAGAGGTATTTTGCTGCAAGAAGTCTTAGGCATAAAAACAGTGCTGTATAGGCTTGTCTGCAATACATTATGAGTGTATATATATATATGCTTTATGTATTGCACATTTCATATATAATTCTAGACAGATGCTAATTATTGCTTACAGTAAAGTTTCTCTTTCTAATCACATCATGTGAGACACTGATAAAGACTGGTTACCTCCAAAACTATCTCCAAACAAACATGTCTGCAGCAGACATGCCTTAAAGCTTTGCTGGGGGGAGAAATGGTGTTAGAGGTACTGATGGATGCACCCGTAAGATCCATGGCAAGAGCTGCTGGGTTTTGGCAGCTGCACTCTGGGGGTACAAGGAACAGCAGGCACGAGGTTCCAGCAGCCCCTACCCAGGGCATCTCAACATTTACCTGCTCTTCACCACAAGGCTTGTACATCTGCTCTGCTTTCAAGGAGTCTGTTCACAGGCACACAGAAAATATGTGCTCTTCTCTGCATTAAGAGGGCTGCTTTGGGATATAATTCATCTGTGCTGTCTTTACACACTGCATGAACACTAACCCAGCCATGTATCTGGGCAAGGTCAAGAGAGAGGAAGGGGACATTAAACCCAAATCATACAAGGCCCCTTACTGCAACAGACTGGAGGTACTACGGTTATTTTCCTACTGCAAGGACACAGCCTCAAAACCCGCCCCCTGGGACAATGAGAATCCCTTGGGATTTCTCTGTTACAGGACGCAGGCAGATGTGTTACCTTGCCCCTTAGCTGCTAAGCCACAGCCTGTGTTACCTGAGAGGTCCTGTCCAACAGGGCTTCATTATTTTTCAGGATTTCCATTGTTTTTATTTCAGTAAAAATATATTGGCTTGCAAGAGAATTCTTCACTATAGATTCAGAAGCACATTCCTGTAGTGCAGACATGTTTTGAGGGGGTGAATATAAGCACTCATCTGCCCCTTCATTGCTCTGAAGACAGTAGCTCCCTGTCTGCTCTCTTTTGCACATCATGGCTCAATGTCATGGCTGGAAGCTGGATGGGGAAACAAACAGAATATTGGCTCTGTTTGGAAATGGCTTCTCACCTCTCTGCCTGTCTGTTCTGAGCTGTGAGCAGAGTGTGCCAGAGCCCAAATGGGCCCTGTGGTCCAGCTTGGTGTGCATGCAAATCCTTCTCCTGGCTGGTGTGCAATAATTACCTGTGATTATTGCACAGTTCAGCTCATGAGTCAGCTTGGCATGCTCACTGCCTCTGAAACATCGCTTCACCCTGCACACCTTTCCTGACCTTGCATATTCTATTTCCTTACAGATGCCAGTGTCTTCTGTCAGCTTTACGCACTCCTCACACCACTTGCTCATTACTTCACACCCCAAATCAAAATTAAGGTCATCTAAAGCATTTTCAAAGCCCTGAGGTTGTCTCAGGGCAAGATATCTCAATTACTCCCTCTGTTCTGCTAACCCTTTGCAAGCAGCCAACACCACTGGCCTGAGCTCTGCTTCTTTCAAGCCAAGCTCCCAACCCTGTCTCACAGCAGGCTCACCATGCCATGATGACAGCAGCAAGCAAAATTCTCACCATTTAAAATTCTTATGACACATCCCAGATTTCTCTGACCTAGCTTTCACACAGGGAAGACCATGACATCAGCCAGCTGATCTTTAAAACCTGACAAAAAACAAGGAAACTACAACAGCCCATCCATCAGGTTGGGTTTCTCCATCCTTTCCTCAGTAGTTCTGTCCTGACCTGTCCATGCACTTGAAGAGCAGCCTGGAGGTATTCAACATTGCTGGTATGGTGTGAGCAACACACCAGGTGTTATTACACTGCACCTTTGGTTTGCATAATTAGTTACACATCATGCTTACCCAACAGGAGCCCTGTCTGCATGAAGGTGGGCTGGCACTGGAGATGAGGAGGGAAGTTTGGTCACTGCTGCAAGGCACCAAGGACACAGCCCAGGGTTGCCTGCAGACAGCTACGAGGAGATTTGCTTGGTGACACCACTCTGAGCAGCCTCTGGAGCATCTTCCATGGTTGCTGCAAGGCATAAGGATGAACAGCACCCTGTGATCTCAGCCTTTTGTTCCTGTTTGGTTTCTTTTGTGGAATTCAGCCTGTTTTAAGGCACAAGTCACTCCTTCGTGTTCGGGTTGTTAAATACACGTGTTCCAAGGGGCTGCCTCGCTGCTGGGAAGCCTGTAACTCATTGTGACTTGCTTAGAGCCATAAATTAGGCACTGCCACTCGTGACACCCTGCAGGCAGAGCACAACCCAGCCATGTGTGGCAGGGCAGGAGCCCCATGCCTGCTGCCTCCCCCACAGCAGCAGAGTGGAGATGCTGGCTGGGACAGCACAGGGAGAGGATTCTCTGGGAGAAAGGGACCAAGGCTCATGCCAACCAGTTAAGAATTTTCCTGACAGCCAGCTGAAAAGATGCAGAACTTGTTTCCCAGATATGAGTGCTGTGAATTTGGTAAGAGCTTGCAAGTTTTAGAGTTTACAGATGGCTTAATTTGACAGTCATAATCCTTATAGGAGCTACTAATCCAATGGGACCTAAAGACTGCCAGAAGAAAAGTATGACAATTAGAACGACACCCCATTCCATGAGTGCTCATAACTCAGTACCATTACAAACACCATCAGGTGCCCTAATGCATAAGCATCAGGTGCTTGGTTAATTGCACTGCAGTTCAAGCAAGCACCAACACCAAGGAATAAACAGACAGTGAAAATCACACCTTCCTCTGTCCCTCCTCCCCTGGCTCCTTGACCACACAACTGTCATGGTATCAGGCTCAATTATTTTTAATCCATAGGAAAAAAGCAACACATTAAATCTAAGGAGTAGCCACAGAGCACACAGCAAAAGAACCTGCCATGTGAAGCCATTCACAGTGTGCATTTAAGGCTTTTCATTATTCCACATGTTCAAAACCACATACCATCTCTGTCACCAAGGGCATAGACACAGACTAAGCCAAGGAAAGGTGCCCAAACCAACCTGCACTGCCTGGCATTCACTAGTGTTGAGCATGTGTCCAGCTGCAGAGAATCAGCTGGTGGGCTGATTATAAAAGCTCCTGGGGCAAAGCCCAAGAGGCATGAGCACAAACAGATGCACACACAAACCACCCCATTCCTTTGTGTTTACTGGTCTCCATCTAGTACACTGGCTGCCTGTTTTCTTTCTCCAGTGGCCCTGCACTGCTGGATATGTTCTTTGGACCCATTTTGAAAGGAGCTTCAGAAATCCTGTAATGTCCACATTATAGGGATGTTGTATTTTCCTTTGACATAGCCCCATCATTATCTATTATTCGTGCTCTTAAAATCCCACCTGCAAGGTCTGCTGCAGAACCTCCTGCTGTCATGGGAAAGGCTGATTGCTAAGTCACTTAGTAATCTGCTGAAGGCTGGACAAAGTACTGCTGCTGGGATGATGCTGACATGCTAGACCGGGACATTTTCAGGGGACTGTACCTGCTGGGGCAAACTCTCCCCTTTGCTGAATAAGTTTTCTCAGGTTCAAGATAGGGTGTTTTTGGAAGAAAGAAAAATGTACTCTTCATTTCTCTCATAAGTGTCAAGAAAATATTCATTAAGCATGGAGGTGAGTAAAATTCAAGTTGACGGCACTGGATCTTCTGCAATGAAAAACTGGTTCCTCTCTAGGTTTGGAGTGTTGTCTTTTGGTCTTTCCTGCTACCTTTCCTCCTCTGTATCAGGAAGAATAATAGGCTCGCTTAGGCTCAGTAGTCACATAAGAAGTGGGAGGTCTTAATATTGTCTCTGCACCAATTAATAGTTAATTAGTGGTAAGAGGAAGAGTGCAATAGTCTATAATGTATGAAATCCAGCATTTGGGTGGGTCTCCCCAGAGAGCCACAACCAACGAACACTTATATTTTGAAGAGAGGTTAGGTCAGGACTCCTCACTCCTGCAAAGCAGATTGCAGCAGCAAAGGCTTAGTTTCTCTTGCTTTTGCTACAAGATGTTTCCATCAACAAGAGGGGAAAACAATTCTTAACCACCAGACATAATAGTGGCAGTAACAAAACAAGCTCCATTATTAAACTAACTCTTGGTAAGAGCCAGATGATTTCTACAGACAATTTTACATGCAACTGCTAGATGTAATTTGAAGAGTGAGTGCCAAATTGCCATACTAATTATTTCTGGGCTGATGTTCCCTCTGTGACATAGTGGCATTTGGAGAATGGGGACTAACCAACAAGTGAAATGCTGAAGTGGGAGATCACTAATAGTGTTTCTGAGAAAGAGAAATATAGCAAATACCAATCTCCCTCTTCACATGCTCACTCTCAATTTGCACAGAGACAATTTAATATGCTGAACTGTTCCATCTAGTTCATCTCTATTTCTGGCAGCCCTCAAAGCAAAGGATGCCCACCCAGCCCCGGGCTGAGGCAGGTACAGATGAGGGGGCCCCGTGCCCCAGGTGAGGCTGGGGCTCAGCGGGGGACCCTGGCCAGGCCTCCGCTTCCCAGGAGGACACAGCTCACTTAAACCTCTGATGTGCTAGGGGGAGGGCTGGCAATAAGCTCATTTAATCTGGTCTGCAAGCAGTTTTGTGTCTGTCTCCATGCCTGCTCTCTCTCTAGCAGTTTGCTCTGAGTCAGTTTTCCAAATTGGATACGTTTGCACACTGCATAATGTGAGATAGAAAAGAAAAGCCCGCCTGGCGTACAATGAATTTTTTTTTCTTTTTGTTCATTTCTCTGTCTTACTTTCCTTTTTTGTTGTTGATGCAGTACTTTATCAAGTTTAAGCAGCATAATTTTAGTCTGGCACTACAGACATTGTGTTTAGCGAAAAGCAACAGGAAAAGAGTATGTTGGTTTCAAAGACTTCTAGGTCATATTTTTTTCTGTAAAAAGATCATTTAAATGTGTTAAAAAGATTAATTACTGAAAGTAGAATAATAATTTCATATTTGATTTGAAAAAATAAGCAAATTTATTTAATTTTGAATATCAAAAGTTGATGGATGACAGTGAGATTTGGCCAAGGAAATAAAAGGGTCCAAGAGGTAGGAATGTAAATTGTGTCAGCTAAAATTATGAACGTTTACCATTTGCTGTTGCCTTGTGCATTACTGTAGCAGAGACCTTGGACTAAAGGAGACATCTGAGTTATTCCCAGTGGGACAGACTGGATGGATGAAACTGAGCTGGCATGAAACCACCACATCATTTCTGCATTGCAACAGCAACTACATGGACAGATTTTAATTTAATTTACACCACCATAAGACCACGGAGATCTAATGGATGGTTTAAGTGTGTGGGATGTCAGAACTGGTGACTTAGAATACATCAGCAAATACGAGCCTGTCTGAGGCCAGGTCTGCACAGTGCATGTCCAGCTCTTACCCAGCTCTGCCCAGTGGTACTGTGCCTTCAGTGGGAAAACCCCAGGTCTACCCTGCAGAGGTTTGGGCCTGCTCTCCTAAATCCCTGTTTGGGTTTATGCCTTTTGGTGCTGGTTTCTATGGAAGGCCCCTCTAGAGAGGCCGTGTGCAACACACAGAAAATAATGCGGAAATGCAGGACTATTCCTCTGAAGCCAATGACTTTGCTATCAGGTTGTTTTTTTTTCTATTCCCTGTATATTTTTACTTAAATGCATAACCAATTTAATCCATCCCAGACAAAATCTGTTTGTTCAAGGACAGCACAAACATATGCTGTCAGGTGTCTTGTTCCAGCTACATTTATTTAAGGCTGCAGTAATTCCCCTCCCTGCCCTGATATTCCTGTGCTCCAGCCAATACCCGCCTGGGGAGCTGCAGGCCACAGCAGGTGCCCACCATGCCAGTGTGCTGATCAGTGCCTGACCCCCTCAGGTCACAGAAGGGGCTCCACATGCCCTGCCCCACCTCCTGCTGCTCCCAAAACACAAAGCTCCCACCTCTGTCCACTCGTGGGCCCCGCTGCCCAGCACTGGGAGCACTGCCAACAAACCTCCCATTGCTGGGCACAGCACATGGCACCTCACAAATATTTCCAGCTATAACTGCCCTCAGTTTTCACCAGAGATGATCCTTTGAAGCTCATTACATCCATTTGCACCCCATTCCTAGAGAGAGGTGCATTACTCACAGCCACCCATTCCCTGCAGCAGCTGTCTTTCCACCCAAAAAGGAGAAGCCACCACCTCCTGGCATGGCCCTGGCATGCTGGAACAGCCAGCACCACTTACATCCTCTCTGGTGCTACAATTGCTTCAGGATTGCCTCAGACCAAGCTGAACTCATCAGTGGTTTAGTCTGTCCAAGGCTAATCTCATTATAAGTAATCTTATTTACCTCATGTACTGGCCATAAAACAATTTTAGCTGTTAACTCTTGCTGTCCCCGTAAGCCAGCCTGACAGAAACCCAACCAGATGAATGCCTGTAGTCACCTAGCATATCTCCATTCCTAACATTCACATCCTGACATCACATCTCACTTCCAGCGTGGATGCCTTTTGTGATTAAGGTTAACCCTGCTAGGCTCAGCATAGCCTCATGTGAAAGACCTTTCTCCACTGACATCTTAAAAATACATCTGAAACACACCTCCCCAATGCCTTCCCCACTCTGCTTCCATGGACTGATGCAGCAGAGATGTGAGAGGGGACTGTCCCACACTGCTGCCATCAGCCCCTCCAGTGAGATTTCCAGCTCCCTGCTGGGGGATCCATGCGCGCACACACCCAGCTACCAGCACTGCAGGTCCTGCTGGAGGAGTGTCCACTACAGCTCCAAGGAGGTAGATGCCATCAGTGCTGTGACTCTTCAGCCTCTCCCAAGCAGAGCAGCTGTAGGGGAAGCTCCACCTTTCCACCCATTGCAGGAGTAGGACTGCTGCCCTGCCTTGTTCTTTCTCTCCCATGATTCCAAATGCTGGTGCTCAGTTTGGGTCAATCTCAGTTCAAACACCCTGTCCCACTGCCAGCCTGTCACATGTAGGACATGTTTACTGATGGAAGTTAATTGTGGTTTGACACTGGCCCAACGCCAGGCACCTGCAAGAGTGCTACACCCTCCCCTGCTACAGCTGGGCAGCGGGGGAAAAAAAAACAAACCATTAACAAAGGGCTCATGAGTGAGATAAGAACCAGGAGAAAACACTTCAAGGGCAAAACAGGTTCAGCTTAAGGCTGGAAAGTGTGTTTATTGCTAACAGAATCAGAGGAGGATAATGAGAAGTAAAATAAGCCCTTAAAACACCATTTCCCCCCAGCCCCTCCTCCTTCCCAACAACAGCGCAGGGAGACAGAGCATAGGGGTTATGGTCAGTTCATCACTGAGATTTTTTTCCGCTGCTCCGGGAGAGGGGTCCTGCCCCTGGGAGGCCATGGGGTCCCTCCCACGGGAGACAGCTCTCAGTGACCTTCTCCAGTGTGGGTCCACTCCCACAAGCAGCAGCCCTACCACACCTGCTGCAACGTGAGTCCCTCCCATGGGCACAAAGGCCCCCCAAAACTGCTGTGACGTGGTGCAGTCCTCCAAGGACAGGCTGCTCTAGGCTGGAAGCAGGGCCCTTCTCTCCACGGCTGGACCACAGCCTCCTCCAGGCATCCACTC
>VYXF01001329.1:1246714-1261635 GCA_013397295.1 Polioptila caerulea
CCACCCCGGTAACTCCCTGTTTGTTAGCTATTCCAAGGTAAGCAGAAAATAAACAATAGCAGAAGTGGCTCTGGCAAGTTGCAAATGAGTTCAGCACTTAGCATTCACTACATTGATGCCTTCCCCAGGTAGAATGGGAAATGAAGAGAGAGTGATGGATTTGCATGGTGGGTAGGGCAAGGGAAAGGACAGGGCTTGCTACAGATAAAATTTTTCTTTTAGAAATTCAGAAACATTTTTGCACACTGACCATTACAGCCCTGCCACAGGATATGAAATAAAGGTTTACAGATTACCAGGTGAATCTCATGAGGACAGCTTTCAATCTTAAAAGGACTAAACGTAGGGAGAAATTATCTTGTGTACATTACTACCCTGGCATCCCTCATTCATAAACAATGCTTGGGCATGTGCTGCTCTTCTGCCAAGATGCCCACTCAGCATTGCAGATTTGAAGAAAAATGTGTGAGAAACAGCAGGGGCAAACCTGGGACTGACTGCAGAGTCAGGGGTACAAACGAGTGAAATAAAAGAGACCATGATGAGATTCATAATGTAGGCCAAGCCTATTCAGCTCTTGCAATCAAGTGTTTACTGTCTGCTGCAGCATCATTCTGCTCCCATCCTCTTCCCCTTCATTCTAAACAATGCAACACTTCAATCTTCTTTAAATTCAAGGACACCAAGTCCGTCCCCGTCCCCGAGTGCCCCTCTCACTAGCACTGAATAGGAAAACAAACCTGCCCAGCCTTAACAGCATCTTGGCTTACGTCAGTGATGCAGAACATATTGCTTCAAATGCATACTCTTCTAGGGGTGCCATCCATCCATGCTGACAAGAAATAGAGTGTTCCCTGCCTTTATCATGTCTGAGAGAGGGGAATGTGTGAAGCAAAGCTGAATGTGTGAAATGCAAATGCAAGCCGCTACATTCCAGTCATACATTTCCTACATTGTCTAGGAGCATTGCAGGGCTCTGGCTTGGGGATGCTGATCCCCCCAACAGATGGCACATCGGCCCTACCTACATAGCAAACACACATTTCTGAAAAACCCAAGAGGCAGGAGCAACATGAATCATGTGAGGGGAGCAGACCTGTCCCTGCCATCCACAGTCTTGCATATATGGGCTAGGGATCACAATGGAAGCTAAAGCAGCCCTATCCCGGGTGTTCTATCAAAGATGATACCCACTACAAGATTTAAAAAAAAAAAAAAATAAAAGAGATTCTTGGGGGGTTCTAGTTGGAAAAAAAATCTTTTTTAATATATTGTTTGGTATTAGAATGTGAAGATTTGCATCCACACTTGCTGTACACACAAACACTTCTGCATATATGAATAACATAATACAAGAACAGTTTGCCACATCTAGGCAAGGGATATACACACAAGTATAGCTGGTGTCACAACAGTTCTATTGAGATACCTTGTTTTGGGCCAATCTGGCTATTTCTCAATAATAAATAAACCCTAACAGAGCCTTGTTCTTTCTTAACTACATGCATCAGGCACAGCATCACTGTATATGTTTAAAACAACAACAGAAAATCACAACTGAACTGAACCCCTGACGAAAACTTGGATTTTATAAAAGACCTAATCTGAACTAGCTCTTTTTTCTAGATATTTCCAGATGATGACTTTATTATAATGCATTCTCTCTTTACCAAAAGAATTTGAAAACACTACTAAGTCCTATGTATGACTTCAGTACCATGGGCCTTTACAAAGACATCATGAATCACCTGAGAAGATATTGCAGAACAGTCTGGGCTCCTTGCTGGGGCCCACTCCTATCCAGACAAATACTGAGGCAACACCAGCACCAGGAGGTAGCCATGTGGACATGGTCTGTTCTCCTGGAAGTCACGAAGGTCTCTTTGGGAACTAGGTTTTCATGCATGAACAAGCCATTCCAGGATTGGCAGGAGCTATGGATTGAGTTCACATCTTGTCCCAGGATGCTGAGGCTCTGCTTGTGCTCCAGCTAGAGCCTGTCCCAGAGCTGGAGCAGCTGAATGGCCTTTCCCCCTTCCACCCTCCCTGCTGCTGCAGGGACACTGTGGAACACACTGTCCCTGAGTGATGGCATTGAAGATTGCCAAAATTGCCTGTGGTGATTTGATATCTTTGAGGTATTTTTACTGTCAGACTTATTTGAAATTGGTTGGTATAGCTGAAAAGTCCAAAAGGAGGAAAAGCTATGAGTTTATACATCTGTAGCATGGGTATCTAGACTGAGTTTCCTTGGGAAATTCAGTAGTAGTACCACTATGATCCCTGAAGAAATTGTATTAAGATAACTTAATTATGTTAAGGTATTTGGGGATTCAAGAATTTTGCTGGTGGCAACTTGAGAAATGTCAGTCATTTTTATCCAGTGGATAATATTATATTTAATTGGTGAATGAAAAAAAAATAAATTAATGATACTGTCAGTGCTTTGAGAAATTTTTCTGTGACGTGTTTAAAGTACTTAGTGCACGGTGAGCTAAGAAACCTGATGTAACCTTGCAATCTATAAACAACCAGTAAGAAACAGCAGATGAAATGGTCAGTCCTGGCAGAAGCTCCAGAGCCTTCTGACAGAGCTGAATTGACTGATTTTGCCACAAACAAGTTGGTGAGGCCTTTCTTACTATTTCTTGCTCTGAGCTGCAACTATTATAGTGCCCAGCAATGTGTTTCTGATGTATTTGCTGCATAGCTTCTGTTTGACGAGTCCCAAATTTCCTTCCTCAGTACCATAGGCACACTAAACAAGCATAACACTAATTTTATTACTAAAACCTGCTCTCCTAATTGCTGGGAAGAAAACCCACAGAAACAAAACAAAAAAAAAAAACGCTGAAATATTGTCAATCTAAAATGTGATCACTTTTTTGATTTCCTGATGTTGTTAATAGTTACTGTGCCTTGGCCAGTTTGTAGCCTTTTGGATGCTGAGCCATAAAAGGAAGGCCAAAAGGCAGGACATAGTCTTAGAAGTACACTGCAAGTAGAAAAATGAGTGTCAAATTCAAACTTTTATGGAAAGTTCTTTCATCTATCACATAAAATGAACAGGACAGGACATTTACCTTCCAGATTTTTACTGATTTGTATGTGGTCTGAACTGAAGTTAACGTAGGAAAGAGTAGCACTGTCTTGCCTGGATTAGAGCTGTCTATCCCAAACACTTCTGTTTACAAACTAAATTTATCTTGTTTTCACAACTTCATGCTTATTCCTGAAATCAAATTAATATGAGATCAAGGAAAAAGATAATCATCACTGTCGTGTTTTGACACTGGCCAAACACCAGGCACCCACGAGAGTTGTTCACTTACTCTCTCCTGCTACAGTTGGGCAGAGGAGAGGGAAAAAAGATTAATGAAGGGCTCATGAGTTAAGGATTGGGAGAAAAAAAAAACTCTAAGGGCAAAACAGGTTCAAATTTAAAGGTATAAAGTAAATTTCTTACTAACAGAGTCAGAGGAGGATAACAAGAAGTAAAAATAAGCCTTCGAAACACCTTTTCTCCCTCCAGCCCCTCCCTCCTTCCCACTGACAGCGCAGGAAGACAGGGCTGTGAGGGTTTTGGTCAGTTCACCACCAAGATCATCTTCTGTTTGCTCAGGGAGAGGAGTCTGTTCTCTGCCATGCCTTGGGGTCCTTCCATGGGCAAACAGTCTTCCCAAAACTGTTGTGGCATGAGTCGCTCGTCCATGGGGTACAGTCCTCGAAGGATAGGCTACTCTAGTGTGGAAGCAGGGGCTCTCTCTCTCTCTGGAAGCAGGGCTCTCTCTCTCTCTGGAAGCAGGGCTCTCTCTCTCTCTGGAAGCAGGGCTCTCTCTCTCTCTGGAAGCAGGGCTCTCTCTCTCTCTGGAAGCAGGGCTCTCTCTCTCTCTGGAAGCAGGGGCTCTCTCTCTGTCTGGAAGCAGGGGCTCTCTCCCTGGGTCTCCCACTGGATCATAGCTCTGCCCAACACCCACCTGCTCCGGCATGAGCACTTTTCCCACAGGCTGTGAGTGGATCTCTGCATCCCCTGTGGACTTCATGCATTCCAAAGGGACAGTTTGTTTCACCATCTTTCTCACCACGGCCTGCAGAGGAATCTTGGCTCCGATGCTTAAAGCAGCTCTTCCCTCTCTTTCTTTTCCTCTGACCATGCTGCCATGTTGCTTTGCCTCACATGTCCTCCTCGTCTCTGACTAGAAGAAAAACTGCTTCTTGTAGGTACCACTGTCAACAAGTTCCACCAATTCAAAGATTCCTGCAGGATCCCGCAGTGCCGGGAAGTTGACCTTGTCCAGGTTCTGCTCTCCATGTTTCTGCTGCTGGCTGGGCGGCCTCACCACCACGGCGCGGGCAGTGGCGGCCGCTGCGGCGCTGGCACCATTTCCCACCTCTCCTCATGCGGGTGCTGGGAAGGGGAAGCTGCCACCCCGCCCTTGCCCTTCTCGCCCGAAGGGTGGCTGGCCAGGACCGGCCAGGCGGGCAAGGCTCGCTGCAGGCTGCCCCGACATGGTGGTGGCTGTGGTGGTGCATCGCCACACGCCATGCTGGGGATGGACCCCGGCAGTGGCGCTTCACCACCCTTGCAAAAAAATCACGGGCGCGCTGTTTTGATTTTTTTCTTAAATATGTTATCACAGAGGCATTACCAACCTCCCTAATTGGGCCAGCAGCATGTCCATCTCCACAGCCACCAGAGATTGGCTCTCTCGGACACGGTGGGAGCTTCTAGCAGCTTCTCACGGGAGCCACCCCTGTGGCTCCACCCCGCTACCAAAAAAAATAGGCTGTGCCAAACCAACACAATCAGCATCATTAAAATTTATATTACCACAAGGATTATAGGCTTCTATTACACCTAAAGATATTCTCCACAAATTCTGGATAAGAGCGGATAAAGACCCACAGAGGATATTTGTGCATCAAATATTGCACTGACCCCTTATCTGCTCTGGACTTACCAGGATTAAACCTGTGTAGCTGTCACTTGATTCCTCTTGTAGGTATTTAGCTTCAAAACTCAGAGCCTCCAAACCTTTTTAAGCTACTAAGTAACACTGAAGATGGCTCCCAAAATTTCATGATACATTTTTAGGCATGAAAATGTTGTCTTTAGGTAAAAAACCTCCCACATCCTACTAGGCTGAGAAGTAAAATATGAAAATTTTTCAGAAGACACTAACCAGTTTTTCTGCCTGTCCTATTTTGAAGAAAACTAAAGACTGTTTTGAGGCAGTTCTATACAGAAAATAATTTGCATATGCCAACCTGCTAACAGGTCTCTGCTGCTCCTTAAGGCCACCAGTGTCTCAGCTTGATCCAATTACTGCATGGCATGGCTTATCACACTGACCCTTTTCTTTTCCTCCTTTTCTTCAGAGCTGACCTTCATTAAGGAGAAATATGACTTGTCTAGGCAGTGTTAAATCAAAACTCTTGGGTTAGTTCTGTATTTGGAGGCAACCTTAAGTTGAGTGAACTTCCATTCAACATAAAAGCAGCCTCCTGGTACTCACTGTCTTTAATAGATTTGTACCATTTACAGTAATTGTGTTTGCCATATTGTTTTCCCCATATTGTTACTCATAAAGATTAATATCTATATATGTGTTTGCACATACACATATTTCTATTAAATGTCTTTCAGCACTCTGGTAAAACAGCAGGAAGATATTTTCCAATGGATTGAAAAGATCTCTGGGTTTTTTTTCACTCTGCTTCTCCAAAATGTCAGAAATATCAATGAAGTGATGCTTGAAGTGAAAATGTAGCAGTGTCCTATCTTAAAGCTGGAATCATTCTGAACAGAGGTCCCTATTCCTTTAAATTCTTCCTGCCCTTCAATTTTAACTCTCTTGTACAGCATCTCAGACATACAATAAGAAATAACCTATAGTTTTATTTCCCTACAAAAGCATTCAAGAAAAATGAATACTCTAGCTTCTCTGGGTCAGAACATTTCCACTGTAACACTTCAGCATAAACACAGAGCAATGGCTTACATACTAATTTAGTTCCGTGTTTAAGATGTAAAAGCAAGACTTACAGAAGCAATGCACTTCGTGAACTTCAAACCTGCAGTGAAGCCCAGCATTGCCTGCCTTGGTTCTTCCTGCCCTGCCAAAAACCCACTGCTGTGGCAGACCCTGCCTCTGCTCAGTGGGGCTTTTTGCACCGTCAGTGCCTTTCACAGCCATCTCATGCACCCAGCCGTCTCCGGGCTTTTCCCTGATTGTGGCCAGCCCTTACCCACATGGCTCTGGGCTGCCCTGCCCTCTCTAGGATGTTCTGCCTGGAATGGGGTAACACAACTCCAACAGTGCTTTTGGTAAAACCAGTTGATGAGTCTGACTCATCAACTTCAAAGCTGAACATCCTGATAATGAGGTGAAGATGTGGCAGATATGGTAAAGTATCCTTATCTAAAAATGCTAAGCTGGCACAGCTGGCCTGGAGATAAATGTCTGGCAGCCAATCACTTTATATAAATTATATATAAAAGTCCAGTCCCACTTTCATCAGCAGGCTCTCCTAACACACTCCTTCTTGGGCTGTGTGTGTAGAGTCCTCCCTTGAGTGGTTTTGCCCTTCAAGGTTAGTTCTACAGGATGAGCAGAGAAGATTTACCCACAGTCGTTGGTGTGGGTGAGTACCATCACTCTACTTAATAATTGGGGAATTTTGCTAGCTTTAATATAATTGCTTTGATATAGCATACTGTACTGTACCATACTATACCATACTATACTATACCATACTGTACTATACCAGCAGATTTATCTTCAATACTGTGTAGTAAATGATTCAGATCAAGATACTTTTGTCTAACCATTTATCATAAGTAATTCATTTTTATGTAAATATATCTGGTTTACCATCCTTAATCCCATGGGACAAAGTTGTAGAAGGCTTCAATCACACCTCTCTAATTCCTTAGACTGTTGGCAAAGTCTGGGGCTAAGATTGGATCCAGCCACTCCCAGGCTCCTCTGTGAGAAAGGATTTAGAAAGCAAGGGGGTCCTTCCTGCACCTTGTGGCCCAACAGGAGGGCTTCTCTAATACACTTTGTCGGAAGCTCCCACTCCATTCTGCCAGGGCAGCCAGCTCAGAGCCTGGAGCTTGGCGCTCACAAAAGACCTGTGCTGCTCCCTGACTCCTCACCACCCCTTATCCAGGGATCCCATTCTCTGGTCAGACACTGCCTGACAGATGCCTTGTATTCCCAATATCAGGTACAGCAGCACGCCCCTCAGTGAAACAATGACACAGGTAATCTCTTCAGCTTTGTCCATTGCCAGGATGGCTGGATGGAACTTCCTGGGCAGTACACAGCCCTTCCTTGAGTCTCTGCTGAGCTGATTAAACCCATGGCATGGCCATCGTGCCTGCATTACCCAGCATTCACTGCATTCATGGAGCACAGCACCTTCCTGAAGCCAGCAGAGCCACAAAGGTTCTAAAATAATAAAACAAACACAAATAAAACTATTAAAAAAATATTTTAAAAAAGCAGCTCAGGATCTTGGGCTGGGCTGCTCCTCGGCACTGGGGACAGCAATGCAAAAAGGATTTAAGGAGCTCTTCAGGAGTCAGCGTGTGGCTGGATAGGCTGATTAGCCTTGGCAGAGGTCCAGTGGTGCCAGATCCAGGGTAATTTTCAATACAAATGGAAACACAATGCAGGAAGCCACAACCCATCTGTATGAAAAGTTAGGTCTGCAGAGTTTATTAGTCTGGGCTCCTGGCCACAAGAAAATACCTAATTTGCTTCTGGACTGCAGCTAGTCCTAGAAACCACACAGGAGGTTTTTACTGGGCTGCATGTAAGCAGTGAGTAGGTGTCACCTTGATTATCCTCTGTTAAATATATCTTTAAGCAGGACAGGCTGTTTTGCACCAGTAGCTTTCATGGTGCTTCAATTTCTGCAGATAAATAAAGGATCAGGTGGCAAGCATCTCCTACATTTATTTTTACATAGATGAGCTGTAACTTTAACTGTAATCATGCAAAAAGACCTGTGTCCAGTCTGACAAACAGCTGGATGCCAGTGTGGCTTCCCAGGCTGGACAGTCCATCCCAGGTTGGTGTAGAGGAGCACAGGGAGTTCAAGAAGGATGCTCCATGGGACCAGGGGCAGAGGAGGCTGCACTGCTGTGCACCCCCTGTGTTCTGGAGAAACCCATGCCAGGAGCAGAGGGGTTGTGCCACAGGGAGCCCACTGGTGCCCATGCCAGTGACAGTCACACCAGTGCACAGGGCCCTCTTTTATACGGCCTTGAAATTAGCTGCAGAAAGGCAAAAGGGGGATTATTCAACACCCTGCCACAATCCTGGGAAGAAGAGCACAGTTCAGGTGTGCTCTTCTCTTCCATTAGTGTGCTGGGAAGGTGCAGAAAGGATTCAGACCAGTCTGGCCCTGAAGGGATGAGACCCAGGTTTTGCTGTCATGGAGCATTAAAGCATTGGGTTCCTGTTGCAGATGGAGGTACAAGTTAGGTACCACATTGCTTAGTCCTGACAGGACTGTGGCACTTTTAAACATGACCAGAAGCAAGATTTCAGATATCATGGAAGCTTCAATGTCAGAAATACAGGTGCCTACTAATTTAGGCCCGTCAAGGGCTCAGCATCTGCTCAGTGTGCATTTGGAGGAGCACAGGTGGAGGTGATTTGACAGGTGGAGGGGCTCAAAGTGGGGCTGAGGTGTACAGGAAATCTGGCAGTACGTCCAATACATCTGCAAACTTCATCCTCATGCAAGTTACTTAGTTAAAGTTCATTTTTAAGCTCGAACCCTCCAGTATCTCCCTGCAGTAGAATTTGAATGTCATCATTGTAATAAAAGACACACAAACCAAACTAAACAAAGCAGGAAAAAAAAAAAAAACCCAAAAAAAAACACAGCCAAAAAATTCTGACCACGTGAGCTGCAAAAATGTGCATTCTGCTTTTCCTGTGTGAAATCTAGGCACTTTGTGAGTTTATATGTTCCAGCCAGCTGTGCCACAGAAGTGCCAGCAGACATATAACCCCCAGCTCCACAGTCTGGGCATTCTCAATCCAGCAGCAGCAGTCTGGAAGCAGGGCAGTGGCAGCAGAGTCCATGCACTCACAGACAAGTTCGCACCACTGATGGTATTTAGAAAATGTATCATACAACTTATCATACAACTCTTCCAACTCCTGCTTTCTTCTTACCAGTGTGCCTGGTGCAGTCTGTGCCAGGCCCATGGTGCTCTGTGTGGGTGGTGACCCAGCACCGATCCTGTGAGGCCCAGAGCTCCCCGGGAAGGCTGGATGGCAGCAGGATGGGCCACAGCCCCTGTTGCCCCTCTCCACAGCCCTTCCCCCGCAGCCTTGCCTGAATTTCCCAAGCTGCTGATCTCCATTCGCAGCCCCATCCACGACACCAGGCTGATGAGGGCAGAACAGCTGCTGCTTTCCTACAGGAACCGGTGCAAGAGACTTTTTTCCACCTGAGAAATGTTGCCTTTTTTTTAGACTCTTCTTCTAAGGGAAAGCATACTTAAAGCTGTAAAAAGTGTCAAGCAGTATCCCAGGTTACCTTTTAACAGGAGAGCATTACCCTCCTCTTTTACCCTTCTCTTACTCTTACAGTCCTTAGAACAACTAAAATTACCACTGTCTGTTGTGTAGCATGACAGAAAAGCTGCGTCTCACGTGGTGATGGACAGGATTACTGCACTGACTTTTATCTTCAGCAACAGGCTCCATGTATATCAGGACGCAGTTTAAAAGGAATGATCATCTTTTTAATAGATCACATACTGAGTCACAAGCTACATATTCAACAGAAAATCAAGCTAATTGCTCACTTCTTCTGAGATATCCCTGAAGGATAATCGACGTTTGCAGAGCTGTTTCTTAGTTGGAAACTAAATAATTAAGCTGAAGAAATGCATTTCTCTTTCAAGTTTCTCTCTGTATTTTCTTTTATTCTTCTTTGTACCAAATACATCAGAATGAACATTAGCTATTGACTTTAATTAAAAATTAAAATTAGCTCCAGTTTTGTTTTGTTAAATCCACATCAGAAAAACAAAAGAGACTGTCAAGACAGAAAGAGAAAACAGTTCAACCTTTCTGCCAGTTCCCATCCCTACACACTTACCCAGCAAATTGTACACACGCCACGCATCATCTTCTTCCCACATGTAACTCAGGAGTCTCCAGCAGGATTTACTGCACTTGGAATTCAGCTTATAACTACAGCTGTGTGGAATATAAATAAAGAATTGGACAGTACCACAACATGATAGATTTGTGAATCCCCCAAATTTGATAGGAATCTTCTTTATTCTTTATTAATTTATCCTATTACTGGCTAATTGCTTATGTACTGTAAATCTGCAAAGGTCAATCACCAAACAATAAGAAAGTATGAAACACTAACAAGTCCTAACACAGTATGAATGTAAATCAATAGCCTAAATGAAGCCTTGTATTGCCAATGATGCATGAAAATGTATTATTGTCAGGGACTACAAGCATGGGTTTCACTGAAAGCAATAAAATAAAAAGCCATGTCTTTTGAGAAGAAGACAGTATAAACAGCCTCTGTACATACTGACTGTACAGTGAACTTTCCCAAAAGGGCAGCTTCAAGAATAGGCCCTTTCATTGAAAGATACTTTGTTGCACAAAAAGTAAAAGGAAAAATGTGCAGATACAGTAAAGAAATGCTTGACAAAGGGTAACTCTGAACTATATGGCTGTAACAGAACAAGTTTGATACATCAAATACTGCCTTTTAAACATATGTAAATAACTATTTCTATACCTTAAGGTTTAGAGCTGTTTGTAAAACTGCAGCCTCACTCCAGACAGAATCCTACAGCTAAGCCCATTCAAACAACTGTGCCAAGAGGACAGAGTTAGTGCAGATGTGCACAGCTGGAGGAGGAAGCAGATCCCTCACCTGGAGGCTCACTGCACTGTATTGCTGTACACCCATTTAGAAAAATCCTGCCTTCTTGAGTTTCTAACTGGCTCCGATGAGTGTTAAGGAAAAACACTATTTTTAAACCAGCTCTTAATTCTAAAAGGTTGCTGAATAGTGCTGTGTTTGTAGGAGCAATTTAGCTTTATTAAGCAGCATGCCACAGACCGGGTGAGCTCAGAGAAGCCTCGTGCAGCGTGTTGCAGCAGCAGAAGTCAGTCAGTCTGATTACTGAGAGCTGAGCTGACACACTGCAAGGAAGGGTGTTACACACTCATCCCCCAAGACAGACATCCCATCACAGCTCTGACATTATTGAAGGAATTTCTCATGGCAGCAGAGGTTTGGCAAATATACTTCTCAAAATATTTCTGCGTTTCTCCATTTTCATTGAAATTCTATGCCAAACTGCCAATTGTGAGGGTCATTTTACTTCCATGGCATTGTTAGAATATATTTCACAAGCAATGTAGACAGCACTTACTGTGAAGTCTGTATTCCCTATTTTCCTGCTGGTAGGAAAATAGAACACTTAAAATCAGTTGGGAACCTGAAGAGTTAGACCCGCTACAGGCAGATCTAAATTGCTATTATAAAAAGGTCCATTAGCAGGTTTGATCTGAGCAAGGAGGGTGTGCTAGTTTACCATATTAGTGTGATTTCTTCCCAACCAAAGTCTGCTCATGAATTGTAGCAGTATTGAATTAAAGGAATCTGGTTTTAAGGCCAGGCATGGATACTGGAAACAGTCATATAATAATGTACTCTTATGGTTTAGGCAGAAAAAAAGGAAGCATTATTCTTTCTGAACATTTCCTTCCTCTTTATATCTTCAGATACTCTGCTTTTGCTAAGGTCATTGCATGAATTTAAGACACACCATTCTGGAAACTAAATTAGCCCTCATTTACTGGGAAGTTGAATGCAGCCAGACTAATGGTGGTGCAAATATAATTGGTTCCCAACATGTGTCAGTGTATATACTCCTCAAGCCATGGAAAAGATGCATTATGGGACTAATTTTTAAATGTTAATGGATATTGGATGTTTGCCAGACACCCAGCTGTGCACAAAACATTGAGATGGTAAATAGCTCTTGATCTGTTTAGAAACAAATTATAATGGCTGTTTGGATTCCACATGACTGAAGGCATGGTAACCAGCACAGGCTCACAGGCTGACCCTATTAACTGCACTAAGGGGAATGTGCTGATTTTTAAAATCAAAATAAGAGACATAAAATAAGGCTATTAAGATGCCATTTAAATTATTTTAGATTAATATTAAACAAACAACATCTCAACAACAACCCATAGCACCTGTTACCATTGCCTACATGAGCTGAGTTACTTAAGGGACTTATTTTTTGCTAGGTTTCTTTGGGAGGATGTAAAAAAGAAATGCTTTGGTCATGCAATTAATTTGATTCTAAAGCTGAGGTCTGAGTGAAAAGCTTACCTCCACTTATAGAATAAAATCTCTCCTGCCACACATCAACAATAGGTCTTAGTTAGATGCACCAAGGAATAAGATCTCTCTTCATTTGACATGTAATTTTACATATCATAGTTTTAATTTAAGGTCTACAAATATCAGTATTTGCAGGAAATTCCCTGCTTGAAATGTCTTACTAATTGTATTCATTTGGTCAGCAAAGCCCAACAGGGGATTTTTATTCAGCTGGATTAGGTGCTTTTGATTACTATACCAAAGCATTAGCAGAAAGCACCATTTTGCAAGTGAAAAATATACTAATTGTCAGCAACACAGGAGAGCTCTTTTCCATAAACCTGTGTGTTCAGCAGTTTGAGACTCCTTTTCATAAATAAATAAGACTGTCACATGTATATTAGGAGAGCTTCCCCTTTAGGATTTTGTTACTGAGTATGAAAAATTCTGAAAAAAAGCCTTCGTGTCTAGTCCATACCAGAATTTCTCCATAAAACCCCACAAAACCAGTAGGCAATTCCAAGCAGAAGAGTACAGTTTCATTGGATCAACAGGGAATGACTCAAGACTGCCTAAGAGCTGACAGAGCTGACTGTGCAATGTCATTAAATCACAGACTGTCAATAATGCAGAATTTGTACTCCCCAAGTAACATTGCAATTGCAGCTTTGTATCTTGAATTTGTTCTTATAATCTATCCTGTAAGTTGGTTTTTAACTGGGTGCGTTCTGCTAATTTTGGTACCTTACATAGCTCACCCTCTAGGATAGGAAATACATTAATGTGCTAGGAAAGGAAGCCTCAGAGTCACTTCTCAGAGTTCTTCAAAATTTATTTTCTCTTTCTCAAAAGAATGTTGCTTTCTCCAGAAGTAGAACATCTATGAAAATAAAAGCATCCTGACCATTAGGAAATGTGCTATTATTAGAGGCACCATCAAAACATCCTGACAGCTCAAAAGTCTTGATCCATTCTTACAGAGTAAGTATAGATCTTGGAGGAATGTTTTCCCTACTTCCAATTTCAAGTGACAAGAAAATGAGATGATAAAACACAAAAACAAAGCACACACCCCTTCCCCAACCCTGCATGCTGACAAGCCACGAGAGGAGGCGTGGCCCCATGGAGACATGGCCCAGGCATTCTGCCACCCCACTGAGGGCAAGAGGGCATTGCTGCCATCCTCAGCCTGCACAGCCCTGAGCACATCATTTCAGTGGCATCAGGACACCCACAGCAGAGGAGTTTTGCTCTCCCAAATAGTCCAGGTGCTCACAGGGTAGGAACCACGCACGCAACTTTACCTTCTCCCTGCCAGCAAAATATAAGAAAGTCTCAGCATTGTCTGCAGCTACAGGAATACTGGTGAAGAGTCTGGGTTTGGGCATATGAGCTTTGGTAGTGAATTGGTCTTGGAAGAGGGCAGCTGAGGTGTCACCAGGTCTCCTCTGAGCTTCAGGAGGAAGGACTTTATGCCTCTGACGCTGCACTGAGAAGAGTTGCTGTGCTGCCAGCTCACGCTGCCTCCACTGATGTCAACAGGCAAATCACAACGAGATGATGTCCCACAAGAGCAAAATGGGTGAAAACAAGCTTGTTGCTCATTCCTCATCCTGACTGGGGGTTTAGGAGTGTGCCCACAGCCATGTGGATTTCACATCTTTATAAAGTGGTAACATCATCCATACCAGCTGCAAGCAAACTGGAAGTTCCCTTTCCTAGTAAATCACTGACTCAACATCAGAATTCAGACAGCACAACTACTTCAAGGATCAAGCTATAGCTTCAGTTATATTAGCATAAATCTGAAATAATTCTGCTAAGGCTGGAGAATCCATTCTTAATTTCCAAAAGCAAATGAGAACAGTCTGACCAGCAGCATTCAGAGTTTGAACGACCTACATACAAAGTGTGTTTTTACAGATACAGGGTAATTTCATTAGAGTACCCTGCAAAATCTTTTATTTGCATAACTTGTTTCCATTTCTTTTTAGTATAATGAGATTTCATGATGAAAGCCAAATACAATCTAGTATAGCAAAAGTGCATGTTACACTGATCCTAATAAGCCAAATGAAAATCAATAATGCTGCTAGTTTCCCTGAAATCAGCCTACATAAGCTCCAAGCACCATGTTCTGCCTAGAGCAGAGTATTAGCAGCTTACATAAGACAGATATGTCCTAGTAGAAAATATGAAAACAACCACAGTTGAGAAATAGAAAATACATAGCTGTTAAAAGTACGACAAAAAATTTGGGATCATTGCCTCCTGTCCTTAAGGTGTGGATAAAAGATCAGTTCCCTTCCCTTTTCATCCAGTCTCCAGCTGTATCAAAGCACCATGCTGGCTGCAGCCTGCATGAGGGGGGGTCCCCATGCCCTGGCTTCTCTGTGCCCTGCAAAAGAAAAACAACATTGTCCAACCATTTGCTGAAAAAGGATGAGAAATTTCGGTTGGAGAGCAGAAGCTCCATTTTTGCTGGCATAGCAGTGAGGGTTATAATAACA
>VYXF01001329.1:1261682-1343338 GCA_013397295.1 Polioptila caerulea
GTCGCAGTGGACGAAAGTCAAGACCACTGTATCAAGGAGTGGTACTAAAAATTCAGGCAACCTGATGCAATGAACTTTGCCAAGATGTATGCATCATCTATCATATTTCACTCCTTTTGCTTGCAGCTTGCCCTGCATTCAGTAATGGGAAATAGTGAGCTAAGAGGGGAAGAGAGGGCAGGTCTGAAAGCAAAGACAAGAACATGTAAACGTCAGAAGACAGAAACAGACAATTCATCCATGTGTTATACAGTATGTCTGAGAGCAATAGCCATCATTATGGAGATTTTCATTCTGCATGTATTTCAAATAAAATTCATCTTTGAAGTTTGTCTCTTCTTAAATAAGCTAATAAATGTAGGAAGCTTAAAATATAATTTACATTGCATTAGCAGGCTATTTTTTATTTGCATAAGAAAACGTTTCTCTGTAATGATCTACCTTATGAACGACCTGGGGAAATAATTTCAGGTTGCTTTAAAATGCAACCATTTGTTTCTTATTGGTGAGTTCAATTTCACTAAAAGTTATGGAGTGAGCAGCAATCTGCAATATTAGATAGCCAAAGGTGCATAATTATTTCCAGTTTACTATTAAAATAATATTTAAATAATTCAGCATGCAGTTGCTTTTTTCTTTTAATGATGTACTATTAACAGGTTGGCAGATTTGCAAGAGGGAGGCATTTTATGAATTTTTTGAACTAGGAAATTCTTACAGAAGCAAATGTGAGCACAAGCTTTTATTTTGTATAACGTTTGCATTGTAAAGTCTTCCCTCAGGACAAAAACAGATTGAATTTTTGCAAGTGTACAACTTCATGTAAGTAGCATGTTTGTATTTATTTACCACATGTAATTAGGGTAGTCCTGAATAAAATGGTTATATATAGGAACCACATATAGGTAGCATATAGCAAAATGTGCCATGGATACATCAGAGATGTACTTCTGCCTTCCATGGGGGGATGGAGCACGGCTCATTCTGCCTGGTTCAGAGGTTGTAACAGCTTCTGCCTGTACATCACAGGTGTACAGTACTGTTGCTATGGAGACGGGCTCAAATGAGCAGGAAATTTCATTTTGATAAAGTTCTATTCTTGGGCAGAGGAAGAAAGCTCTATATTCAGCATCACATATGGCATTTTTTAATGTTTGAGACGCGTGTTCTGTAAACAACAACAGACTTGAAGAGCAAGTTGCATTTTCCCTCCTGATGCCAGCACCTGAAAATATCCCCTTGGAGCGGGTGGTGCAGCTGGGAACATCCCTGCAAGACAGCCCTGCTCTGCACAGACACCAGCAGAGGGGCAGGGAGCCCTGCTCTGCACGGACACCAGCAGAGGGGCAGGGAGCCCTGCTCTGCACAGACAGCAGCAGAGGGGCAGGGAGCCCTGCTCTGCACAGACACCAGCAGAGGGGCAGGGAGCCCTGCTCTGCACAGAGAGCAGCAAAGGGGCAGGGAGCCCTGCTCTGCACAGAGAGCAGCAAAGGGGCAGGGAGCCCTGCTCTGCACAGAGAGCAGCAAAGGGGCAGGGAGCCCTGCTCTGCACAGAGAGCAGCAAAGGGGCAGGGAGCCCTGCTCTGCACAGAGAGCAGCAAANGAGCCCTGCTCTGCACGGACACCAGCAGAGGGGCAGGGAGCCCTGCTCTGCACAGACACCAGCAGCAGAGGGGCAGGGAGCCCTGCTCTGCACAGACAGCAGCAGAGGGGCAGGGTGTGGGGGGCTCACACCGACCCTCCCTGGCACAGCTTGGGCATCCCTGCCCCAGGAACCAATGGCCAATACCAGCAGGGTTTGATTCGGCTGAAAAGTGGGAAATTGCAGGTGGAATGGTTCATTAATTTTTAACTTATGTAAAAATATTAATATTTGTTAAACAAAGAAGTCAAACTTTTTAAGATGGAAGATCTTTTCAGTGTGATAAATCAAAACAGTTCCAAAAGCAGTGAAATTAAGTATTTCCACTTTTTCCAGTTCTCCACATACCAGGATTAATCAACCCTATCAATTCACTAGGGCTGACAGAAATTTGCTAATTCCATAGATCAGAACCTGCATTTTTCAGGGGAAAGAGGATTTGATTGAAAGCTGCCTCCCAGTTCTCTTCAGTAAGGTGAAAGCAAAGACAACATCACGGTGTGGAGAGCATCTGAAGTAGTTGCCCCTTATTTTTCTTTAACCTCCAGCCCTCAGTAGCACCTTCTGTCCCCACTGGGACATGGAAAGGTGGGGATCCAGGGAACTCGTGGCTTTCCTCAGTGCCTGCCCAAGCCTGGCAAGCCTCCTCAATCCAAGGTGCGTTCTACCCACAGAAGGAACAAAATCTAATTATGGGCAAAGCCAGCAGGGGGATTAAAGCAGAAGTCAGGGACCAGCAGAGGTCTGGAGGTGGCACAGGGTTGCCAAAGGGCAACGGAGCCCCTTGCCTGGGGGCTGAGGGGAGAAGAGTTCACAGATCATTTGACAAAGAAGGATCAGGAGGTATTTTGGTGGTGGTGGTGTTTTGTTCTTATTTTTGTTTGGTGACTCGTGGTGTGTTTTTTTCTTTTCAGTTTAAGTCTCAGTATTTGCAAGCTCTTAGCTGTTTACATCTAGCAGCCTTATGCAAACAGCTAATATACAAAGACCTTTTTGGGATCATGGAAATTTTTTCTGCTCTAATTTGTAGCAAAAATAATTTAAATATTAAGGAATTCACTACTACTCTTAGACTTTATGCCATGCCTAGAAAGTACAGAGTATTAAAAGCCTTTTACCTCAGAAACACCTTTCCTTAATATAACTAGTGTCTTATTCAAAAAGCCATGGTGAAACCAATTGTGCTTCTGGCATATATTAAGCACTAGTCATTGCTGGGAAGGCCTGTTGGCAAAACTGAGGCCTTAGCTATCATATGTCTTTTCCTAAACTATATCTTAACTTCCATAAATAACCAATGAAGTGGAATCTCCTTTTGCACCTAGCATTTTGTTCTTTTATTAACAAAAAAAAAAAAAATCTATTAATAATATCACTTGCCACAATAAAACAATAAAAGGCAAGGATTAGCCTCTCCCCTGTCCCCTCCTGCACCAAGCACCTAGACTGCAATAAGATAAAGAAAAGCCAAAAAAAAAAGAAAAATATAAATAGTTATACTGGTAAATTGAAATACTTACTATCTTGGGGGGAAAACCTGTAATTGAAAAAAAAAAAAATACCTGAGATAGTGTCAGGCAGTGTGACAATGAAGATGTCACTACTAAACAGGACTCTTCGGTCCCTTACCTGCCAATAATTAATACATTATTTACACTTNAAAAAAGAAAAATATAAATAGTTATACTGGTAAATTGAAATACTTACTATCTTGGGGGGAAAACCTGTAATTGAAAAAAAAAAATACCTGAGATAGTGTCAGGCAGTGTGACAATGAAGATGTCACTACTAAACAGGACTCTTCGGTCCCTTAGCTGTCAATAATTAATACATTATTTACACTTGCACATTCTCATTTCCCAGCTTTCAAGATTTCATTTACACTCTGATCCTTTGCTTAGCAGAAAACTTAACATCATTGCGACCTTCTTCTTCCTGACACTACATACCTATCAAAGAGAGAAAGAGAATACCATCTAAAATGTGCATTTATTAGAGCAGAAAGCATCAGTCACTGGAAGAAGTGACAAATGCCAGTTTTTGCCACAATAAAATGGGAGTGAACCAAATTACTCCTAAAGAAAAATCAATTAAGAAACCTTCTTAATAATACTGTTTGTGGGGACAAGCATTTGCATGTTTTAGGGAAATGTAGCTGAACGTTTCCAATTAAAACCCAAAGGAATTAGGGAAGTTATGAAAGCCACGCCACAAACTGCAGACAACCTTATGTTAAAGATACACCATTTTGACTATCTGAAATTAAAATATTCTGTTAGGTTGAAATAGCATTTTCCTCTTCATGCTAAAGAGATACAGCCATTCCTAGAAGAAACAATGTCAGATGGTCATATGAGATGTAAATCACTGTTACATCACAGTGTACATAAATGTACATATTTATTTAGTATAAGGATATGCAAACTATCTGCATAAAATTTAACATATGTTAAAACTGTGCTGTAAGCAAGGATTGCCAGAACATAGATGACTGGGATAACCCTTTTGAAGTCAGTGCCAAGTTTTATGTTGAAGGTAATTTTTTGTTTTGAAAAACAAGTATTCTGGACCTATCCTGGCACACTGGGGCCCAACAGTGGATGATCTTGACTTGAGAAAACCACATAAATTTGTAATTTGGGCTTTCAGGAAATTCTTCTGTTGACTTCAGTGTTTTTTGGAGCATGTTCTCAGTGGAATCAGAAACTATTAGGAGTAATGGCAGCAATAATCCTACTCCAAAGGAGGACATGCTGGGAAAAGGAGATAACCCAGAGGTGCTTTTCCACCAAAAGAAGTTACTTTGTAATATTTTTTTTGTTGGATTGAGTTTATTGTCATCGTTTAGAAGACCTTCTTCTAAATCTATAGAAATGTGAAGCTCTGATGTTACTTTTTGGTAACTTTGCAGAAGGTGGCTGCATTGTCTTAGCCAAGCAGGCACTTCCTCCAGCTCCAGTTTGTCCAGGCTGCCAAAACAACAGGGCTGCCTCAGGCAGAAGAGATGATTTCTGCAGCATGACAGATTCAGAATTAACCACACCACTGGCTCCCTTGCTCTCTCCAAGCTCCTCTTCTGAGGGGTTACCACAGTTCTTACACTCCTCTGTGGTGGGGATGGCATCCTCGTTAGTCATACAGAGGCCTGGCTGGATTTGGCACTTTCTGAAATTTAATCTCAGGAGCTGTAATGACAGAGAAAACACAGACACACTGGGCAGCTTCTGCAAACTGTACCATCTGCTTGGCCAAAAGGAGGCACTGAAGTGATGCAAACGTTGTCCTATATAAGGCTGGGTTTTGTCACTGTGTTCAGGCACTGTGGACACAGAAATCCACCTGAGGTGGACTTAAACTTCAGTTCACCTGGGCACAAACACAACAACCATCCAAGGTGCCATAAAATAATTGCGATGATAACCATCTCCCACTTTGTTCTTGTATAGCCAGCATCCAGCTGGCAGTGTCAAAACCATGTAAAACAGGGAGGTCTGTATTCACTATTATAACCACTCCTAAGTTAATACCTCATTAATTGATTTGCCATTGCATGACATATCGAGTCCAGTTTGTGCAGCCCTCTTTTCCTCATCATCAGCTGGTGATCTCCAGTTGGCACTGGAGTGGGCACATGTTATTGCACCCGTGGTGACTGCTGCATCCTACATCCCTTTCTCTTCCCAACCAGCTTTACAACAACTGATTGCTACCATGCCATAAAACAACAACAACAACAAAAAGAAAAAAGTAGTTAATATTCAACAAAAGGAAGTTGATGGATTATTTTACATTCTGAGAAATTAGTATCATTCTCTGCAAATAAAAATTTCCAGGATGAATTCTTGCATGCCAGTTCTTAGCCAGGAGCAATATATTGGTTGAATTGTGTTTTCTTGTTAGCAATAGAGATTTTATAGCAGAGGCCCTGGCAGTCTTTATGATGGAAGAGCAAACACTACTCCATCCACCCTGACATAAAAAGTAATAATTTCTGGAAGACTCTATCACAGTGAAAATTCCAGACTGATGACTGGATTCAAATTGGTGAGCATCCAAACTGTGCCCAAATGCCACCCAGTTGCAAGATCTGTTCTGAATTCCTGAGCTATTAGGGGAATATAGTGTTTATGAGATGTGCCAGATTGATGGCATCTGCATGCAAATTCTTTTTTGCTTGCCACACAGCAAATACACATGGAAATCAGAAGGAAAATTTCCCTCTGCTGTCCCTTTCTGTAAATACCTCCTGTACAAGTGATGGGCCAGCTTTATTTAATGAGTTAAGAAAATAGATCACTCTCCCAGTACAATTGTTCCTCAGTTCTATTTGCTCTCATTTTTATGATTAACAGAAATATTAGTTAATACAAATGAAGAGCTTTGCAATACGAGTAATTCTGAAGACATGTTCACTCATCAACTACAAGGGGAAAGTCTAGCTCTCCCTTCTTCACCACACACCCTTTTGACTGTGAAAGAACATTCTTGTAAATGTAGCATGAGATTGCTGCTCCAAAGAATGACTTGAACACAGCTGAACCCTCAGCTTCTTAGGCTCAAATTGGGATAAAATACACCAGACACTTTTGAGGCCAGAAGTCTAACTAGCTGCGTTTCTGCCTCATAGCATGGGAGTACTACATGCCACAGATATTTCACACATCATTTGGAGGAGGAATTCATTAATCTGTGAAGTACTGAAGAGGACAGGCTGTGAGGATCATGTGGCTGGGACAGCCTGAATGGAGCCACAGGAAGAAATGGTGCAGCTATTGACAAACAGGAGAAACAGAAACCATTGATGAGAACAGAAAGACTGAGGAAACAAAAGCAGGAGTGCCAGGGAGGGAGCAGGAGCCAGCCACTGCTCCTCTGCCGGGCCGAGAGCGGCTCTGTCCGGGCAGCTCAGCCGAGCCCCCTGCTCCCAGCCCCGGGCTCCACTTCCCGCAGCTCCCACTGCCTGGAAACGGGGCACCACTGCTGCAAAGGACTGCGCGCCTGCTTCGAGACAAAAAATTGTCGGGGCTTACGGATCCAGTTAAGCAGAGGTGTAAACAGAACTAAAGACTAAGAGGGAAAGTCTATTAATGCTCTTCTCCAAATCACAGGCTTTCTCTTCTTTTTCGGTCCTCTTTTGTTTTGTCTTTTTTTAATGTTTTGTGTTGAAGATAAGACGAAACAGAAGCAGTTTTGGTTTTATATGGTCAGGCTTGCTGCTTTTGATAGTTTTGGAACATAGCTGCTGATACATTTAGAAAATACAATTTGGCAGTGTCAGCCCACGCTGTGTGCCGGTCTGTCATGTGGGGGTGGGGATGGAGAAGGATCACAACGCAAAATGGGAACCGTGTGTAAAACACAGTAACTCATCTCCAGAAGAGAAGTTTGTGTAAATTACCATTAAAGCCTTTACTCTTGTTTGCTGATAAATTTATAGACATTAGCATCAAGGTAGTAATCAGGATTCATCAGCTTTACTTTTTTATAACCTGTTGGTCGCTGATAACTTCTCTCTTCAAGTGACATACTGTAACATTGTGCAGTATTAAATGATATGCACAAATAAGTACCTAATGGTAGATTTAAAGATGTTGCAGCAGACCAAGTTCTTTCATTTTCCTGATTATAATGGCATTTGCATAATGTATGAATTCAAACATTATTGCTGTTAAATAATGCATAAATATTCTCCCATGCTGAAATACATCTATTTCCTCTCCATGAATTATTTTGAATGTATCATTCAGTTGTTTTTCTATTTAAAAATGTAGCTAGAGCTCTGCATATATCAGTATTATGACTGGAAGAAGTATCATCACAAGTAGTTGGCTAACACTCCAAACTGTAAATGAAGTATACATTATTAAATGGGCCATTCCTTCCTTCTTCAGAAAGCATTATCACCAGAATACAATATTTAGCATTTCTGAAATGTCAGAAAGAAATGCGGGTACATATTTGATTATCTGCCAGGTCTTACGAAAGAGAAAAAGAAGAACAACATATTGCTACCTGACCTGGAGGGAATATGAACATGGTCATATATAAGGAGATAAATCTGTAAGACGGGATTGTGTGAGTTCTTGAATAGGTCTTTGTGAAACTAAGCACCTTCAACACCCATTGACTTCCAATCCCATATCCCCCAGGTGATGGATCCTTTTATTTATATTTGATTCTGTGAAATGTGCCATCCCGCAAACTCTTAGATAAATTCTGTCAACACTGTCACAGAAGTCAGTTACATCAATGACAGATGACAGGATAAATAAGAGGACTTCAGGATTCAAGAAGCTAAAGTTGAGCACAAAAAAAAAATTTAAGTCTGCACAACATCTAACCGTAAAAACGTCAAAATGAAAATAAAATAAAATGTATGTCCCTCCTGGGTCTATAGCCCAGCTAAAATGGTCAGAGAAGGTAAGGAATGTAATAAACACCCAAGGACACAAAAATATCCTGTCTGTATGCTTACTTAGAAATGTGCAGATGTACAATTTGCCTGCTTCACCCTTAGTGTCTTTCCTCCCTGTTTGTGCCACTGCAAAATCTTCTGTATGAAATATCTGCATTTTGCAATTGCAGTGTTTAAGTAAGATTTAAGTATTGACTTCTAATTGTGTTTCCTCTCTCTTTTCCCTCCTCTTAAACTGGTGATTCTTTTTTTAATTACTTTTTACTTGCCATGTAGACATGACTTAGTGTTTCAATTTGGACTCTAACTTGCTGGATTCTATTGTCTCAGTCAATTTTCTGTTTGGTGAAGGTAGGAAATAATCAAGTCTTCAATAAACATCATCTTTTTGTAACATGTGTCATCTTTTACAATTTGCCATTATAATGCTATAACATGTCTGCTTCATCAGTGCCATCACCATTACTTTACCATATAAACCCACACACACATATATATATATACGTGCAAAGAAACTATTTATTCTGTCAAATAGATTTTCTGTCATTGCCCCTCCTTTTTTCCCTTTACTGCTGTCGATGGTAAAGTGGAAATGCACTTTCAAAACCTAATAAATTGATCCAGTGGTGAAATGAACGTATTTTGCTTACACTTGTTTAAAGTGAGTTTGCATAAAATAGAGAGCATTCTGAAATAGATTTGATCAACTTGAAACTACTGTGAATAAAGCACAGAAAATGCAGTTTCTTAAATTCAATACACTTGTTAATCCCGACAAAATGACTGTGAAAATTCATGCCAGTTTCAGAAAAAGAAAAAAAAAGAGAGAGAGAGAGAGAAGTTACTGCACAAATGCTTTACTAAGAATAAAGTCTTTGATTTACAAGACTGGCTATTACTACAGAGATTGACCATGGAGCCACGAGCATATAGTTCAAAATACTCCAGTTTTACTCAATAAAGATATCTTTGTATCTGAGCTGTGATTAAGGAAAGACCCCACCCAGACACTGCCTAGTGAGAATTAACTCTTCCTTTCCCTTTTCTGTGGGGTGTTTTCTTTCTGCAGAGAGATGGTTTTGCAGACCGCTTGCACCTGCCTCCTTGGGACCAGAGCAGTGTCCGGGGCAGCCCTTGCCCAGCACCTTCCAGGGAGCTCAACATCTGCTTAACTCTGCTCAGAGCAGCAAGTGCCACACTCAGGGCTGAGCTCTCAAACCCAGGTAATGAACCTGGGTTACTTCCTCATTGGGAGAAACATCTGCAAGACGTAGCTGAGCTGAAATACTCTTTTTTCACCTGTTTAAACAAATTGTCTTGATTCCCAGTGTACAATTGGTGAAAGGCTGGAGACAAATGGGCTCCTAGAGCTAAGCTGCCCTCTGTGATATGGGACATGCTGGATTTCAGCAACTTCCACAAGTCATAAAGAAAGGACAAGGCAGGTGAAAAGATATACATTCGAGCTAAAAACACCTTTGTTTAATTCACAAATGAATTAATGAGGTATGACACTCACCTCCTTATCTCACTGTGGGTTTGCTGTCAGGAGCAGAGGGGCACAGTTCAGAACAGTGACAAAAAAGAGCAGCAGTGTGCAATTGAAACGCTACTTCCCACGGGTCCCATGCTTTTGATTTCTGCCTTTAATACTGATAAGAAGTGACAGTAGTTGGATAAAACAATCAAAATTGGAGTTGAGGAGCTTATAAACCTCCTGACACTTCAATAAACCAAAAGCCAATACAAACTTAAAAAAAAAATCGTATATCCATTTTGACTCTGCAAGGCCACATAAAGCAGAACTGAAACACACTCGGAGGGCTAGAAGTTTATCTCCTGATTTATTTTACTCTCATTTCATAAATTTTAAATAAAAAAAATAAATGCTAAATTCTACATGGAGAAGTAAAATCTTTTATAATCTTTTAGACAGTTACAGCCAGTTCTCAGAAGAGCTTTTTGCCTGCTGCTAAATGTCTACAAATCAATATTTAATATTTTGGAAGATGAAGTCTTAATTATCCATCTCCCCTTTAAGCATCAAACCAAGTTTCATTGAAAATACAGCCATTGTGCTTATTAACACGCCTTTTCCTGTGGGTTAGAGAGAAACACTTCCAAACACATTTCTTGTTTTCCTGACTTCATTACACCTGATTTTATTCATCTATAAGTTGCTCTTGGATGGTTTCTAAACTCCTGCCATAGTCAATGGTACATCCAAGCATTTTGGGCAAGGGTGTTGTTTCAGGTAACACTGTGAATCAAGATTTGCTGTCTTTGCCCAGTGCCCCCGAACTGGCACTTAAACCACACACTCATTCTCACATGTGTTTACATGACACCTTCCTGCAGAACACCCTTCTGAATGACCAAGACTTTTGTATAAGAATTTGTGTAAATCCTCTCCACTTAGGGTTAAAAAAGAGACTTTTTTCTGGCTTGAGTAGAAAGCAAGATCAAACCCTATGTGGCTAATGTGTATTTTAAAAAATTTATTTAAAAAATTAAAAATCCAAACCCAGGCACTAGTGCAACCTTGCAGCACAAAGGCACAGAGGATGGGCTTCGTGGTGGCTCAGCCATGGCTAAGTGGCCACCCTGTGAGAAACACTCCGGTGCAGCTCCTAGCCAGAGCAGAGCTCTCCCAGGTCTTCCCTTTTGGCAAACTCTGATCCCATTGCCTGTTTCTCTGTGCCATGTGGGAAGCATTCCCCAGCTGTAAGCAGCTGCCAGCAGGAACTGCTGCTGTCCTGCCACAAGTGGGAGGCCCTGAGATGGGATGGTGCCCACAGCACCTCTGAGAACAGAGGCAGGTGGCTACTCCAGGCCAGCTGGAGTGTGGCATCCTGACTCCCTTTGAAATGGTAACCCCTTGGCAAGGTCTTTCCATGATCAAAAAACATCTGAGACATCTCACAGGGAAGAAGAGGGGAAAAACAGAGCCTTCAGGGCATCATGCCTTCAAAGAACCCAGCTGAGCAGGCTGGCAGTCTGCCTAGTGCAGGGAGGGTTTCCCTGGCAGCTCTGTGATGTGCACACCTTTAAGTCTCCAGCCAGCTATTTTTATGGCAGCTTCAGACAAGTGGAGAGTATATTGAAGATGTAGTGCTTTAGCAATTGTCATTTCTTTGAAGAGTTTTGGTGGAATGGTAACATCTTTTCACCCTTTCCTATTTCATACTTGTGTTCAGGCATTAAGAGAATTCCATTGCATAATTTAATGACAATCACAGGTGACAGCCATCAGTGCGGCTCTGCTGAACCCAAGAGCCCCATGCTGACTTACTCAAATTCCTGGCCAAAGCTACTTCAAGGGATTTAATTTACTGCACAGAAAATTTCTTCAAAAGATTTTTTTTCCTCTGGATGGAAACTGTCCTCGATACCATGAGTGCACAGCAGCTGTATCAAACATTTGGTCCACTAATTAAGAGAACTAGAATAATCAGCTTTAAAGCTCTAATACTCATCTCTAAATACCTCTAAATGAATTCAAACTAATTTCTACACAAGCAGTAGAGAGTGCTATTTCTTACAGAGACATGTTATATTGGTCATACCCTGAGGCCTTTTTACTTTTTCTGGGGGGACAATCATTAGCAATCTGATCTTCTCCACTTAGGGTTAAAAAAAGAGACTTTTTTTCTGGCTTGAGTAGAAAGCAAGATCAAACCCTAAATACATGCCTTCCCTAGAGGACCAGGATATGCTGATGTGAGAGATTGCTTCAGCAAGCAGAAAAATGAGCTGGAACTTCTACTTTTGCTTTGTCCTTTGCATTTTTCATACTCTGTATTGACAGCTTCTAGATGTGCAGCATTCTGTGGCTGGTGATCCTTCCTACGCCTATGTACTTGGCTGTCTACAACCCTATTAACCTCAGATTTATTAGCTAGTTTGTCAGCCACTTACACTGTCAACTTCCCAAAAGGCAAATACATCCCTATGTGAAGATGCACCAAAAAGACAGCAATGGACAAAAGCACAATCCATCTCACCCTTTAAAACCATTTAAACAAAAAGTGAATATTCTAAATGTATTCAACAAAGCTTTTAAATTTCAGTCAAGCTTAAAACACATGTAGCAAACTTCAGTATTCCTCTTACCTTCAGAAAAGATTATTTTCTTGCTATTTTGTATTGCTGGGGGAGGCACAAATATGTTGACTTATCGAAAAAGATCACAGTGGATATTTGGTGGGAAAGTAAGATATTAATAATGAAAAAAGCTATAATAACGAAAAGATTGTTTTGTGTGATAAGGGCTGGTGATAAAATGTCTCAAAGAGGGGGGTTATTTTGTTTCTTGTACTTGAGACTCTGTACAACATGCTAAAATTTCAGCGCTGGGTGCAATATCTGGTGTATGGACACAGATTTGGTTTATCACCCACTCAGGGAAATGGCTGTGACACCAAAGCAACATGTAAGTTCTTGAACATCATAAAAACCTGGCTCTGCGTGCTAACTGGAGACTGGAAGTCAAACCAGCAAGGGAACAGCAGGAGAAATACTGAGATAGGTAAAAAAATAACATTAGCATTTTTTGCTCGCACGTAAGACAAGCCAGGAAACTTTATGAAAAGGTAATGATCACCTTGTAAGTTTCCTCTGTGTAAATCATTGAACATTTTTTTTTTTAGGCATATTTCTGCAGTTAGGATACATCTGATAAATAGCAAGTTCACCAAGAAACATAATAAAACATTAGTTGCCTCAATGTTGCTGAGGCTATTTTGAACAAAACCTCCTCCCGTGCTTTCCCTGGCATGTATTTTAGAAATTTAGAAGAGGATATGTTTTTTTTTTACTTTACCTTGTGGAAAAAAGTATGAGAATGCATGTAAACCTGGCTAAAAGGGAGGCAGTGAGGGGGAGCATGTAACAGGAATTTCAGGAACTAATGTTGAGTATCTAGCCATCCTATGTTTTATCTCCCCATGCCATCAAGAACTCAGTGGTAGCTATTGCACTAAATGCAAGATGTACTTGGGACAAACAAATAATTTGCAATAAGCTTAAATGAAAAACAGCCTAGCCAAATGGATTTTTTAAAGTAGCATGATATAAAAAGCACAACCAAAATAAAATCCATGATGGTCTACTGAAACAGTCTATTTCACTTATTGAGCAAGTCTGTTATTTATTGAGAAAATAAAAGGAACAGAAAAGGGAAAGTGGAAATACTGGAAGTTTTACCATTGTTTACAATGATTGCAGTTTAATTCTAACAGATCTTCTCCCAATGATATATTTTTATCTCAACACAGTTCTTCAAATATGGGGAGAAAAGGTGCAAAGATATTTCTATGAAGTAACTGGGGTCTGCTTTCATTTTTTTTTTTAAATTTCCTCGTGAAGATGTTGAATGCACCAAGTCTCATAAAATGCAGAAGCCTCAGATTGTCCTGGTAGGTCCAGGGTACCCATAGTTATTGCAATGATGCCTATCTACGAATTCACAGTGTACAAACCCAGTCCTCACAAGGACTTAGTGCAGACCATCCTGCTCCTAGAGATCTCTTACCTACAGGACTAATTTGAGGTATGTTAATTAACAGGAACACTCATTAACGCTGCAATAAGTGCTGCTGACAGCCCTTGGGTTGGCCAAGGTCTGGTGAGGAGCCAAGGCACCAGTTCTTTGCTGCACTTGCTCAGGGCAGGCCACAATTTACAGTTAAAGTCCCTGCCCCAGTGCAGAGGAGCAGGAAGGAGGCTGGCACCGTGCAGGAACGGGAGCTCAGCACTGCCCAGTGCTCCCTGTGCCCCAGTGCTGCCAGGGCTCCCCTGCAGCAGCGCCAGCACAGCCCCCACTGGCCAGCACAGTCCTCACTGACCAGCACAGCCCCCACTGACCAGCACAGCCCCCACTGACCAGCACAGTCCTCACTGACCACTGACCAGCACAGCCCCCACTGACCAGCACAGCCCCCACTGGCCACTGGCCAGCACAACCCTCACTGACCAGCACAGTCCCCACTGACCAGTTGAGCCAACATTGCAGCAAGCAGGATGGACAAACCTGCACAACCCCAGACAGAGCCACTTTGATTCCACACCTCAAACTTTGCTTCACTGGAAACTGAAAACTGCTGGTTTGGGTCAGAATTACTGCTGGGTGAAAACAGCTTCACAAGCTGCTCTGGTGAGAAAGCCATGGAGAACAGACTAGCAGAGTAAGTTTTCCTGACTTTGGGGAATAAGGGTGAAAATATTTTTTAGAGAGCATTTCCACAAACTCAAAGTTATCTCTGGATAATAGGCTGGAGCTTTGTTTCTACCAATGTACCTATACGTAAGGTTTCATGAAGCTTGGAAGACAGAAATGTGTGGTGGAAAACACTGTTTGTGTCAATAGGCTTCTTAAGACAAAAAAGTGCTCCACTCAGGGATGTATACAGACAGATATTTATTTTGAAGTGTTAATTCTTAAAAGTGCCATAGCCTTCTCCATTGTGCATAATATTTTAATACAAGGTATTTTAAAGATTTGAAATAGCAAAGTCCGGCCCAGTACTTTCCCTGAAAGGTAGTCAGATGTGCAGGTAGAATGGAAGTCTGGGGAGTTCTGTTATATCATATCACATCCATGCATACCTTTTCTTTTCTTCTACCTATAATACACAGGAACCTTTCTGAATATAATAGGAGTAAAGGTAATTATTTTGATTTGTGCTGTCCCATTTATGAGCCTTTTTGTATTATTTTATCAGGCTGACTCTTTCATAATGAGGTTGTGATATAAAAGCATTCTATATTTCAAAAATAAATCACACATTATTAATTCTGCATATTAATTTGATGGTCAGTGTTGATAACTATGTAAGTATATTTTCTAAAAAATAAAAAAATGCATTAATCCCAGTTTTTTCAATTTATTTCTAAATACTTACTGTATTTGACATTTGTAGCTACATACTTACAACTAGTTACACTTCACTATTGTGTTTATTGATTGAAATGCCATTCATTTTTGTGCAGCTAAAAGAAATGTGTCTTAGCCTGTTTCTGTTTATTAAGATGTTGCAAGCAGGAATTTCACTTCATTTTAAAAAGCTCAGAGAACACTTTCCTTGCATCTACTCCATATATACACTTTTTGAAATTCTGAAGAGAATTATTATAGAATAAACACTATTTAGCTTCTGTGAACATAATGGCTTCTGCAATCCTCTGCAGTGCTTATCCAGTGGTTCACACACTCTACACACATGTGCATAAACTGTAAAACACATAAGTAAAAGATTAATTGAAGAACAGCAAAGCACGAGGAATTCAGGAAAGTTAGAGAATTGTAGAATGCAGCTCTTTATTCCAACCAACCCATTAGGATTTCTAACTTGAAACCAGTCACAATCTCTTTAATTGCTATGGCTAAATAGGATTCATTCCCCTCTAGTGATTGAGAGGGAGGATATAAGACTTCTACTGCTACTAGATAACAAAGCAGATTGAAGTTCAGATTGCATGGCTCATACTCACTGATAATATGCAGTCAAGAGACCATTAAAAAAAAATGTATTTTAAATGTTATAGCAGAACTTCCCTCAAGAAGAAAATATCACAGTTAAGAAGTAAAGAATCCTTCTGGAACATCATTAGTGATACAGAGGAAGATGGGTTCAGATATGGTAAGAAAAAGCAAAGGAACAGAGTGACAAACGTCCCCAAAGCGGAAGATGAAACCTACAACTTGATACTGGAAAAAACCAGAAAGATACTAAACTCAGGAAATTATTAGTTGAAACCAATAAGCTTCTGTATTTTTCTACCATGGTAAGATTTCTGTGTATATCAAAATGATCAAAGGAAGGGAATTGCAGGAGTGAAGGCAGAGGGATGCCCAGTGCCTCACAACCAAGAAGTTCTGAGGTGGCATTGGGGCTCAAAGCACTCCCACAGCAGGACCCTCCTGGCACACACCAACAAACTGAGCCCCTGAGAAGTACTGAAACCTAAAATCCTCACTTGAAAAGGAGCATTGACATATAATGGGATGGATAAATAAATAAGAACTGTTTGAATGCTAATATTGCTTGAGCTTCAGAGGGATAACACAATAGCCATGAGTTAGAAATGGATCATGCTGCTTATTTGTCTATATCCTCATTAGGTATTGTGTACCACTAGAGAAGAATCTTCTTAACCTGCTTTCTGATGCTCAAGTTTAACCCCAGTGAAGGAGACAAATGACCGTCAATTCCTGATCCTTTGGAAAGTTATTTAAGTTAGCATAAATTCCTTGTGATCCATCCACGATTTATTAGAAGTTTGGAAATGAGCGTTGCACATCTCCTTCCTCCATTTGCTATCTTCTGCCAGCTGTATAAGGACTCAATAAAAGAGTCATCCATCCTCTTTTGTCAACCAATAGTGCTCCAGTCTCAAGCTATAAATGAACAGCACAATAAATTAAATGTTTGACAGGGAAGATGTATGGCTTCACAATACTCTGATCTGTGTTTTTTAGGAGAAAGCATTGAAACCCAGAGTTCCAGTTATGCCATTGATTACTGGGAAAAACGTGTTCAAATAAAGAATAAAGAACATTTCTTTTTCACTCAACCTTGGAAATTATTCAAATTCACAATCAGGAGAAAAAAAAAAAAAAAAAAAAAAAAAAAAAAAGAAAATAAGAGGCAATAATTTAAAATCAGGGCAGCAAATCCAGGTGGTGCTTCACACTCAAAGACATTTTTTCATAATTAAAAGGAAGGATATTGATAGCTGAAATGGAAAAGATAGTTTTGGAAAACAGAGCAAAGAATAGAGCTTCCCTTGCCTTGCTATCAAAAGTCACTAAATTAAGTCAGAAAGAGTGGAGAAAACCAGTTACCTTCAGAGATGACTTAACCCCCTATCTCTGCCAGAAACCTCTCTTGACTCAGGTAGTGTTGAGCTGCTTATCTCTGATGACTAATTTTGAGACTAAGGTAGATGACTGGTTCAGATGAGATGTCTAATATTTAGGCAACTAAATTTAGGGGAGATGAATCACACCGAAGAGCTTGCTTAGCTGCTGTTAACAATCAACAGCAAGACAAGGTTTATTTGACTGGCGCACTACAAATGGCAAACTGGCCACTTTAACAACTCAGCCATGCTACTGTCGTGCTGTAACATGCTGTACCTGCAAGCACTGAGCCATTTCCAGCACTGCAGGATGCCTCTAATCTGGGTTAAGCACAGCTTTCTGTATTTATCATCTGAGATAAATTGCAGCCCAGGAAACCACAGATGTGGGCAGTTTGGCTGGGTTGTTAGAACAGGTTTCAGACAAGCAAGAGAAGGAAATGTTATGGTTTAGTCATTAAAACCACTAAAGGTATAGAGTCCAACATGCATTTGGAGGAACTTTTATCCATGATGGATATAGGGACCTGCTCCTGTGAAACTGCTGTACCCTTATTTCTGTGGATAAGAAACAGCAACACACACAGCAGCTGAGAGAGAGGTGTCAACAGCTGGCACTCAGGAATGAGCTGTAGCTCCAGGAATCAGGAAAACCTGTGCCCTGTAGTTCTCTGTCAGCCTTTAGGGGGACTTCAGCACTACTGGAAAAATCCTGCTCTACATTTCAATGTCTGGAGGAAGACAAGCCCAGACTGAGGGTAATGTCCTTTTCAGTGAGCATCAGCAAGTCCAAATTAGACCAAGATCACAAGTGCACACAAGATAACCACCCCCAACAGGGCAGCACAGGGATGTCTTTTGTAGATAAAAAAGTCTGTAATTTCCATGTCCATCTTTTCTTGACATATGAACTTTCAGCTTCCAGCGCTGTGTGAAATAACTGCAATTTTCCTTCAAGCGCCTATTAACAGTGATGGGCTGACAGATGGGAAGCATGTGATCAGCCCACTCAACTTTCTTCATACCTGCCTAAACAATGATGCTACAGAATGAAACCTGCCCTCATCTTTGGATATTTTCTGAGAAGCTGGTGTGAAAACTTTTAGAACATCTGTAAAGTAATAGCAGAATCAGTAGCAAACAATTTGTGAGGTGTCAGCCTGACATTTGTTTCAGATAGTACATAAATAATGGAGATAACAGGAAAGTAGATGTTTTCCGCAATTTAAAGTTTATGCAAAGCGTAATTTTTAAGAAACTTTCCTCTACCAACAATTCACTAATCTGTCTGTAGGAGGCAATTTTCAAGTACTTCCCACACACAGACACAAAGATTACAGGGCTATCTCTCCCTACTGCAAACCTTAGGCTGCTTTCTATTGAGCACGTTTTTCTTGTAAAGGGAACTACAAAAGACTGAGTAATCCTCTGTTTTAAAAACAGCTTTTTAATCAATTTAGTTATGTGACTGGAAGGAGTAATAGAAAAAGAAAACATCTCAACCTGAGTTAACTTCTCCACCAACCACAATTTTTTCAAAAATGCTCTCTGAAAACAAGACTCATGCTCCCAACCTGACACTCCAGGAAAATCCTGAACTCCTACAACCAGCTGGAATTTAGGGGCAGACCTTAGACTGGGTTGCATGGGCACAGCAAGATGTGTCAAGTGAACACTAAAGGTCTTATTTCTTTCTCACACTAAGTATGAATTAAAATATCTCAGTTTAAGATCAATGCAAACCATCAATAGGTCCTGCCACATTTGCACAGGTGGGGTCAGATGGCGGATATAGATCAGCTGAAGTGAAAAAAAGCTCTGAGCAAGGGGGTTGCCCTGGGCTAAGCTGCATGTTTCTCTTGCAAGTGAAGCAGCCTGGTGAGTGCTCACCTGGGTGCCTAGGTGACACATTTCAGATTTAGGGGATGAAGCCCTAAAGCTCACCTCCTCCAGGTTCACCTGTATCCTTTCTGCTTTTACCCTACATTACCTAAAGAATTATTGGTTTAGAGTAATTTCAGGCAGAAAACACTGATGCATCACCAAGAAAATACATTAATCCTCCAGAGCAGGAGTCTTCCCAAGGTCCCCAAAGGGTTCTTTTGGTAATCAGTTAGCAACAGGGGACACTCATCTCTGCCTGTCTCTACACTGCCCCACAATTCATGCAGTATAGTCCTTGTTCTGAACCCATCAGAGACACAGTAATTTGGCCAAATGCCCTATCTCAATGGCCCTGCCTAGGCCAGATGGACAACATACAGACCAGGTACCAATTCGGTGGTACTTGCATGGCCTCAAATGCATTTGCTGCTCAACCTTCAGCATCTGGTACACCTGATGGCCTCAAGACACAAGAACCTGAAGTTTAGAATGAGGTTCACCTAAAGTCTTTAGACAACTTGCAATTAAGATGAATAAAAAGTGTTCCAGAAAAGCCAGTGCCAGTTGCTCCTAGGTTTGTCATTGGAAATACTGTGGGTTTTTAAACAGTATCTGGTTACCTCTGTAGGTGAACCCTCTCCTATTATCCTCCTGGGAGAGGATACCCATGTGTTCTTCAGGAGAAGGCAGGACTAGGTGCAAGGTGGCCAGGGATTGATCTGAACAGCATCTCTGGGCCTCAGAAGCTTGTTTGGTGGCAAGATGACAAACAGTTGGTAGGATGTGTGTAATGAGAATGACAACAGTGAGATTCCTGGGAAAAAAATACAGAAAACTGCACATTTGCTGCAGTCCAGGAGTCACTGCAAGCTGCTGTTGGTTCCTCTGCCTGTACTGGTGGGGTTAAGAGCCACACAGATATGCCACATGTGCTGTGTAAAGGTATCATCAGTGTTTCAAGAAGAATTGAGCACTTCTTAAAGACAAAGTAACGACCATTTACCACCATGTCATGTCTTACAATAGTAACCAAGGTATTTTTCCCTGATGCAGAGCCTGGAAACCACAGTAAAAAGAAAAATCATGATTTAGAAATGAAATCCTAAAAGACTGCTCTCTTGAAGAGAGCTCAGTAAACCTCTCTAAATTAGCTTCTGAATAGCTCTAAATTAACTTCTATTCAGGACTAGATTAAGGCAGGCAAGGTTCAAAGATGCCTCATGAGAGAAAGCCACCAAATGATCCTGCAATCATCCAAATAATCCACCTGGGACAGTCAGAATGACTGAAAGTACAGCTCAGGCCCTTCCTCCCTCTCAGGGGCACTGGCCAGGTCTGATCTCTTGTCTGAAGAAGGGAGACAAGCTCTGGGCGACACATGGGCAGGCTGATGGCACTGTGACACTCCCCAGCCTCTCAGTGGTATTTCAGGCTGGTGCTCTGACTCTGGTAAGCACCATGAAATGTGCTGCAGCTTCAGGCTCTGAGGAGGCAGAGGCAGCTCAAGCAGTGTCAAACACAGGCTTCGTTTCTGACATCTGCTTATTTATTGCTTGAGACACAGCAGCATATGCCTTTGCACTGGAAACAAGTTAAAAAAAAAAAAAAATTGCCTGTAATCTGGTAACTCCTTAATAGCTTGTTCAAGATTTCCAGAGCATCAGTGCTATTTTTAAGAAGAACTAGTATCACCTTCAACTGAACTCCCAAAGAATTAGATTACGCTCACTCCAGAAAATTCATTTTATATTCAGCTTGACAAGTTTTTTACTTTATCTTGCAGTTCTTATATATGGAGGTGATTCCTGCAGTTTGCAGTAAAATAGAGAGTTTTGCATACCTTGCCATACCTCGCCATACCTCTACCCATTATTTGACCCTGGTTTGTCTGTCTTACCCTCCTACAAAATAAACAACCTTCCTCCAATGGCTTTCTCCCCCACTGGTGCCAGTTTTGCTGATTTCTGTGCCCCAGGCTTGTATTTCGGACATAATTTCTTAGGCAATCCCAGCCTGATGTGGTCTGACTGACAAGGTTACCTGGCTGCTGTTGGCCTTGCCAGACTGTTCCCCAGCAGAGACAGTTTTCAAAGATGAGGCCTGATGTCACTTCCTTGAGTCCTGTAATTTCATTATTCAGAAGCAGTGATACATATATTGAAAAGACATCATAACTGTCAGCTCTTTGAAACAAGATTCACTTTTAAATTGAAATGGTAATTTCAAGTATCATATCATGTGACTAAGATTTGACTGAAGGAAACTTCACACTGTACATTCTGCTTCTTCTGCATAAGAAATGGACACCTCTACTGCACTATTTAAATCATGGTGGACTAACAAATGTGATTAGTGACTGATATTAGAAAATCTTCAGCTTTAAAAAGGATTAAGGCAATAGCTTACCCTCACAGAAAACTGCCTTGGCATAAAAAGCATCTTGACTTGTTAATATTTGCACATTGACAGGAAAATTTGAAATGCTAAATACTATAGATGGTCAGAACCTGCAGAAATGCAAACATTTTCATGAATATGTGCTATAATTCCAGAAAACTTTTTTGTCAAGGGCCTTTTGCTAAAACCATTTCCTGTTTTGACTATGAATCACTGAATATGCTGATTTGGAAGGCCCCCATCAGGTTCATCGAGTCCAACTCCTGGCCCAGCACAGGCCACCCCCAGAGTCACACCCTGTGCCTGAGAGCATTGTCTGACAGCTTCTTGACCCCTGCCAGGCTGGTGCTGTGACCACTGCCCTGGGGAGCCTGTTCCAGTGCCCAGACATCCTCTGGGGGAAGAACCTTCTCCTGATACCAACCTAAACCTCTCCCTGCCCCTTCAGGCCATTCCCTTGGGTCTTGGCCACCAGAGAGAAGAAATCAGTGCCTGCCCCTCCTCCTCCCCTCACAAGGAAGCTGTAACTGCACTGAAGTCTGCCCTCAGTCTCCTCCAGGCCAAACAGACCAAGTGCTCTCAGCCACCCCTCATGGCTTCCTTCCCTTCCAGACCCTTCCCCATCCTCGTCACCCTCCTCTGGACCCTCTCTAACAGCTCAATGTCTGTTTTACACTCTTGTCCCCAGAGCTGCCCCCAGCACTGGAGGTGAGGCCGCCCCAGGGCAGAGCAGAGCGGGACAATCCCTCCCTCACCCAGCCGGCCATGCTGGGCCTGGTGCCCCCAGGACAGGGATGTCCCTCCTGCCTGCCAGGGCACTGCTGGCTCCCATCCAACCTTCCCTTGCCCTGGTCCCCTGGTCCCTTTCCGTGGCACTGCTCTCCAGCCTCTCATTCCCCAGTCTGTCAGTGCAGCCAGGGCTGCCCCAGCCCAGCCCACTGCTGGTGATTGCCCAGCCCTGTCTCTGCCTTCAAAGGAGGCCACAGCTCCTCCCAGTTTTGTATCATTTGCGAACAGATCTGTGCGCTCAGGGTCCTTCCAGTCCTGTGTCCAGGCCATTAATGAATGTGTTGAAGAGCACAGGGCCGAGAACGGAGCCCTGAGAGACCCCAAGAACAAAGAATAAACCCAAGTGCCTTTTGCTAAAACTCATAATTGTGTCATTAACATATTTTCTTTCCTCTGAGAGCCTACTGAGAGGGTAGCAAACACACCAAGAAATTAAATTCACATCTTAGCAAATAAAGAGGTGGGCACCCACAGGATGGTGTTTTCAATCGGCACCTTTTAAGTCTCTCAGCCCATGACCTGCCTAAAATAAATGACAATTTTCATACAGTCTGCACTGATTTACAGGAACCAATCTTGGACATAAGGAAAAAGTGAATAATATCTTCCTTTTACACTGACACCAGCTGTAAATATCTTAAAGAAAAAAAAAAAAAAAAAAAATCACCAAAGGAAAGCATCATGCCCTTGGAATTTGTGTTTCTCTCCTACTTGCACAAGGATCCTCTAAGTCACTGTGAATTTTCTGCTGTTTCTTGCTCTAGGTTTTTGTTTAATTTTGAACAATTCTTTCTGTGAACCTGAGATCCATACCACTGCAGTTGATCATTCTTTTCATATGGTTTCCTTCACTAACATCCTGAGACTTAATTCTTGTTACAGTCCTCTCCTTTCCCTGAGGAGCAAATTTCCTATTGACCAATACTCAACTCAATTCTGATTATAATTGTAAAGGCACTGCACTGAGATTAAACCTCCTACTTCCACATCTCATGCACAGCAATCTGAGAGGGTTATTAAAATAGACTCCCTTCTGATCATCTCTGTAGATGTTTTAATCTTACATTTAGTGTTTTTATATCCAAACCTTGTTCCTTACACACAGGGGGAAGGGAATTAATTGAATTGAGTGGGAGGTTGATTTGGTGGAGTCCGTTGGAACTGAGCAAAAGTATCTCTCATCTATTGAAAAGCATTTACCCTGAATTCTAACAAAATAAGCCCATTTTTAAACTGCTCACTTCAAGGGGAAGAGTGGGAATTGTTTGTGCTCTGTCTTTCCCCACTAGTGTTTCTATTATTTTTCTTAAAAGCAACACAGGCACTTGGGAAAAGATGATACAGCTGCAATGTATGGAGTGAAGTGTGGTTTGGTTTTTTTCCCTGCTAATGTTATTTCTAGTACAGAAATGTGAAAGGCTTTTCAGTGGACTCATGGGATGAGAATGGGCTGAAGGAGGCAGTGGGGTAGGCAGTTAACAATACTTAATTTTCTCTCTCTGCCCACTGCATGAAAGCAAACGGCCTGGGCTCACTTGCTGATTTCCTCACGTCTTCTCATTTATATGTAAAGGACAGAGTAAGTAGCAACGGTGGGAAAAAGCATCTGCCTAAAGCCTCTACTCAAGATATTAGTGCACAATGCAAACTGGAGCTTCCCTGCTAGGACTGTGACACTTTCCATAAACCCCAGCATCTCCCAGAACACAAACTGCTTTCAAGAATAGACTACAGGTTTTGCTTTGGAAGAGACGAGGATCATGAATTCTGAGCACATGGGGTGTGCTGCTCATGGCCCGTCAGCATCTGTGGGAAGATGTGCTCATAAGGAATGAATCAGGATTTGCATGAATCAAGGAAATGAGGATGCGCAGGTGTCCCATATCCTGCACTCACACCGTGCATCTTCAGCAAGAAGGCAGAATATTTCCATGAAGGTCAGAGACAAGGACCAACACTAATACTAAACACAGGGATACTCATGCGTCTGACCCCCAAGTCTGCAGCAAAGGCTCAGAAACAGATCTATTAAATCTCAACATCCTTCTACCTCTTTCAATAATAAACATGACACAATAGCACAATACTTTAATGTAACATGGACAGTGAGCTCAAAATCTCCTCTGCTTTCCTGGGCCATGTTAGGACTAATTAAATACAATCCTCTAAAGAAAGTCTGGGTGCTTGCAATCAGACTAGAAGTCCTGGGAGACAAGGCCTTATTTTCTGCTGTGCTTCAGTGGTTGGTTCAGTGTGAACAGCATCAAATGCTGAAGCACAAGAGGCTGCTCAAATCAGAGTTCTCTCCAGCAAGCAACAAGGAGTCACAAGTTCGTGCATAACTTCAGGAACATCAGCAGTTCTGTAGCCTCTTGTTCATCCAAATGTTAAAGCTCCCCTTACTTTTATTCAAACTGCTCACTATTTTCAATTAATTGCTTTTATTTACCAGATTTTACATTTGTTAATCTGATCAATATCAAATTAACCTCACCTTCAAGGTCATTAGAGAACATGCTGAAAGAAACTGTTTTAAGAAAATCCTGAGAGCAGCACGTACCTTTTCCCTGCTCAACACTAGCAATCATCCTTTCTCTTGTCAATTGATCCTTTCTCATTACTAGCCTTTCCTTTAGTATAGCAGTAGATTTTGTGATCTAAAAAACCCAAACTAACTAGCAATTCTGCCATATCTCATAGGTATCTCATAGGCCCATACAGATGGGAAGGGACTGGGTCAGAATCTTAAAAACAAAATCTCATTTGGCTCTGCACATCAATAAAATTGAAAGCTCTGGTGTGTGTTTTGAAGTGCTGCTGCCACCATTATAACCATCCAGAAAGACAAAGTCTGATTTCGACCTGTATATACATCCACAGAAAACACATCCTCAACAGTCCCACCCCTCATTTCAGCATTAAGACCATCACCATTACCTGCACATCTTGCTGGTAAATCTTGTGATGTTCTGAACAGACACCAGGTCTTGCTCAAGTCCCTCACTGCACAGTCTCTGAGGCACTTGTAGGTGAGGCCTCCTGGGCCAGTGTTTCATACACAGGACGTGAAGGATAAAGATGGTACATCACAAGGCAGCGCTCTCTGTGCGCAGGTTTAGAATCATTGAGTCCTCCCAAGGTCATTTGTGGCTGGAGAAGACAAGGAGTTCCTGAAACTGCTCCCAAACCCAAGAGTTCCCAGCGTGCTCACACCTGCAGAGGGTCAACAACAGCATTTGGGTGCTGGGTTTGCCAGAGCACCTTTAAACCTCCAACAAGCAAAAGGAGCCCAAAGCAGAACGTGGGGATCATTCACAGGGAAGGGTGGTGCTGAGAGGACAAGGGGGCAGCAGCATCAGGGGAATAAGGTACAAGGATGCAATGCTGGATGGAGCAGCTTTCAGATCAGGAGAGCAGCTTTCCAAACCAATCAATGTAAACAATGCAAATGCTCCAAACTTGGGGCAGATGATGTGATGACAGGCAGGTGTTAAGGTGGAAAAAAGAAAAACATTCGTTTCATTTAAGGTTTGGTGTATCTAGGCTGAGATAAATGGAAAATGGAAAAGGAGACATGACAGAGCAAGGGGAAAAAGGTGCAAAGTTTTAGAAAAGAGTAAACCAAGTCTAGCAGTTTTTCTTTTTTTAATTTAATTTTCAATCTGCTTTGACTCTAAAGAACAGAGCTATTAATACACTTCAGAAATTTAGTTCAAGAACTAATCTACAGCTACCTTTGCAGCATTTAATCAGCTGTAAGAATGACACTGCTTATCAACTTTACATTGTCATTACATATAAACAGAAATATTTTAGTCTATTTCTCAAGAACCTCCCTTATTACAGCTTCTTAAAATATCCCATAGTACTGAATCAATTTGGTAAAACATCTTTATTTTTGGCTCACTTTCTATGACATCCAGATTTGTGTTAATATACATGGCAATTATGTTCTAAGTATAAATGCCACAATATTTTACTGTATTCATTACTACACAAATAGGTAGATTTATGTGCATGGCTCATAAGTAGTAAATATTACCATTATCTGTCACCATAAAGCAGTAAAACCCTGGCTCATGAAGTAACAATTTTTGTCTTTCTCCTCTTCTACTATAGTGATGGGGCAAAAATGAGAAGTGTTTATTTGAGAATTCTTATGGCCTTTACAACATGTCTGACACCTCAAAGTCGAAGAGAAGCTTTGCTTTAAGAAACTTAAGGCATAAATGTCAGCCCAATTCAATAATTTAAAAGTAAAAGTAATTCTTAGCATGATTAACAGGGAACTAACACATTCTTTCAAAAGAGCATGTCTGGAAACACGCATGTCTGGAAAATCCCACCCAGATGATAACCAGAGATTTCAAAAGATCTGTGCCTGGTGAATCCTGCTTAGACAGAAATACAACAAAAGAGGCATGATGGGAAAAAGGTAGGGGAAAAAAGTACAACCCCCCCCCAAAACCCCATGCAAAATAAACAGCATCCCAGAGATCATTAATCCGTAATTACAAGTATTTTTTCCTTTTTCACTGAAGGAAATGATTAAGAAGTTAAATAATGTTACTTAAGCAAAATGTTTCACACATAGCCCATGAAGCTGATGTAATCCAGTTATTTGGCAGTGTGTGGCAGACCATTTCTTAAGATGCTGTTGTAAAGTGATGTGTTTATTATGTTAATTTATGTTACAACTCTGTGTAATATACAGTACTTTAGTAATTATTAGCATCTAGAAACTAAAGAGATTCATATGGGCACTTAGGTCAATAAACAACACAGTGTTTATTAGCTCAAGCCCTAGAGTAACTCAGTATTTCCACCTGTATCTCAAATCTGTGACAGCTCCAGCCTTTAGGGCTGGAACAACTATATCAGCATAAAGCGTTCTAAATATGAGATTTTGCTACATTTTAGCTCGTATTTGATTTCTGTTGAAGCAGGCAGAGTTGTTTTCCACCCTCCTCCCAGGAGGATGCTCCATTTCCTTTAGCATTTGTGTAACCATTCAGTGACCAGGTTCAGTCCACCAAAGGGCAAAAACAAATACCAAAAAGGGGAGAGGGAGAAGATGAGGCAGAAGTTTGACTTTTGAGGTAGGGATGCTGTTAGTTTAGCAGGTTGAATCATGCAGATGAAGGGCAAGAAGACAGGCATCAGAGTTGGCAGAAGATCCCAAGCAAGAATGGCAGGAACAGAACTAACCCCTTGAATAGCAGCAAGCCTTAAGAACAGCCCAACTGTAAAGTGAAAGCACCTCCTGATGGACTCTTGGCTACTTCTTGCAGTGCAAGAGGAGCATTTGGAACATCTCCCGTCCTTGACAGCCATGTTAACAAAGGGATAGGAGAGAAAAATACATTACATTATTAGGACAAATATATTTAAAGTTGTGTGTCTGTTGCATGTAGCTAAATCTTTCATTGCATTTTGCACAAGGAATCAGACAGCTGTACACATTCGATTTTAAAAAGCCAGTTGCAATTTTACAAGCATTAAGTATCTTAAAATCAAATTTGGAACAAAGCTGACATCCAAAATATTTGAAACTGGTAACTGTTCCATCTTCCTTATGCTTGAAATGATTGCAAAAGAAGGTGCTTAAATGCTAACAAGTGTAAGATATTTTGACACTTTAACACTTCTAAAATTGCCAAACACAGAATAAGGAAGTCTGTAACAAACCTGATAATTCATATAAATCAAGCAGCTTAAAACATCAGCTCTTTATCAGTAGAAGGAGTTGTTAATGTCTCTGAACAATAGAATAGTGGCAAATAGGCATTCTGTTCCCTGACAGAGAAAGGCAACTTGATGTACACATACTTACTCAACAGGAGATTTTGTACTATAGATTAAGGCAGCCCAAAGATCAGAGCTCTATTTGTGACAATTATTAATGCATAAAAGTGAAGTCTCAGCCACATTCAGTGTCTTACATTATTTCCAGTTTTAAGTGAATCACACCTGGCCTCACAGTGACACACAGCTCATCTGCAAAGTGCTGCTTGACAGATTTAAAAAAACAGGTAAAACACTGCAACTTAAAAACTTGCAAATGAATTTTTGATATTGCAAAAGGAAGAAGCAGTCTTATAAAAAGGAGTACAAGGATATAGGCTGAAGTCAACTGAGAGGGTACAGCTTCAGGACACATGTCCTGCAGTAGCCACCTTTCACACAGCATGTGCAGAGGAAGCTTTCCTCTCATCTCTAGGGAGCTGAAGTTCTTGTGTAGCAATTTAGTATTTACAGGATTTGTCCTCAGTTTCATTTTCTTTGCATACTCAGTCACTACATCTGGATGAACTTTCTCTCTCCCTAGGAACATGGTTTTGGCAGGGCAGATGTCTGCACAAGAGAGGATCTTGGCATTCAGTAGCAGTTGCCTAGATACCACCTCCTAAGTGCCAGAAGCCTGGACTAATTTTTTCCAGCACAGAAAACTAATGCCTATTGTTCCAAGTGGTAATCCTCCTGCAAGTTCACCAACTTCTACACTGAATATTTTTAAATTCTACTAACATAAATGTAAGTAACACTTACTACAGAAATACAAAGTGGAGGGCTGAAAAATGTAACTCTTTAATTACAAAAGCATTATTCAGACCATAACATTAAGTTCCAAAAATATTTCAAAAAAATGAAGCATTTTAAGAGCTTCTGAGTGTTAAACGAATGTTGGTTACTCAGGAGTCAAGCAGGTTGTTAAATCCTAAGTGAAGCTGAAATGAACATAACTTTCAATATGCAATGACTTCTTACGAGGGAGCTTTCTCAAAACAGACTGAAGGGTTCCCTGATTTTTCTAGGGCTATTCAGTGTCTTAATCCAAGAGCCTGAAGTGCAGATAGCCCTGTACTACTATACAGTACTGACCCCAAAAGTTCTGAAATCATAGCTGAAACCTGCTACTGCTACCAAAGGATCTCAGAAGTGCTGAAGAGTCCTATGAACACTCAATCTTGCAAGGCCTGAATTCCCAGGAATGTAACAGCTGCAGCAGATAACCAGGTTTTGCTTCTAGTGTGATGGCTCGCTGAGGGAAGTTTAGGATTTGTACCACTGTCCAGGTACACCAAGGACAATATATTTCCTTTCCAGTAAATCTGCCTGGAAGCTTACCAAGCAGTTCTAAGCTCCGAAGGCAGCTGGATAACTGCTTCCAGCATAGGAAGAATCTTTGTACCTTTCTTTAATTATGCAGGAACATGTATGTTGTTTGAAATCGCCCTGGAAAAAAGCTATGTTTTAAAGAAATCACATCTTTAGAAACTGAGGAAGCTGCTGTGGACTGAAAAAGGATGTGTATGAAAGGGTATATTATTTCAGATTAGCAGAAATCCAAGTTTTCAACTGGCTCAAAACTTGCAAAAGCTGGAATCCGAAATTAAATGAAATGTAGAATCTCTTTCCTTAGGGCAACTTATTCAGAAGATCTGTGTAAAATTTATAGATCATAGTTTATACAAATCAACAGTCTACATTCCTGTGAAAAAAGTTCAGATACTTTACCCTGTTTGCTTTGAAAAGCAAACTACTTTTAATGATTTCCAGGTATCCTTAAGAAAAGTGCAAATAAATGTTAATATTGATCTGTTAGCAAGGTCACTTGCACTCTAGAGACTTCAGTTTTGCTGGGCAACTCGAGTCTTTTGCCAAGGATAATGGGTGGTGATGTGGCAATTCTTCCATTGCCACAACTGACAGCACATCCCTTGGTGGACCAAAATTTGCTGCACACGTACTCAAGCAAGGTATGCCACCTGCAGGAAAAAAACTATTTAGAGTTCACCCACAGCTGTGCAGAAGTGCTTGGCGTTACCATTCTCTAATTAAAATAACAATTTTTTCAATTGTGACAGGATGGCACCACAAACAACTCTGTTTCTAAGAACTATTTTGAGTGAGGAGTCACCAACAGGAAAAGGTTATCTACTATTAACCATGTATTTTAATGTAACTGCACTTGAAAGAAGATGAGGTTTAGCTCCATCTTCCATCTAAGAAGAACTTGAAAATGACAACTGCTTAAAAACCAAAGCAGACTTTTAAATTGCAGCAAAAGATTTATGCCAAGATTATTTTTTCCCTGAAGTCTAGGAGTCAGCATGGCAAAGCAGTGATAGAGACTAAGGAAGCTGTGTGACTTCTGCCATCAGAGTTTAAACAAGTTAGACACATTTCTGATCAAAATGGTTACGGTCAACCAAAATTTGCTTAAGAACTGGAAAACGGCAACCTCTAGTTTATTTTCTATTATCAACAGGAAAATCTCCCTCTCTCCAAAAAGAGACGAAAAAAGGAAAAGCTTCCTCATTTTGAAAGATAAATGTTCACAAGAAGTTTACCAAATTATCTATGTCAATACCTGAAGGTTAATGTTTAGACAACAAAGCACAGCATGATGAGAGGAGTATTTTGTTGACAGCACCAGGACTCTTTACTAGCTGAGGATTGCCAGTGTTTTAAAGTGGAAAGGCCCGGGTCCCATCACACACAACAAATCACTGGTGCTTGTCAGATGCAGCTGCCAGAAAACCTTTCTTGCTTCAGAAAAGAACAGACCAGTCCAGCATGATTTCAGCTGCACAACTGAGATCTTAAAGGAGTGTTGATGTTGCCAGAGATAAGCCCTGGGCATTAAGGAACTAGTCCAAAGGACACTGGTGTACCCTGCCACAGAATACAGACGGTCAGAAATCTTACAGGTTATATTTTTCATCAAAAAATGCCAGTTCCCACATATGTCACTTGATGACTCCTCTAACAAATCTCTTCCTGGATCCCACTAGCTCACTTTATCAAGCTCTTTGGCCAAGCATCAGTGTCAATCACCCTAAACTACCCTGACATGTAGGCTAATCTAGGGCTAGAGGCTTCAGGCTTTCAGTCTTGCTGGCTTCCAGGGATGATAAGCACTCATCCTAGGAAAACCAGCTTCCACAGCAGTCTGCATGCAAGTGCTAAGCTCTGACAACCCTGTACCTGTTGAGCTGAAGTGAAAACACATCACATTTACCTCACAAGCCAGACTACTTTTGTTCGGACTAGTTTGTAAAATAGCCCTACAAAATTATTCAGCCAACATGTCTCACCTTGTCAGTAATTTTTCACTTCTATCTATGCATGACACAACTGAAAGCAAGCTACTGGAACACCCTCAATGCTCCTCTGTCCAACACTTGGCTCCTCCTGCAAAATATCCCTTCCCTTTGACTTCTTGTGTCCTGTACCCGGTGCCCCCAGGCCCCACCAAGTTCAAGAGGGAGAGAACCACGTCCAGGCCTGGCTGAGAACTCCCAGCAAGACAAGGCACCAGATCTCCTCCCTCCCTTGCCCGTAGCACTGAAATAAGGACTTGGACTGAGCAAGGCAACTAATTATGAGGACAGAAACAGCAATGCCTTACTCCTGGAGACCTTCATCCCCTCTGCCTGACAGGAGGCCAACCCAAGGGTACAGGAGTGACAAGAAAGAGATGGGTTATCTCAGGAACAGCACATGCACACAGAGACGGTGCAATTACACATGCCTCATTTCCTAATGAAACTGGGCTAAAACTCATAAAACATGCAGAACTCTTCCATAATAGGAGAGCTATTTTCAGCTAAGTTTTTTGAGACATGTAAGTCAATCTGCATTTAATTCACATTTTTCCCAAGGAAGAAAAGTTCTTTGCTTTTCCTTTGCTGCCTGCTTGCAGAACTAATGAAGAAAGAATGGATTTTAAACATCACATACTGTAATCTTTGAAAGGGAAAAAACAAAGTAATGTAACCTTCTTCCACATTTAGTTTGTTGATCAGAGGAAAATTCACTCAACTCAGAAAACAACAACAGATACAGCAAGCTGTAAAATTTTTTTAAGGTGAAGCAGGAACTCACCAATCTCATTTTGTTGACCATCCTCAAGACCAAACACATGCACTAGAGAGAATTTCAAACCTCAAAATACTCAGATTATGTTATACTAAATAAATTCTTACATTAAAGGAAAAAACAAGTTAAAGAGATTCTTTAAAGCTGCATTATTGTGGCCCATAATTCCACAGCAAGGCAGGAACTTTGTCACTGGCTCCAGCAAGCCAATACACTTACAGAATAATTAATGGTTTACCATTCTCTATAGTTAAGATTACTGCAGTCTACTGACTGACTAACTTTACCAATGCCACCAATGCTATTTTCTAAGTAGAAAATAGCATGCCAAATCCCATAGTTTCAGAAAAATAATTATTTCTTCTTATCTTCTGTGTGGCTGGAACCACACTAACAGGCTGCAGCTGCTCAGCTCCCCAAGTAAACAGGGAGGCAAGAAATATTGCAGATGTCATCATATATATATATAAAACTTTCTACACACACCAGGACTACAAGACAGGGAGCATTCTGCCTGACAATTTAAAGGAAATTTGTTCACCTCAGCAAAACTGATTTTCAGATTGTCTCAGAGTCTGGAACAGAACAAGGACTTCAGCCTCATCCCTACCTAACACAATCAAACCTTTCGAGCAGCCTTGCTCACTAACACATTTGATATTGGGAAAACCATTTCTTGAGATGGGACTAGTGGACTTACATTCCTGTTGGCAGAAAAAACCCACAATTCTTTTTTCTGATGTTTTGACAGAAGTACATGTTAGCTAAACATAGAATTAGACAAATTATCTGCAGTAAATGAGAATTTGAAATCACAGTGCCTTAAATCCTGCAGAGACATTAATCTTGTCACGCTGTAAGACAACAGAAAACATAAGGAAACTTTAATGAATCAAAGAAACTGTTTTTGTAAGATGGCTTATAAAACTAATTCTTAATGTAAAACATTAAAAATGGCAAGCTACAAATAGTTGTATGAACTGTTATTCCTGCAGGGCAAAGGTGCCTTTCATAACATGTTAAATCACAAGACACAGAAATACTTCTAAGAGTATTCCCTTAGCTTTGGTCTTCCCCCAATTTCTAGTTAGAATGCTATAAGGTTTTAGTTTATTTCATTTACATACTGTATCTGACACTGGACATTACTTGATCAAAGAATCATTTTTGGACTTCTCCAACCAATTTCATTGCTCCACCATTTTCCACAGAAAAATGTAACAATTCATGAAGAAATAAAAATCAGCAACTGCCCTCTGACAAAATACCACAATAATTTTAAAAATCTGAAATTGAGCTTGGAGAATCACCATGTCTATGGTCAAGTTTTACTAACAACCTGAAAACTCACATTCCATGGAGTGTAAGAAGTTATTCATGAATCTTATTTTTAGTAAAATTTTAATAAAAGTGATGCTTTTCACATTCTGAAGAGCTAAAAATACAGAAACTTATTTACATTTTATAACAACAAAAATGTACAAATTACTATACAAAATGCAGTACCATCTCATGAAAAACAAGTTTTTGAAAGTTCTAGGAGTTTGGACATTACTAAGTCTGTATTTTCTGAAGAGATACCACTTCAAAGACTAAGTATCCATAACTGAACAGTGATTTTTTTTCAGATTAATAAAAAAATGCTTTCATGACAATTATGACTGTCATTACTTTTAATTTTGGCTGATACAAATATAACCTCATAATAAAAGCTGCTGAATTTATAACAAGTCAAAGCCAATATATACTCTTTCCCTTGAGGTTTTTGCCACAGAATTCATCAAAATGAGAAAAGTATAGAAACTTCTTTTTAAGGAAATAAGCCTGGTAAGTTACCCTTTTATAAACCCTTGTATTTGTACACAATCAGACAGTGCAGGATGTTAACAGTTATTACAAAATTACACATATGGCAATCACTGTATGCTAGCTGATACATGTTTTATAGTGGAAATAATTCAGCACAAGCTGAACACACAGAATGGCAAATTTCAAGTCACATTTCTAGTTGAAACACACAAGCACATTCTGATACACAAAAGGAAATCTGACACATTTTTATTTTAGAAAAATATGGGACATCATATTGTACAGATGAAAAATGTAACAGGTCAGGTCAATCAGATCCTTAACTACTGTTTAAATTGTTGGAAATAATCGCATCTGTGCATTTGGGTGCTCGAGTGTAAAAAGATGCTGATTCACAAGCTTTGAGTATGGATGAGTAGGATCCTACCAGCACTTCAGATTGGGTGATCACTGCAATACCTGGAGTATAACTTAAATGATATATTGGGTGTAATTCTGATAAAAAGCATTTTATTAAACTTATTAAGACTAATGCAAGCCCCTACGTTATACCATGACCTTCAAAAGCTGATAGCTATTTACTGATTTGAAAGCCACCTAAAGGAAGACAGCAGTTCTGACATCAACGTATCTACTGGAAAAGTGACTGAAAAATGCTTTGATTTGAACACCGACACCTTTTACCCAATGCTCCAGGATCATTCGGGTACTCTTAAATGGCAACTGTGTAAAACCCTATTTCTAATCAAAAGGGAAAAAGAACCCCACGACAATCAGGTCAAAGTAATATAAAGAAAAACTACTGAAGTGCCCAAATTGTTCTAACATTAATTTGAACCCATGACTCTGAAAAGGTGAAGTATCCTGTTCTCAAACATGTATGTTCCACAGATATCATGTGAAATCCTTTGTTACTGTCACCCATGAGTGTACTGTATGATTAGTAGAAAATCTTTAGCAGACACAAAAAAATGAAAGATGAAACTTGCAGCAAGAGAGCATGGCAAACCTGAGAGATCTATTAGTGCATAAATCTGCTTAAAAACTAAAAAGATAGAAAGAGAGAGCTAACAAACTACAATAAAAGTTATGTCTTTAAAGCAGTAAGTTATAACAGGGTGGGAAATGTTTAATTTGCACATATGCCTGCAAAAGAGTCACTATCTGAAAATAAAGAGTTGGTATTTTTCACAGCGTCAGATTTATGGTAAAAAGCCATAAATAGTAGTTTTTAATATTATGCTTTTCCCACCCTGGCAGAGAATAAACATGAATTTAGAAGCACAGTAGAAGTGGAAAACAAAGAGAAGGAGAGATAGAAAGCAGCAGAGAAAGACAGAAAAGGTGAATACAGAGCTACAGAAGTGTTTATTGAGCATGCTACAGAGGTAAGCAGAGTACACACAAAATGAAATTAAACAACCATCAAACCTCCCAACTTTGTTAGAAAATTAATTTTTAATTGTGCCACTTCCAAACTATACTGAATTTTACAATTCTAAAGATGTAAAAACTCAACTAATAGAAAATATACATGACCTTTTTTTTTTCTACATAGATAACAGAATCTATGAATCTTGAAACTAAGTACATCAATTTCAAAAAGTATTGGTCATTTAAACAGAATCAAGGTAACAGTTCAGACTGTCAGTGAACTGCTTTCAAATTAACTGGATCTGCAGATTCTGAGCCATGTTTATAGCAAAGTCAGATCAATTTCTAAATACAAAATATTTTGAAGAGATTTATTAAAACTGAATATTACAATGCAAGGTAAATTAAGACTAAAGGCACATAAACTTTGGTCCCACCTGGTTGTCAGTTTTAGAAAACTGCCACAAAATTTCCTGCAAGAATTTGCAGCAAACTTTCTTCATCATTGAAAAATACATGCACCATTTCCGGAACTAGCTTGACCAGTCTGTACATGCTCAGAAATCCACAACCATATTCCATATCTTAATTACAAACTAAAGATGGCAATATATATTGAAATGCACATAAGTCATGTCAACTTCAAAAACATCTACGAAAAATATTCAGCCACAAACAAGACATTACTTAGTGCTGACATTTATATGATACATCCCACAAGAGTGTGTACAAAAAGGTTAAGATTCCACAATGCTTTTCACGTAGGGCTCAAAGTCACAGAAGTCACTTTTTGTCCTTTAAGAAATTAATATTCTGTACCTTGTTAATTTTAACTAATGCCTACATTCATAACTGAATCTAGACCAGAACAACGGAATACAAAAAGCCTTTTTTAAAAAAGAACACAAAGCAAAAGGTAGCAAAAATCAAATAAAATCTTTTTACTCTTTCAGCGTAATGCATCTTATCCAATTAAAAAGAAAAATAAGTGACAAGCCAGCAGATAAAGAATTCTATCAAGCAGGAGAAAACAAAAACTTAACCTTTTTACACACCCCTGCCTAAACATATTTAAATTATCATGTAACAATGTGCCCCAGACAACCAAATTTGCTTTTTACTAGTTTGCAATTCCAGCAGTACTAATTTTCCTTTTTTAAGGCACGTACGTCAACTAAGTTGAAAAAATGTGGTATTAACTTGAAATCTTTTCAACAAAACAATGATTTACCTAAACAACAGTTGAACAGTTGAAAAGCAGTTAATATCACTGCCTTTTTTTTTCTTTTTTTTTTTTTTTTTTTTTTAAAAAAATCAAGGAATGATAACAGCATGAAAAAAAATTAAAAAACAGAAGACAAACTCTGGTCCCCACTTTCCTGAACAGTCAAGAGGTGACAACACCAAACAATGCAATACACCTTCATTCTCTATCTGCCTTTCTAAATAGTTGACTTAGAGAAAGAAACTCTCAGATGGTGACTTTCTCCCAGATTGTAATTGTGAAGATCAATCAAAGCCTGAATAGCTTCTTCTACTGTTGACATCTGAAGAAGTGCCATCTTGTGATCTCTTCTGAAACAAAATAATGGAATTAGGAACTTGAACACCACAGGGGTTGCTCCTAATGTTTGCGATCTGATATGTACTTTTTTTTAAGATGTGCTGCAAAACTCTTTTTTTAGAGCTATGTGAAGGAAAGCTACTTACTGAAAAAATTTAAATGCTTTCACAGTGCCTCCAGTGTTAGCAAACAATGTGCGTAGATCCTCTTCTGCTACTGATGGTCTACAGACAGGAAGAAAATAAGCATAAGCAGGAAATCATTAGTTAGTTCAGAGTTCTGTGAGTCACATAAATATTATCAGCTTACTGCCAGTGAACACTTACGGAATATTGGACAGATGAAGTGTTGCAGAAGGAGGGAATATATTCTGGAAGTTTTTTGAACCAGGTTTCTTGAAGCGGTGCAAAGGCGAATTACCAAAATCTTTAGTCAGCCCTTGGTCATCAAGTCCCTCTCGAGGTAGTTGTACTGTCTGATGTTTAGAAAGGGTAACCCGAATAATCTTTCCATACATTTTTTGTCCATTAAGATGGCTCATGGCTGAAAAAGACAAGTTTACTCAATTGAGTGCTACTTTTCAACAGCTTGTGGTACATCACACAAGCAAAGAGGAAAAACACTCAAGCAAATCAAAGGGTCAGTGTGCTAAAGGACTGGAATCAAGAACTAGGTCTGCAGACTCTTTCTCAATATTTAATTTCATTCAGGGATCATCACATTTGATTCAGCTGTTGAATTCATTTAGGGTACTCATTTAGGTGCAGACCTTCTGGAACACAAGTGCATGCAAAAAGATTTTGGATCTGGTAGATAACCAGCATAAGAGACAGACTGACAAATATAAACACATTTAGATCACCTGATCTTACACAGTCTAACTTCCAAGTACTTAGACTAAAGGGAAAATAAACAGAAAACTAATCTTACCCAGCTGTGACTGGTTTCCATCAGCCATCTGTATAAGAGCACTATCTTTCTTATTGTATAAAATCTTCACACGCTGCACATCACCATAAACACCTTTTCAAAGTCAAAAGTAACCCAAAAGAAAAAGTTCATTTTAAAGCCAGCCACCCAAGTAATATATTTTGACATATCAATGGAACATTCAGACAGCAACAAGATCACTCACTCAAACTCAACACACTCACAAATGAATAAAGGAGATAAAGATTTTGAATAGTGAATTTTGAAAAGAATAACTTCTGATAAACCCTCAAAGCTATGTGAATGATATAAAATTAAAGACCATGCAAAATATATTAGCATGCATTAAAAGAAAATCTGTGTCTATGGAGAGATTTAAACAGCAAAAGAAAAATAGCAGAAGATTTACTACTCAACTTTAAGCCAAAGTGCTAGCTACAAATAAGAATTAAGGTGAAACAAAAAAACCAACCAAACAAAAACCATAAAAACAAAATCAAATCAATAATAAAAGTATAGTGCTAACAATAACATACCGAAGAGGGTAAACAGACTTTGGGGCGTAACCATCTTTAGAAGGAGAGAAGAGCAAGCAGCGTAAGACAAGAAGAGAGAAGAGTCGAGGAAGAGCGGAGATGAACAGATCATCCATAACGAAGGGTGGTTCCCGCAGAATGGTGAGGTGGTCATGGATCATGGTTTCAAGGCGGTTAATTGGGGCAAGTTGGTCCCAGGAACATTTTGTTCAAGCACAGAAGCATGAACATAGGGAATGAAGACAGGGAACGTAGACAAAGACGAGGAGAAGGGTAAGACAGGGAAGGGCATGGGAATTTGGGTAAAGACAAGGAAAGGGAAGTTGAACACACAGGGAAAAGGATGAAATGGGGGAGGGAATACAGCAATGCAGAAGAAAAAAAAATAAGGAAGTGGGGAACAAAAAAAAAATAAAATATAGGTCAGTACATAGGAAATGCAGGAATTTGGTCAGAAAATGGTTGGTTTATGTACTGTACAAGAAAAACTGAGTAAAATGTAGTCACCCAAGACAAATATGGGTAAAGTACATTCATATCAAGAGTAAACTACAGCATTTCATCTCAACATGAAAACAAATTAAAAAAAGCATGCAATAGAAATTTTAAAATTTAAACTTTAACTGCGTAAGCAATGGCTGGTTATGAAATGCAGGCAAAATATCTTCCAAAATGGCACTCTGATCTAAAACATTTTAACATGCAAGACTGTGGATGACAAAATAGTACTAGATGATAAAAAAAGCTTAATGATTTACAGTGACAGAGGCCAGTTAAAAATGGAACAGCTAGACTGATACAAACTTCCCACATTTCATACCAGCTTTCACAGCCATCAAAATAAATGTAAAGGACAGTAAAAATGAAAAACTAAATTGATCCCTTTAGATTTCAGAGTTAGCAAGAAAGATACAGTTAAGGTGAAAATGCTTTGCCACCACTTTTTTTTTAAGACAAATGAGTAACTGCAAAGAAAAAAAATTACTAAGAGAGACTGGGAGAGTGCCTCGTCAAGATCTTTGGGAGAACCTTCAAAGAAAAATGTGTTAGAGTAGTTCACATAAATTAAGACTCAAAAATGTGAGATACAAGCATGAAATGAAACAGCAAACAATTAGAAACAAAACAGAAATTCCAGTTCACATGATTACAGTTACAAAAGAAAGAATAGTTGGTATTCAAACATGTAGTAGTTACCAAATTTTTCTTAGAAAAAATAGGTAGCTGACTGTCAAAGGATATTTTAAGTTGTTAGCTACCTAGCAAAACTAGGAAAAAAATGTATTTAACAATGGCTTTAAAATAAGCTTTGGAGATTATTAAAAAAAACAGCAAAAATACTTTGAGCTTAAAATCCAAATGTAAGAGGCCAAATGCAAAGAAATTATAAAATACTGACAAATGAAGTGTGACTAAAGAGGGGGGGGGAAAAGGAAGTAAAATTGTTTCACTTACCTCTTCATTTAAATTGCTAACCAGGAGGACTGTATTGCCACCAGCTGAAACTCCAGGCATTCCCACACGGCCAGCAGCAGCAGCTGCAGCTGCAGCAGCAGCATTTGGAATAGCCAAAGGACTCAGAGCTCCTGGAACAGCTGCAACAGGAAGCCCTAATTTTAAAATAAAGCATATTTTACGAAACACACACAAGTCGTTAAAAAAAAAACAAGTTCCTATATCAGTACTAGTGCTGCATACACCAATGCTACACAGCAGACAATCCCACTGTAAAGTCCTCCAAAGGGTTGTGAAATTAATGTAAGAGAAATGTAGAAAATTTTTTCAGATCAAGTCTGCAAAGTTATGAGGTGTAAGAAATACTTTCTATTCAAATAACCATTATTCTGCAGCAGAACTGCTTCCACTACACTTCAAAATGCTTGAAGTGTCTAGTTTATCAAGATGATCTAAAGTGAATGTTGATTAAATCAGTAGGAATAAACACTAATTGTGCTCTTTGCATCACTACATCCTTATTTCCCATCATCATTTGAGAGACATTCCTCATTTCAACTTGGTGCTTGACCAAAGACCCAACAGTGCAGCTGGCAATGAGAAGAGGTTTACACATCTCTCACAACCTTAGCATGAGGTGGGGAGGCAACCCTCTAAATTCAAGATTCAACATGCTCTGTGGCTTTGGTAATCCAGTTCTCTGAAGAAGCATGTTGGCCTCAGCTAAAGCTTCAGCTGTGCTTTTACGTTTCCTTCTTCAAGGAAACTTGGGAGCCCGCAGAGAAATGCTGCTTTTGTCTGCTCAAGCCACTGAGGTATGAGCTGAGTGTGCTACTCCCAGGATTCATGAAAGGTTCTTGTGATACATTTGCACTACACATAGTTTATATAGGAACAGCTTTATTGTATTTGATCAGCATTGTATTTGCACATCATGCAGGATTCAGTAAAAGAGCACTGCTATATCAAAATACAGGACAGTAAGGCACGAGAGATCCCTACCTGAAGGAAATTCAACTTATTTTATACTAGGTCAAGTTTTAGAAGATGTCAAGCTACCAAGTCTTACTAGAGCATATCCAGTCTTCTAGGATGTCTAGACATCTCTCCCTAACTTTAAGCCAGTTCAGCATTTTTAGGAATAAAGGAACCTAAAGAAGACTAGTGAAGTTTTTATGGTTCATTCCATAGCTGGACACAGCACAGCCAAGTAACTCATACTTAAAAAGGCAAAACTCTACAGGAAATCCCACTCTCCCTAGGACATTCTTTGGTCCCACCGAGGAAGTTAAAAAACAATGATTAATTAAACACCATTCTTATGAAAGTATATTCAATTATTACCCTTCAAAATTGTCAGCAAGAACCTCAAGAAGGGGAATTAGTGGAAAGTGCTAACAAAGAATGCCAGCATTGACAGCAAGGGATAAAGCTGAATGAGCCCTAAGCACAACAATGTATTTCCAGCTGTAATATTAAACAAATATCTAAATTGTGAGTAACGTGTATCAGTATTTGCTATTTTAAGTAGTTCTTATATAAAATATTTTGTTTGTTGTGGTTCAATGTAACACAACCATTGTTTATCCAAAGCTTTTTTCTGTGACACCTGTAACTTTTTTTTGGGGGGGGAAGAAGAGGAGGTAGACTATATCTATTGTTTCACATGAGGTAAAAAACAGAAGAAAAAAAATTGCCTCTGATAATTCATTTGAAACCAGCTATTTCATCCACTAGTAATTTTCCCCTTATTTCAAAAAACATTAACACTCATTGAATATTGTCCAGTTTACAGTCTCAAAGCTTTCCAAAACCTTATTTTATCACAGGTGAGGATGTAGTAGATGAATGAGTGATGATGCATGCAGGCTAGATCATCTATTTGATTGATATGTTTTTAACTGATTACTTAGCACACACAGATCTCACTTTTTGAAAAGGTCAGACAAATTACAAAGCCACAGCAAATAGCTGTGGAACAGAATTCTTGGTCTGCAGTCTCCCCTGTACTTTGTTTTGCCATTCTGATTTAAGAAATTGAAAGTTTTTTAATAAATAAAAATAAGAAGAGTTTCTATTATCGGTAAGTTACCACGTAACACACTGTTTAGGATTTGTATGAAACTATTTAGAAATGTTGGCTACTTTGTCAACATGATCAACTACTATTAGAAATCTTTGTCCTTAGCTTTATTTTAGCTTCCAACAACTACAGATAACAGGCTTTTGTTTTTTTCAGGATATTAATGAAAACACACAAATATTATATACCTTCTTTCTAGCCTTTTGAGGCCTTTTCCTCAATGAAGTTAAACCACAACAGATCACATTATTTATTCCCTCTCAGCTTATCCTTTCGTGTGACTACTTTAATTGTAGGCAAATTGAAGCTATACTAAAAATATATTATGAACTTCTGTGAAAATCACAGGCACTAGTAATCATCTTAGTGCAGGTAAGCAAAACTGACTGAGAACTGGGTTTATGAACCCTTCTCGTGGCTCTATGTCAAGTAATCACCATCTACTTGTACTGACGAGTTCCTGTCCTGCTTCCTACGGCTTTGAGGGAGACAGCAGTTTTAACATCTCTGCTTAACAGCTTACAAAGCTACAAGAGTTACACCATAAAGTTACATTTACTGGAGTGTTAATTTCATCCAGAAGGAAACTGAGATATGTTTGGTTTAGAATTAGAGCAGACATAAGCACCAGGACTAACAAGACTTACACCCTGTCACTAAAACTCAAACCACAAAATTGTGTTGAACCTAAATCTCACTTTTGAAGTATGGATTACAATGTAGTCTTAGAAAGCCAACAACAAAAAGTTGCACCCAAGTTTTGTACAAGTTTGCAGTATATAAAAGTCTAACATACGCAAAAGGAAGAAGTTCTGCATTTTCTGTCGCAATCTCATGATATACATATAAAAGATCTGCTACAGCAAGAATTTTTACAAGAATGCCACAGGTCCATCTCACAGTATTCCTTTTAAGCATGCAAAAGAACCTGAAGAACAGCACACTAAACTCAAACTGGAGTTCTACTCTTTCATGGGGAAATATGCCCTCTGAGAATTCCATGTGAATAAGGCACAGCAGACACTCAGAATATGCTGAAGACATCTTTATCAACATTACAGAGAAATTCTGTATCAAACAGAAGGAAATAAACATTAAGATTAAAAAAAATAGGAGGAAGGTTGCTCTTACCATTCTGCCATACTTAACACATCAGAGTTTGCCAACCTCCATGACGCTCTGAACTTGTAAACCACCCTTCTCCTTTTGAGTATCTGAATAAATGCAGCTATAAACTGTATGCACAAGCATCCATTCTGATTTTAGGTATTTTTCTATCCTTTGTCTTCTTATTTACATCATTTATATTTTGTGCCCTTTTGCACAGTAAGCAACCCAGAATGAGAATTCTGTTTTTCCATATTCCAACAAGCATCATTCCCATTTCAACAATTATCCTAATGACTAAGGCACTAACAGAACTATGGAGTCTTTTTGTAAAATTTTTCAGCTGTAGAACTCAAATTCTGTAAAAACAGCAAAAAGTCAACTAGAAAAAAAAACCAATAAAAACAAGAACAACAACAAAATCCCTGTATTAACTATTCCCATTTGACAGAGGATAAAGAGTTAACAATATACCAAGCTCACCCAACTGGCCACAAGCAGTTAGCAAATGTACTCAGCTCCCTTAAGTCTCTTCTGAAACAATGAATGTTTTTATACAAGAAAAAGCCAACATGATATAAAACATCTACTGTTCATCAAAATAAACATGACTGACTTTACTGATGCTCTGAAAATGTTTTACAGCTACAATGAAAGTCACGAATGTTCTGTATCTTTTATTTTACTACTGCTTGGAAAAACAGTGAATGTATGGAGGTCCACCCAAGGAGTACAAACTGAAATATTTAGTTACTGCAACTGTCACCTTCATAATTTTTTTAGAAATTATTTTTAATATACACAAAAGAATGAGTGACTAAAATCAAAGTGTTAGAAAACTCTATTATTTTGCAGACAAAAATCAAAAGTATCTAAGTGACTTTCAGGTCTAACGTAGTAGACCATAAAGACCACTAAAGTCACTTGGGAAATTGCAGAAAGCACAGTAACCCCAGTTAAATATACCCATAGTAATCCAATGATGCAAACATCCACAGAGTGTGATTTCACCATGCCAAGCAAATTAAGTATTATATACAAGGTAATACATTAGTAAGCCTGAGACTAGAAATCAACTTCTCAGGATTAAGGAAAATACCAGAACTAGAGTTACATAAGTAACTACATTTGGTACTGTTTTATAACTCCTGATCTTTACTCTCTCCTATCCTAAATCCCTAATATTGTGGGTCTCATTAATAAGCAGCTTTACTTTGCTTTTGTCTGCTTACTACTCATACTGCAGCTTCATGTCTACGTTCTAGTCATTACAGGCTGACAAAAGAATTAGTAATTGCCTCAAGGCTGTTCCTACAGCACTCATCTCTACGGTGTCAAACTTCTACATGAATACTCATCTACCTTCCCAATCGAAGCATGAAATGAGAGATTTCAATTATGGGAAGTTAAAGAAGAAAAAAGAAAATAAACTTCAGTGAGTTTTTTCTGACAGTTTAGATTCTTACAGTATTTTTTACTTCCCAAAACTTTTGCTGTAGCTACAACTGATACTGGAAACGTGAAGTCAAATGCTCTGGAATTTGGAGGAATTTGCTTTGTGTGCACTTTACAAATGAAATATGAAATCTATCCTTCAAGTAACCTGATTTCAGAAAAGGGGCAAATACAGTGCAACATTCAGTAGCCATAGCTTCAACATTTACCCCTTCCTGGTCTCATATCTTTCACTAAGTGCCTTCTATCTTTTGTAACAGAGAGCAGAGGCCCCTCTTTCCTACATTAACTCAAATTTACTTCAGTTTGGCCCAGACTGTACAAAACATCATGAAATCTATGGTGTACTTATGTTTTCTTCGGAACAAAAATGGGAAATTATGAAAGAAAAAAAATAAGAAAAAGACTAAGTGTGAAGAACAATGATCACAACATAATAAATCAGCTTTTATAAAAGTAATGATTCTATATCTGAATGCTATTACATTTTAAAGAGTGAAAGGCGTTCTCACAAAAAAAAATTGACAGGAGTAGGAGTATGCATTGATTATTTTGGTAATAGTCAGAAGATAGATATACCTGTACCTTTCTCAGATCATTTCACCAACTTCTGATGAACTCAAAGGCTGACAGGATATATAGAACTCATATATATAACAGCAGTAGAAGTGCAACTACAGTTTTTTTTTTTCTTTTATTCACAGAAACTACAGGTAGCACCATAGGGTTTGGGTATTTTAAGCAAAGAGCATAATCTTTCATCTTTGAAGGAAACCAGCAAAATGGTAGTTTCATAATCTGATACTAAAAATAACCATTAGCATGAAGAAATAATGCAAAACATGTTAAGTCTCTCTTAGAAACTAGGTGGGAAGGTGGGCACGGTCACCACAGGAACATATGAAAGAGGGAAGGATTGATTTTGGGATACAAGCTGAACTAATTTGACTTCTTCTAATGCTTTGTGCATTTGATATTTTGTCATGCCAGTTTTCATTCATTTTTTGCAGCACTTTTAAAGACAATATAATTATGTTACTACAAGTCAGATCACAATATAGACTGAACCCTGAATGGGCCATGGGACACTACTGTAATTTAAGTTGTTAGAAGGATTAACGAATATTTTCACAAAGTGGCTTTGCAATACAGAAGAAAAATGTCAATGTCATACCTAGAAGAGAGGTCTCCTTTGCAAATGCTGCAGCAATAGCTGGGTCCAGTGTTGGCTGTCCATCGCCAGATGGAAGGTCAGGACGAGTGTAGTCCCTGCTTTTATCGTTGTTGTACTTGACATTCAAATTCACCAATTTGGAAAAGTCAATTCGTAGGGTACAGCAAGCATTATAAATATTTTGACCATCTAAGGCCTGAAAAAAAGACCACAATTTATTTAAAAGACACACAATACTAGTTGGTTGCACAAGGTTGGGGTTTTTGGTTGTTTAATTTTAAACAAGGTCAGCATATAGATATTTATTTGCCTTACTAGTCTAGTTTAAAACCGATTAAAATGCATTAACCTCTCAACATGACTCCAGGAAGCTTGATGTTCCCGTCTTACCTAGAAACTGTTTTTATGCACCAAAGTGGCAAGGGACATTTTAACACTGCCAAACTTAAATTTTGTCTGTTGCTAATTAATCTGCACTCCATAGCACAGCTTAAATTCAGACATAATGCCAAATAGATTTTTCAAAAAGAAAAATCAAGAAACATACATGGAAAATCAACCGAGAAAAAAAAAAAAATCTTAATTTAACTACCATGTTAGACAGCCATCTGTTAAGGCATAATATATACATTATTCCTGTATGCTTTCCTTCTCCCCTTAAAGGTAAGTAGTGCCAAAACTGAGAGAAAATCAACTTTAACTGCTAACCAGATGTTACTAATACTCTTTTTTAGAAATCTCATTTTCACAATTAATTAGTACTTCTAAAAGAATGCCTATTAACAAGACACGTAGCACTCTATGAAAACACTTTTAAAAAATTCCAACACATATATACACACATACACATATGTTTCTTCCATCTCCATTATCCACCAGGCAAACCGATAGCTGCATTTGAGTCCATTTACATTTTGGGCATATCTTCCTTTCACTCAAGACACTACCATTTAAATATGAGTGACTTAAAAATAAAAACAAAGTCAGTTCAATTCTTAGGGAATGCTAGGAAGTGAAGATGCAGCTCATCTTAAAAATTAGCATTTAATCAAGTCATTATGTTAAATATAAAGCTACCTAGTATATATAGGTATATATCCTGAAAAAAACAAATAAAGCAATTTTTCAAATACACACATCTTTTATTTCAGTATTTGGACTGAAATATTAAGACTGAAATGTACCACTGCTGGACCTGAGCTAGCTCTTGCAGTTAGCTGGGTTACATCTGCAGTGTACTTGCCAACACATTCAGGTTCTGGCAGGGCTCACAATTTAGAGCTAAGCACTGAACAAACCTTGTGTGCCTGCTATTTTCATACAGTAACGCATCTGGAAACTGAACAGCTTGCAGATACCCCTCTGCTAGGCCTGGGCAGGAAGGCTGTCCCCACAAAATGTATTATCACACCTGACATCTACAGGGCTCATGAAACCACTTAAAAGAACCACCATCATTAGCAGTCAATGTAAAAGAATATGTAAGTCAATGTAATTATTTTGCCATAGCTTGGAAGTTGTAAAATCACATGGAACAAAAAAACCTACAGAAACTGGAAAATCTAAGCATTTTATCAACAAATAGCATTAAAGGAAAACACTTATGCTTGAAATTCAGCTTAAAAAAATGCTTTAAACGATACTGCAAAAGCAAAATTTACTGTCCTTGTTCATAGAATGCAAGCTTAATTAATTAATTCTGTATTGTTGGGGTGGTGGTGGGCACCACCATTAAAGCATACACCATTTGCTAGCTCTTTTATGCAGGGTCACAAAGCAGAATCCAAGACTCCTGTTGGCATTTGGGAAAAGACTATCGCTTGAACTCTTACATCTAAAAAAGTTTATATTAAGAATCTGACATCACTTTTAGAAGATTTCCTACCTTCTAAAATCCACTAAGATATGGATTAGAGGAAGTTTAACCCAGAGTTTAATTACTGCCAAATACAATGTCACTGCCCAGCAAGGGAACATCTATTCCCATAGTGAAGAAAACAGGTATGAACAAGACTGAAGGGCTGTATTCTTTAGCTTTGTCCAAATCAAAGGACCCATCAAGATTCATACTTTACCTCTGTGTGGAGTCTGTAGAAATACTGACTTGTGACTTGCAGAAAGCTGCTAAGTTGACAGAAATATTTTAGACTTAAAAAGTAGCAAACCAGGATATATCTGTGTTTGTAGTTTCTAGAGTAGTCAATGTTTAAAGGGAGCTATATAACTAAAGAAAGTAAAAGCAACTAAAACTTCTATTGAAAAAGCAAAAACTCCTCTTTCTGCCAAAATCAGAGTGACCTAAAGTACGTATAAAAGGTCCTTCACAAGAGAAATCCCTTGTACTTGGGACACAGATGGGCTAAAAGAACATCCTGAACCAGAAAGGAAGGAGTCGCACTCTTAATAAGTGCTGTAGTCAAACTCTAGGAAAGGATTCAAGCACTAGAACAAAAAAAACCCCTCACTCCAACCATTTCTACCAGCAGCATCATACACCTCTAACAATGCAAGAAAGATTCTCACCAATCAACATTTTTTTCTAGATTAATTGGTCACATCTAAAGTCACAAATGTGAATGTGTGTCCTGAGTGCTTTCTTGTATGGCTAAAGAATGTGCAACAAATCCCCAAACACTGTTCCTCTCAGACATCCTGGAAAAAGTGACACCAGCCACTCACTGCTAGTGAATATATGTACAAACATCATCTCCAAGAACTCTAGTTGTTACTGCCCAGAAACTTCTCTTTCGAGTATTTATTTCACACATGGGCCAAACCAAGGAGATAAGAATCATGAGACCTTCTCATCTTCATCTTGCCTGTGTCAGCAAACCCAAAAAACTAAACTCAAGATTTTTAGAAGGGCATGAGAGCTAAAGGCATAAGAAAACCCCAAACCTGAGGAAGCAACACTTACAAAACATACTACAGCTCGAATAAGTACCTCAAAGTAACTGAAGGTCATTATGGTAAGTATCTCTTGGGAGAGATGTGTCCCAAGTGCATCCTACAGATATGCATCTTAGTTAAAGTAGTTTCATTTGAGACAAGTGTCTTAGATACAAGAAGTTTCTGTGGCTAAAAAGTGTATTAATACATGCCATTCTCAAAAATTAACATATTTTATGCTCAAAGTGTTCCTACACTTCCTGGGCTTTCTGATACAATGCAATCCAGCACTCTCCTGTTTACCTGAACACTTCTTATCATTTCTGAGCATAAATTGTGCTCCTTAGAACTAAAGATGTCCAAAAAAGCCTAATACAATAACAGTGGATAACAGCCCTGCAGCTCAGTAGCCTATCTGGAGATGTCCTTTCTTCCATTCTGCAATGACTAACTATATTATACTTTAGGGCAATGCAGATGAGCAGAGATCTTTTGTTATCTGCTACCAGCACAGAGCTACCCTGAAGTTGTGAGTCAAAACAACTGGAAAGATGACATGTGCAGTCAAACATCACTGGAATCTCTGAATCACCTGCAGGCCAAGGAAGGATCAATTGGCCGACTGTAACAGAACCTCTAATGATATTTTTAACCCATGCCGGGTCAAGGTGACTGGCACGCACTACATATGAGCCTCAGTTAATTGTCTGTAGATGAGTCATTAATAACTGTTAATATACATACCTGGCAAGAATACTTCCAGTACATTTGCACAAAGGCAACGCTCTGAATTAGCCAGCTTGTCAGCCACAAACATCAGCACTGTCTTCTCTCCATGGTATACCAAACTACTGGTGTTCAAATATTTAAGTCTGCTGCTTATGCTAAGAGTACTCATCATTTACAATGAAAATGGGCTATTTTTAATGCTTAGAATATCTCCATATGCATACAGATATCTCCAGACAAAACCTTAATTAGCAGAAGCACAGCAGTTCAATGTGCTCTACTCTTGCCAGTCTCAGTGACATCCTCCACCCCTGGCTAGATCACCGCATTACACAGAACCTGAAGTTCCCAGTCTTCACCCGAGGAACCTATAATGACCCAACCTGAGGGTGGCGATGAAACAAGTATCGGTGGAGCCACTATCTACTTCTACAGGAAATGAGTTTCTTACAAAACAAGTGGAGCAGGAATGAGGTTTTTCACTAGTTGCTATTCAAACTGCAAAAGAGATCCCACAGGGCTAGAGGCTTCACACTGCACATTTTTGTCAGTGTCACTGTTTTCTCAGAACCTTTAAATGCATACCATCTCTCCTTGGTACTTACATCACTTGAGTTTTTCAAATTGCTCTTTAACTTCCTTAATAAGTCTTCAATTTCTATTAAGGCCACATTCTGATTTCCTGTGAAGAGGGCCACCGGAAAATTAAATTTCCCCATTATCTTCTACAGTAACTTGGATGGAAAAAAAATTGAATAATTTACTCCTTTACCATGCAACTTAATTGTAGTCACCACATCATCTTGCTTCTACTTCCAGATGTATTTGAACTGATGGGGGGTTTTTTCCTATCACCTGACTGTTTCTTTCTTTAAGGTATTTTTTGTTCTGGTGGCACTTTATGTTTTATCACAGTGGCTTAAACATAAGAACTGTATTTTACCCTATTTAGTTTGTGACAGTAATGGGGAAATCAAATCTTCCTTCCAATTTAGCATCCTTTAGTAATTGCAATTGTTACTACTATTAACATTTGGCATATTTACACATAGATTGGTTAAAGTATGAAACTATAAACCTAAGACCATTTCAATTTGACAATAAGGTCCCAACATCATTCTGACAATGACTATACATACAGGAATAACTTATTCAATGACGTGTAGTCATTGACACACAAGCTACTACAAGTGAACAGGCATCCTCATCAAAACATGCAAAACTGGAAACAAATACATGCTGGGGTTTTTTTAAATACCAATAGAGTCCCACAAGCCAGTATCAGTTTGTCTGAAGTCAACAACAACAGCAGGAGATTCTTAGATTCCTTTCACACTTTCACATACCTCATCCTTTCATTTGTAACTTCTTTATAATCTATTCCTAGAATTACACTGATAATTTTCATATCACTACAGCCCTTTTTGCAGACATCATTTTTCCATTAAATTTCCTTATAATATACATGACTCAAAAAACGAGGCCAAAAAGATTTAACACTTGATGTCATACTTTGCATCAGAAAAGCACTTTAAAGGCAGCAGTAATATCTATTACTGAAAAATAGCTTTCCAAATACAAGCCTGAATTACAACCTTCTGTAACAAACACATTAAGCATCCAACTATTTGTCAAATATTTCAAATATAAATCTAAATGCCTACAATTGATTTCTGCAGAACTTGTAGGTTATGATCTAGTTTCTGTACTGCTATTTTAAACCTGCAAGGTCCATCCCATCCACACAAATTCTTACACAATACAGTGATATACCCCTCTCTATTCTGAGGTATAATCTAATATTTGATATTGTTTCAACTCTGAAAAGGATATCCCTAATTTAAATTGTGTTCCAGATCTACAAGTATTTTCAGATTGCTTTTCAGGAGTTGATTATCTTAAAGTGGACCAACATAAATCAAGCTGCAAATCCTCTCTTCTCTCTTGTTTTCCTCAATAGCATGAAAACTGACACTCTGCTTTTTGAAAACATGTTTAATCTTTTGTGATTCCATGTCTTGACCATCTCACAGTTCTTTATTCAATGCCCAGTATTTCATTTGGTGATAGAGACAAAAATGACCACCCTCCACCACTAAATTCTTTATTTTAATATAGTCCTCATTCTCTACAACAGAAAATTGAGCCCGTTTCTGTCTCTCCTCTACTAAGAGGAAAATTTGCCAACTTAGCCTGAGGTGTGAGCTTTCCACTTTTGTGAAGTTCTCAGCTAGTCTGTCATCTACAGGCAATAAGCACTTTCTAGGCTGCCAAGCAACTCTTAACCAGCACATCAATTTTAATCAGCCTTCCTCAAACTCAAACTGCATGTGAAGGTTTGAAAACACAAATTAATTCCATTTATCTCTGGAAAATTATAATAATAATAATAAAAATCTCACCTTCCCCTTTGGTTCAACTTTTCTACTGCCACAATGTGAACATATCCCATTCAATTAATTAAAACCATTTGGTCTAGCTGACATGCTGTTGATCTTCGCCATAATTTATCCATAGGCTCTCTCCTGCTATAATGAATAAAACCAGCTACCTGTTCTTGCCTCTCCTACCCAGGATAGGAGAGTTTCCCATAAAAGAAAAGTAAGATCCTGCTCACCCATCACAGCTGCAAAGCTTCTTCACAGTCTGGTCACATGAATAAATTGCACTTTCTCTTCTGGGCATTTATGGTTACAAATAAGTATAGATTTCTTTTTTTAGGATAATATAACTAAATACTTTCACAAATCTGCAACTAATCCACAAGTCACAACTTCATATGGCTGCTTAGAAGTACCAGCCAACAACAATCCAGTAGGGTTACTAAATTTGCTGCTTATGGTGAATTAATTATGCATCACCATGACATCCTACATTCTTACTCCTGGTTGACATTTTTACTACTGCAGTCTTGCACATTATTTCACCTCTGTGCAGTCTTACTATAGTAATTTATTCATACAAATGTCTAAAATAGACACAGTAACCATAAACATACAATCATTAAACACTTATTTCACATGATATAACAACATATTATATAATAACTTTCACTTTTTTATTTTTTTATCTCAAAAAATTCACACATGTGGTGGAGGAGTATGATGCATTGTTATGGCAGTACACTGTTAGATCAACATTTCACAAATGTTGAGAGAACAGGAAGGTCTCTAGCCTTAAAAGAGAACTATACTTACTTGTTTTGCTTGCTGTGCGTTTACTGGATCACCAAACTGCAGTAAAGCTTGAAACTGGTTATTCTTTGTGAATGTGATTATCTTCAATACAGCACCAAATTTAGAGAATATCTGCCAAAAACATTGTACAGTTTTACACATCTGTTTCTCCCAATCATAGCTCAACCTAAAGTGAAATTTGACTTACCTGATGAAGAACATCCAGGGTTACTGGATAGTACATGTTGTCAATAATTATTCTAAGTACTGGACTCTGAGCTGGAGTAACTGCACTCTCACTAACAGTGGTCCCACTAATGGGAGCATTTGATGCCTGCACAGCTGTCACTGCCTGAAGAACAGCTTGGGCCCGCTTGAAAAAAAAGAAAAAAAAAAGAGATATTTTCATCATACTTCAAGATAATAGCTTGAAATTAATTAGAAATATTAATATAGTAAACTCCAGAAACACAAAATAGTCCACTTATTTAGAACTCAGAGCTACAGACATAACACAACATTAAGTGCAATGCAGTCTGACTCTGTGAGAAGAGCCAACAGAAATGAAAACATCAATTAATCCTTATGTCACATTAAGAAGGGGCTTCAAACAGCACCAATATCAATCTTTCTAGTAGAAATGTTATTTTTCTACTAGTAAGGATAAAGAAAGTGAGGATTTTGTAGGTTTCAAGGTTCTTTCCTTTACAGGGAACAAAACTAAACAAACCCACAAACCCATCAAGGAAAAACCCCAACCCTACAGAAAGCAGAGTACTTATGTTCAAAAGATTGTATCAGGCAACATTTCACTGCCATTTTAATTATGTAGAAGGCTCTAGTGGGAAGGGAAAATTCTAAACTAACACCTCCAAACTTCTCAGTTTTAACACAATGAAATAATACACAAGACTAACAAATGTCAGAAAATAGTATCCAGAGAGTCAAACAAACTGGTGTCTGTTATCCACCCTCTTTTGTAAAAAGAAAAACAAAATCCTCTCCATACATGGCGGTTTTTTTTGTTTTTAAAACACAAGCAGGATTTTAGAAATTCAAAGGTAACCACATGATGATACCACAAAAACACACATCTATGTAACTACTTCAACTGCCAAAACTGACAGTATCAGAAAGATTAGATGTCTTTTTCTGAGAAAGAAAAAGTGCAGAGAAAAGAGGTTCCATTTAATTATTTCATTACAGTTGCCTTATGGCGCAAAACAATACAAAACAAGAGAGACAAGTGAGCATGCCAGGTAAAAATAATAACCATCATATTAATGCATACTGCATATTTTAAAGGTATTAGAGATACTACACAATTTCATGTCTCACAACTTACATTGTACTCCTCATACTGAAACAAATCAATGAATAAGGAAAGTGGGGAAAAAAAAAAAAAGACCTGGTGAACACCAGTTGGGAAAACAAAATTTACCTCTACATTTCACATTAATTACTGTAACTGTGTAAAAATGTCTTTTTGATTACACTTCTTTTCCAAAATGTATGAAACACACAACTTTCAAAATGGCCAGAGACTTAGCTGAGTTGTGTAATTATTTCCTACTCTTTCTATAAGCACATATCAATTAAACATCAGTCCTTACAGCAACTGGAAAAGTTTAAACTGTATAACCCAAAGAACTACAACTCATAAAGTCAATTTTAACATAAGACCCTTGTCAGCACTATCTATCTATTCTTATACATCATATTTCATTCCACTAAAATTGATGTGAGTACATGAAGGAATACAGGACTAAACAATGGTAAATATTAAAATTCCTATGAGTATTTTGTCAAGTTCAAAATAACATCATATATAAGTAGTCAATTTGAAGACATTTAAGTAGTATGTAACATCTTTTTCTTCTTTTTGAAAAATTGAAACTAACTTCAAAAGATCAGATACACCACCCAAAGTACATTCATTTCTAAATGTTGCAGTGTGTGTGCAGAAGGACTAAGTCTGTGCCTTTATGACAGGCTAATGATTAAAAAGAGGCACAGTTAGAGGTCGATCTATTCTCAACTCTCCTGCGTCTTGATAATGCACTAAAAGTGAGAGATACTTGTTGTATATCAGAGTTTAAATGCTCGTCTCTGTGTTCTGATGTCTCACGGGAAAAGAATTTTCATAGAATTATAAAAGTGAAATGAAAATTAAAAAGGGTCCCTTTCTAAACTGTTTATTCAGAACCAGCTCATTCTGAGCATATAAGTAAAAATAATCTCTGAAGCTACTGAGGAATTCAGAATGACACAGCTTAATGGAACCTTTCCAGCCAAGGCTGTTCAAAGCATCCCTTGGTTAAATAATGTTTTCCTGTCTTCTTTTTAACTAAGATACTTGTACATTTCTCCAATTTTTCATTCTATCTTTCTAGTTACACATACTAAAATTCCAGCATCTTCACATCTTCCTGCCTGAACATCCAGAAAAAGACAATTTCAAATGAATTTGGGTTGACGAGAAAAAAATTAAATCTGATTTGAAAGCTAAGTATTGTGTATCCAAAAAAATGCCAGACTACAAGCAATGCCTGCACTATCTTTATTTTTTCTTACAGAAAACAGAATGTCCAACCATCTTTGTTTTATAGAATGCTTTATGAGATAGTAGTTACAGAATGCTTACTGCCAATTAACTATTTCTTATTTAGTTCTAAATTAAACTTTAATTAAAATTAAGTTCTGGAAGACTTGGAATACAGGTTCAGATGGGGTAGTAATATGCATGGTGGCATAGAAGCTGCTGAAAAGTCAGCATGTCCTATAGGTTGAAAAGGTGAACATGTGAAGCACCAGATGAATATCAGCAGAGAAACCAGAGGACAACATAAGACAACACTTCTTAAGGGAGTATGTCCATCCACTCTAAGTGAAGACAGAATTCATCCCCTACTCTATCAAAGGCAAATTAAGGTGTTTATTTTTCTTTGTAACTGACATTTGGGAGGGCAGGGAATCTCTATAAAAAAATAAATCAAAGTATTGTAAGGAATGAGACTATTTAGAAAGACTAACAGGAAAATCAACACTACACTTGATCTGAACCAAAATGTCTTTTAATAGATTACCCTGAAGTTGCTTTCAAAGGCAACAGCTATAACTTTACTATTTACATGTCCTAATAGAGGATGCAATTAATAGATACTAATTTTTGGCACTTACGATGTTTTTTGTATCATCAAAAATGCAAGTAAGAAATTAATCTTAAAATACTCATCAGACTTCTGGTAGGTTTGAGTCTCTTATCTCTCTAGTTTGTATGAATTGGTCGCCACACTATTTTTTCTAATTCTTCTATTCTACTAAAAACTGACATATATATCTGCATTTACTGTGAAATAGGTCCTGGAGATGTAAGAGCAAAATGGTGCTTTGTTAAATTTGTCTCTAGAGTGATCATTATGGTATTACTCTCCAGAAAAAGCAGATCACAAGCTGAGGTTACCAGTGCTACTGGTGTGATCATCCAAAGCACTGAAACTTAGGAACTGGCATTAGCCATTACCACTAGGGGAATTCAAATTGGCACTGGAATCTCAGGTGTTAGAACAAGAAAATTAATTCTATCATCCTACAGTCTATAAACTAAGAAAAAAACTTTCAAGTTATTTAAAACTTTAAAATAACTATTAAAAACACAATTCAGAATCTTTGCCTTTTGACATTTTAAGGAAACATTAAGAAAATTTATCATAATGGAAAGATCATGCAGAAAGCAAATCCCTTTCAGGGTCACAAAATGGAACGATCACAGGTAAGACTACAGGAGGTTAGAATGTGGACCAAACCAAATGATTCAAACATACGGCACATGAGCCAAGAACACGTGCCATGCCTCATCTCCTACTGTCTGCTTTTGTAATACTACTGAACAGCAAACATACCTGGTTAAGTGTGTTATCAGTCTTTAGTTCTTTATGATTGGAATACTGGATATAAATGGGTTGGTTACGAAGATGAGGTGTCACAGCAGAGTAGTAATTAACCATAGTGATAGCTGCTTCTTCTGTGGCAAGTTCCAAAAATGCCTGAAATTGAAAGAGATCCATTTAAGTATTTACAAAGCAGGCAATCTTCATATTAGCCATACATTGAAAAAAAAAGGTTTTAATAACATTTTAATAAATATCAGTCTTCAGAAAATGTCATTCTAAACATTCCAACTTTATTTGCTAAGCTACTTCATCTCCAAAAACTCATCTATGAAGATGCAGGGATAAATATTTATCTTCTAGCTAACTTTTTGCTTTATGTAGCTGCCACCCATCCTGTTTCCCTCAAAATTAACTAAAAGATGGAATAAATTCATTATGCCAACAACAAAAGCTCTTTTTTTCTGTAATACTTACTGCTTTATGACTCCAATAGCATTTTAACAATATATTCTGAAATCAGACAGTAAGCATATTAAAAAATGGAAAGCAACAAATTACCTGGTTTTTCCCTTTCAGCATCAGGATGTTGGTTACTTTACCAAAAGGTAAACCTAAAGCAATAACTTCTGTTTCTGTCACTTCCCCAGGCAATTTCCTGATATGAAGAACACGAGAAGGAGCCCCATCCATTTTATCATCACCTTTGAATTTCTTGTTGTCATTACCATTGGCTGAAAGACATATTCAGACTCTATTTGAAAAGTTTACTGATGTTATTAATGCTTTATTTAAAAATGCTTTTAATTATAAACATGAAATTATTTTAAATGATACATCTCCTCATTTGGTTTAAGTCAAATTCAAGGGTTCAGAACAAATTCTGCAGAGACCAATGAAAGGTGGACTGTTCAAGACTTACTCCTCTGACAGAAAACACAGCAAATTGTTTACCCACTCACTTTCAGTGAAGCATCTCATATATTAACATATTAATTATGTCTAACAAGGGTTCACATAAGAACTCCAACATACATTGAAGTAAAAACAGTCAGTGGCTACCCAGAGATTTTTGAAAGAAATAAAATGGTGGTGAGCCATTAATAGATCCTAAAGTTTTTTAAAAACTGAGTGCAGCAAGGAACTGGACACAAAAATTAGAAAAGTAATAAAGCAAGACAGGAAGCATCATTAATGCTGGGAAAGATCAGAGTGGAGGAAGGGGATGACCCAGAGGACTGGCATCACAAAACGCTGATGAAACCAACAATTTAAGGACAAAGTAGTAAAATGTCCATTATGAGCAATGAGCTTACTCATAGAAAAGGAAAAACCAACTAATAGACACGATGCAGCCAACACAGATGAGGGTGGAAGAAGATTCAGATAAATTTCCCTAAAAGGATCAGGGAAGCATTAGCATCAATGTACAAGACTATTTACAATATTCTCCAGAATTCTTCTAAAGAATTACAGCAAAATTCTGAATTGAGTTCCTTTTGCTTGATATGCAGCTAACCAGTTGGATGGAAGAAATCTTGCTTTTGAAAGAAGGCCAGAAAAAAATTATTTACTTTGGTTAAAAATATGTCAGTGGACTAAACATCAGAGTCAAGAGCTAAAGAACAAGGTCATAAGGTATATATTAATGAATACATGATATAAATATAGTAATATTAATATATAATTAATTATATAATTATTATATATTAATATATAAGGTATGATATTAATGAATTAATCAGTACTGGAAATCAGCATGTATTTAGACATTAGTGAAACAAGTGATAAGACCTCCCTTTCTTCTACCAAAACAAGATATTTAGATTTATCTAAGTATAAAATTTGAACTATCCTACAGTTAAAAACAGCATGCTTTAGAGGCATGTCATGCAGTAACTTCATACCCACACCCCGTACCACCACCATCAACCCTCCTCCAGAAAAGAATTCCACAACTAAGCTTTTAAAAAGTTCTTGCACTGAAGAACACAAAGTTCTTACTACAGCAGACAAAACAACAACAACCTAACAACATTCAAGACTGGTCAAAATTCAGCAGTATCTCCAACTGACAATGCTAGCAGCCATGCAATGGTAGATATTTTATTTTGGTCTGTTGCAGAGAAAGACAAATTTCAGTGGAACAAAAGAGTAAAATTTTAAAAATACACACTGAACTCGGATCTAAAGTCTTCACAAGACTCTAACCTGTACTATTTTGGCAAACATGGTGAGATTGAGCTTCCAGGTAGTCAAATTCCATCTGTTCAAAATTATACATTATAACACTATCTCAAAGAGATAGACAGTCAAAGTTTGTGACAAAGTACTTTTCACCTGAAGCTCATCACACAATAGTCTTCCCTAGTTCTCAATTTAAATCTCTACAAAAATAAAAAAAAAATAAAAAATAAAAAAAAAAAAAAAAAAAGAGAAGAAACAAGGTGAAGTGTGATAGGCTGGACAATGCACTACAAATAAAATATTAAAAACAAACTCACAAAGGATAAAAGAATTACAGTGATGTTGAAACTGTATGTCCAATGTCCTTCCTACTTCAGCTTTCTGAATAATTTCAATTCATTATAAGTTCAAAAACTAGGAAACATTACCAATTAGAAATGAGAATGTGAAAAAGTTTTCAAACGAAAGGATTTTCTGACATTAAGAAATCTTTTTTTTTTTTTTTTTTTTTTCTGAGCTGCTCTTACAGGCTTTAAAGCATTAATTTCAAAAGCTTCACAAAAGCAGCAGGCATCAAAGANTGGTTTGTCTGTTGTGTGGTTTTCACAACACAACAGATAATTTCAACATATTAACCTTTCCACAGCATAACGTCCAAGAATTTACTTTTTGTTACACTAAAGGTCTAATTTAAATTAGGCTTTAGGTAATCTCAGCATTTCTAGTAAAAGTATCACTGGTCAATATATAATCACTCACATATACATATATTGAATGTTCCTTCAATAATTATTTACCACAATCATTTAGTAATTACTGTATTACCCAACTGATTTTGCATCTATTAGCATTGCTACCTAACACTGGCATTTTACACAGTTTTTCAACTTTTGCTGCAGTAAGTTTAAAGAACAAGCTTAAAAGAAGTATTTTGCTGTACTAAATCTGTGTATATTTTCCTAAACAGCAATTAAGAGCTTTAACTTCATTCACTTATACAAGCCTCTCACACAATTTTATTTTTTAGTCTTAAACCCCAACTACACTATACTTTAAACTTTTTCTACTTGCAAAAAAAAAAAAAAAGCTATACAATAAAGTGTCTGTGCAAAAACATTTATGTAAAAAAGCAGATAAATATATTACATACGGCAATTAGAAAACAGGGAGCAGGAGGGACAGGATAGGGGGACTGGCAACAAGCATTCTCAATGGTATGGAATTGCCCAAAAAAGTTTTTAGCAGTAGGGCAAGTAACCACAACAAAAGCTGTTTATTAATTGTTGGCAAAAGCATCTCTTGTACAATGAAAGCTGAACTGGTACCATTTATTAAAAAATGAAGCCCACCTTCCTGAAGCAGAATTTATGCCGAAAGATTTAACAATGTGTTTTGGAAGACAGAAGAAATGAACAAGTCAGCTGCTGAATGCAAAGAGAATATGTACTTTTTCTACTTTTGGTTATTCATTCAATATCGCCTAACAGTAATTTCCCATTCCAGTAATCAAGTGTGTAGCATAAACTAAACATGCATGCACATACACAAGTGAACTTTTCAGGACATTTGTGGAACAAATTAAGTTTAGCTTTTAGGAGAGTTATTGAGAGATTCTGGCACTGTATGAAACCTCTCTAACTGTAGTCTCTTATATGTCATTATAAATGGTACTTCTCAGCTGAAGACGCATCATTAAATTGCACTTGGGAATAGAAAACCATATTTACAACAAAGAAACAAAACTTGTTCAGAGCCATTGAAAGGTGAATTTAACTACTGTTAAAACAAAAATCTCATTCTCTAGCAAATTTTATAAGCAGAATCAGTGTCCATAAAGGTTAAAAGCTAAGTCATGGGGAGCAAGGCACTAGAGGAATAACATGGTCTTCTGGTAGAAACAGAGTTTATGCCTAAGCAGCATAAATCTGAAAGATCCCTCCCTATACAGCAGTTAAAACAAAATTGCTGAAAACTGGTGGGGAGAGGCCAAGGGATGTTGGAGGAGACCTCACAAGCTGACTAATAACTACTGCTGAAATTGCTGTTAAACTGGAGACTTACTGGCAAGCAGCTACTTCATGAGGTGGTTTGGCTTTCACTACACTTGAAAATCCTGATGCAATTCAAACGTCTTGCTGCTAATGCTTTAACAAATATAAATATGCACTGAAAACAGCAGGCTACAATATTTACATCAGGGGAAAAGGTTTTAAAAAGCACTGGGACAATGACTAAACCACAATGTTAGTTTATTTACAAATCATGTTAGAGCTGCAAATATGTAGTTTAAAAAAAAATAAACCCCCCAAGATTAGGAACCTAGCTCTGATTCATAGGAACATTTAGGATGGAGAAGACTTTTCAGATAGAGTCCAACCATTAACCTTGCACTGCCAAGTTCCACTGAACACAGGAATGGTTATATTCAATTCAGACTACCATAAAAAGCACTGATCTAAGTCCTCTGCATCTCCCATCAAGGAGATGAAATATTCAGTTTCCATGTGACATCAGGCAACTATTTCTAAACAAGATCTCATCTTTACTAATGCTATTCTCACATCCAAATAGTATACTACAATTTAAATACAATTGATACATAAGCCACATCCCTGTTGCACAGAGTTCCTTCAATTCAGCATGAATCAACTCTTTGAAATTGAATGCTTACATGCTGACATGGCCTTTAAATGGCCATAATCTGAGCAATTCAGGTCCTGGCATTTTCAGTTAGAAACTCCTATTTTATTAAATAAAGAAATAGGAACCTATATAAAAACACAACTAAATGAACCGCAGTATACACAAGGCATATTGTGAGTCCAAGTCATTCAATCATTCAAGCTATGAATATTCAATGCAACCAAGCAGTTTTTGCAGAAAAACTGTTCAAGTTCAGCATAACTCCTAGCAAAGAATAAATAGCTTACTTCCTGATAATAACTGCTTCTGAAATCACATTTTATTAAAATCACATCCTAGAGTAGCTCTTCTCTGCACTTTTTTTTTTGCAAAACATATAAATATGACCTGAGAGTTCTGAGAACTTTATTTTAGATGCATAATTTTTCTGTACAATAAACTTTTTTCATAAGCACACGATTTTCCTAATACAGAAATGTAATCATGTGGGTACAGGCAAAAAATTCTGGATATAACATAAAGTTGCTTTCACCCATTAGTTCCTGAAAAGATGGGAATAAAAATGTAAAAATGACCACAAGATACTGGCTATAAATTCCTGCATATCTGCAGTAGTGAAATAATGCATAAATAAACATCTTTTCTGCAGAAATCACTCTCTTTTTCACAACTGCCAGTACATACTAGCAACTAAGGAAAAATAAAGGAACTTTCAGTTTCTACATACCAATAGCAGTAGTATGCAGTGCTGTTCTATGTAGAAAGCACTTCTTGTTTTACCTTGGCTAAATATATGTAATTTAATGTTATCAGCTAGTAGAACATAGGACACATATCCAGACAGGAAATAAGTGACTAAGAGAAAGGCAATGCAACTGAAGATACCTAGTTTACAGTTGTGGATTATGACCAGACAGAAATATTAAAATGTTTCACTGGCTACTGAACACAATCATCTCAACCAACCAGCAACAAACTGCAGACAATGACAAATTGTATAATAGAGACCACCGTGGTTTCACTTCTGGGAAGTTCTTTCCTTGAAGAAAGTTCTCCTATACGTACCTACCCTAACCTGATGTAAGTGATAGAATGTAGGAAGAGAGCTGTTGTCTGATCCAGTGACCCCTCTAGACTCCCAAAAGCAAATATACAGGACCTTTGCTTTAGCATGTAAATCTTCAAAAGTTCAACTTAAAGATAAAATCTGGAATTCAAAATGTTTTAAAGAACAAGAGAAGGAGACATTACACTCAAAAATGTAATAAAAACACATAGAATATGAAGTTGTCTGAAGTCTACATTTGTTAACCTTGAAGGTTAGGTTACATGGTCAGTGGTAATTACACTTTTGTTAATAGGGGCTTTTTGCTGTTTATCACGGACATGGGCTACGTGCATACGAAAATCTTGACCAACCAATATTAAAACTATCTAACACTACAAAGACTATTGCTTAAGAGGAATTTGAGCTAAAATAAGTAAACATAGTGAAACAAAGAAAACTTAACTACAGCTTTCAATTGGCGCATTTGCACATAGGCTGCACCTGTTTTCGAAATGCACTGAGCACTGAATTTTCTAAGCAAGTATAACACAGTTACAGTATGGTATAGTGGCTGTTTAATGTTGCAGTCTAAAACTAATGCACTTCAATTTAGTCCTTAGAAATACGTAAAAATACCACAGGCTAGAGTGAAATCCAACTGAAGTAGAACAACAAGTTACCACAGCACAGCGATGCAGATAGAAATTACCTAAATTAATAATAATAGCCACATTTTATTTCTCCCATCCTGAGATCTTTTATTTTTGTAAGTTTCTAAATCTGCATATCTGTAGAAATATGTAAAGTAGACAGTATTATTAAATTACTATACTTTGCAATCACATGTAATGTACTTCTTAAAATATTTCCAATTATTACTAATTGTAATCAATTTGCAAACTTCAGAAGTAAATTACCTAAGTTTAGGCATCATTAATTTTAACTAACAACCAATTTTACTTAATGCCCTAGCAAAAATGGCACATCTATGTTACATCTATGTTTATTGCTCAAGTTTAACACAGCACTCAAAATATTATTAGCTTGTATGCCTCAATGCTAAGTACTCTGTTAATACAATGAATTACCTACCAAAGTCACTCCTGACATTCCCTGTTAATTGAGTAAAAACAAGATTAACAGTATCATTCAAAGCTCCAGGAGTTTGGTGAACTCAGTTGCAAAATTATTTTGGAACGTTTCTACTGATCTACTTTAAACACAAAATTGTGAACAGCAAAATTGATGGCAGCTGTAACAAGAAAATCTGCCAATTCTTCTTTGTCTTTGACAATTTTCATAAAACTTACATCAACAGCTTTCACTTTTTATCTACATCCTTTACAAATTTCACTTTTCTTGTGTGTGGATTTCAGCAGTGTAGTTCATAGCACGAGCATCTCCATACAGATAACTTTTCCTACAACCTCCATTAAGCAATCCTCCATCTTGAACAGCAAAAGCCTCACATGAAGTTCAGCATAGAAGTAACTCCCTTAGAGAGGAAACACTTTTTCCAGCTTTCAAAGATAAGGGGAATTTTTTCTTGCATTTAAAATCTGCAAAATATACAACTGCAGCTATGTATTTACTGAGCATACAGCACTGAAAGGTAAACAAAATTACTTATGTACAATCATTTGCAATCTCCCTTACTAATATCTTCAAAAACATTAGCAATGTCAGAATCAGCAATATTTATTTGAATATCCTGGTTTCAGCCCTGTTTTCACAGAATCCTGTTACAAAATCATATTTCAGTTTACCTAAAGAGCCTTTCTAGCCATTGTGTACTAACACAAAAAAAAAATTAACTCATGGATCTTTATGAGAAGATTATGCTCTCCAAAGAAATCAGAATCAAGCAAGATTATGGCAGAAAATAAGAATAGACTCTGACAATATTTTTAAAAAAGCTAAAGGAAAATTAGCAGTAGTTTAAGCCTTAGTAAAAGGCCTGTGTTCTGACAACACAACTTTAATGTACTCATGTCAGTTGGTGTTAAAAAGTCAGAAACTTACACATGTAACATAAAAAGAAAAAGAACTTCCTGAAAAAACTTAGATATTTGTTGATTTTGTACTTTACAAGCTGTTTGTTCTCCCTTGCTACAAATTCTAATCTAGTGGAGGGGATCCTTCCCTTAATGTTTACAGAATAATGTTCTGCCATTCTGTCCAATCTAGTTCAGGAACAAAAATCAATATTGTATATTTAAACATAAATGCTTAGCTGAAACAAAATTCCTCAATAACGACAGTAATCAAATTTGTCCAAAACAGGGTTCAGAATTAAGAGGTAAAAGTCATCTTAATCCAAGTCTACATTTCTGCTCTTTTACAAGACACAGAAAATACCTAAAACAATAACTTCACCTGTAGTGAATATTAATGTAACACGCTGCCACCTACACAGTCTGGAGGACGGATACAGATGACAAAACTGTTTAGAAAAATGCCCAAGAATCCGGCCTTGTATTTTCAACCATGCCCAACATGCTAGCCGTTTTTAGAGAATTACCAGTAAGAATGCAAATCAAACACTTGTTCACCAATTTCACAAGTTTCTTTCACAAAAAAAAGGAAAGGATTCATCTGCAAGACTCCCTATAGGGCAGAGAAACCATTCTTCTTTCATGCCTTTCTCTAGGAGAGAAGATTAGAGCAAGACTATTCATAAAAGCATTAAAGTACTACAGTATTCTCACTGAATGGCAGCTGAATAAAAAAACCCCAAAAACACTAAAGGAACTGTTACCATGATAAAAAGGTAGGAGGTTCATTTTTTAAAAAATCATCTTCAGTCTCACCCATAATGACACAGCCCTCAGTTCTACCAAAACCCCTCCCTTCCAAGAAAAGGTAGGTTTTTTGCCAACTTAGGCATTTTAGTTTAGGTTTATATTTCTATAGCAGAGAAAGAAATGAGGCTGTGATTGACAAGATTTTGTTCAAAGTTCAGGCCTGATAAGGCACTGCTACTGCAACTGTTTTCTTGACTGTGTATACTTTTGCCAATAAAAGGCACAGAGGATTACAAAGACAAACCATCTCTTTCCTCTGTTCTCCTAGCTATCTATTTAGAAAAATATTACAGGATCAGATATTGGAAATATCACAGTCAAAACCAGAATAGGTTTCTATATTCTCCGGAAAACAATGGCTACATCTCATAATATCGTGACACTTCCCAACTCTAAGAATGAAAAGGCAAGAACAAGTATTAGTTTTACATAGGCAGATACCTACAACACATCTCATTTACAAGGGACTTAATAAATGATGACAGGTTTCCTGAAGCCCTTGAAAATTTGGGAAAGATTCATCACTAGTATACCTCGGCTACAGCAAAAAAAAAATTGTTTAATTTACTAAAGTAATAGCAGAACTGAAGCAAAAGAAGGACGTGAATTCAGACAGAAAGAATACTTGAACTCATCTGGCTTCAGGAGATAGTTACAGAAAAATTAACACACAGATTTCCATTTCACATCTAACTACTTATGAGTTTACAATCTGAATTTTTAAACTCTGCAAGTCTGGAAAAAAGTACAACAAGGTCCACAGTAAACAAGATAGCTATGGGAGGATATTTTCAGAAGCTGAACAGTGGATTTTTCCTACTCTACAGGGGCTTTTTGTGCTACTCAAAAAAGGGAGGCAGAATGAAATTTGAATACAATATCAAGCAAATGTTTAAAAAACAGAATATCCAAACAAACTAGCCCCCTTTTTACTGACTGCTACAGAGAATGACTTGAATTACAGCATTGCATTCAGATTGTGGGTTTTTGTTTGTTTTGGATTATTTTCCCACCAATCTTCTTTACATATTACAGAATTTATGTGAAACTTTCAATAACAGGCATCTGTTACTACAGGAACCAGACCACTACTCTGACCACTGCTGCTAATGAGATCATTTCTTGAGTATACATTTATGATTACTGGTGCCAAAAAACCCTAACAGAAAACCCCCATCCACACCAAAAAACCTCCCACACACAATAAAGAAACTCTCAAGAGTAAAACCCAAACCCGTGGAAATAAAAACAAAATGGGAAGCAACATCTCTGTTAAATACATCAAACTTCCATCCCATACATCAACTTAATGGAATCAAAATACGCTTTTCCATTTTCAGAATTTTTCAGGAAGAATTTCTATGTAGGGACTGCTTAGACAAGCTTCTGTATTTCTTGTTCTGAAACATCAAAATTATAATTCTTATTTCAATTTTTTTTTCTTTACCTCCTTTTTTCTTTGATAAATTTAACTTGCATTTAATTTCCTGGAACTAAAAGTTTATCTAAAAATATATGGAAATTCTGGTAACATTTAGGACTTGGTCCTGTCTTAATGTCCACTGCCCACATCCAAACCTTCACGCACACAACTCCGTTCCATAGTAGTTTCTTGTTTAAGTAAAGCAAACTGATGAAGCACTAATTAATATCCAGGACTGAAGAAGACATCAAGAAAATGAAAACAAGAAGGACTTCTTTCAGAATCAGAGGGAATTAAGAAAAAGAGGGAAGAGAGACAAATGTTCTGAGGTTCCAAAATGGCCATGAATGCACTACACTGCATTTCTGACTTACTCCAAAGCAGGACCACCTCTTCACCTTTGGTTACAGAATTGCCAGCGGAAGTGGTTTTCTTCTGCTGCCACACTCCTCCTCTCAACACTGCACTGTGTCTACAACTGTGCAATCACATGACTGATCAATAATTTGCTCCAAGGAAAACTACTTTATTTTGTTAGAATAGTTTAGTGTTGCATTAACTTATTCTGCAAGGGTATGAGCACACCAGCAGAAGAGAGTGTAGCAGAAACATGAGGATTTTGAGGCTTTTCTGCTTGTGCTAAAGATGTAGGATGAGAAAGCACAGAGCTACCCATTCCAGCAAGAGCTGTCATCACAGCACCCTAACTGTAACATGAAATTGCACCCCGAATCCCAATCTTTTACCAATAAATTAAAATGGAAAGAGTCTGCTATTAATATCAGTGATTATACTGCTGACCCCATGAATACAGAAAATCAGGCACAGTAGAACAGTGAATGAGGCAACTGACTGGAAAGTGCAGCAACCCTCTGATGCCATGAATTAACTCCTCCACATCGCTAAGGTAAAATGAAAAAAAAACAAAAAACAACAAAACCTACAAAAAAGTAATGGTATGGTTAAAAAGGAAAAAAGATAAAAAGCAAGACTTCTGTAATGACCCTCCCAAGGGAACTCAATGCACATTCAACATACAGAAGCATCAACTGCAATAGAAGGCATTTTAGTGTGTGCCAATTAATGAAAAAACCTTTTTATCTAGCATCACCAGAAAACTGATTCAAGAACAGCCACAGTCACTGTGCACTGATATTCTGAGATTCTGACACTGTGATTTCAAACTGAAGGAGCAAAGCAAAGCTTCCGGCTTTCGTAGTGAACTAGAACTCTTTCTTCCCGAGTCCACACTGTGTGATGAAATTGGCACAGTGGTCTTCCCTGTAACACCCAGACTTGCAGATGTCCATGTGTAAAGAAGCTGATGTCACACAGGAATTGGGCTGTTTACCTTTGCCTGGCAGTTGAGATTCCTTACTTTAAAGGTAGCTATACAAGACAACTGTGATTTTTCATCCCATCACCCACCAACAATTTAGTGTGCAGACATCTGAAAGTTGCCTGTTGTTTTGTGGGATTATTCTTAGATACACAAGGTTTGTAGGAAATACAAAGTCACTATATTCTAAAATACAAGCCAATAGTTATCCCTCTAAAGCACAACAGATTCTTGTTTCGGTGTTTTCCCCTTGCAAACAGGAAATGAGTCCAAGTATAAATTATAGATTTCTCCTTCGAAAGGGCATCACTTACCAGTAACTACCATGCTGCTCATGTTAGAGTTCGGGCTACTGAGTACACTGCCTGAAAGAAGTTCGTCAGATCCTCTCTAAAAAGAAAGAGACAGTAAGAGATTTTTTTTCCTCTATTTTGTGATTTTTAAAGATGATACTTCCTCTTTTCAGATAAGTGCAACAATTTGAAATCTAAGTAAAGCGGAATATTTACATGGCAATCTGAAATGAGAGCAGCTTAAGCACAGTTGTTTAACCCACCACTGAAATGAAGCCATCTCTGGACACAATGAGAACTGCTGAACAGTAATTTTGTCCAGCATTTCAAATTAGAATATAATTAAATATATTTCTTCTACTTCAATAACATTTAAATTAATTTAAGTTTTAATATTTTAATACACATACATATTAAACTATTACATCTAGCTGAAACTACAAGGGAAATCTACGCAAATAGAAATATGGAGTTTAGCTCAATTTTAACACCCCTATTTAAAACCAAAAAGGTTTAGTGTTCACAGGAAATGAAATCAGTTTCCATTTTGGGGATGTGCATTTGTTCTGCAAAACACAATTTAGGGCAGGGAATTACATCTTCATTGCAGTTCTTAAAACATGACACATATCAATTAATGACTTAAAAGCGGGCTGCAAAAATCAGAGGAGGTTTATATTGAAACCATACAAGATAACCCTTTCCACAAATTGTTTGTAAGATGGGCATTTGACATTGCTGAAGAGGCGCTTCATTTCACATCTTGTTGTTTCTTTTTTTCTTTTATGCCCCAACCCTTGTCACCCTCAAGACTTCACCTCGCAAAAAGCCTACAAAATCTTTATGTGAGCTTTCAATAAACAAAATATTTAAACCATCCTTTGAATATGATCTTTAATTTCTTATAGGTTCTTTCCCACTTCAGAAGTGTTTCTGCAGCACCTTTAAGACTAATCCAGGTCACTGCTAAAATGGTAATGAGGAAAAAAAACCAGTTTCTACCCATCCTTATTAAAATAAATGGGTTTAATTCTGTTGTGGACGCTACAATAGAATCAATAATAGTTAATGAATATGTTTTACAGGGCACTTCAATACTTCATAATAAATTCATCTAAACTATTGCCTTCATAGACAGCACAGTTGAAAGACTAACAAAAATCAAACCCTTACCTTTTTGTCCTACTGCACTATATCTGTGTCCACACAGAGAATAGTATGTTAAGTTTATATACGTGTACGCACACATAGAGCCATTAAAGTTCACTTGATTTTCAACACCAGCTCTGAAGAATCTCTGTTTAGTTTATTGAATGCTCTAAGCTTGTAAGGGTACATAGCAAGCAACAAAGCTGTGCCTATCAAATCAGCAGGAGTTCCCTTAAGATTGCATCATGCCTAATACCTAGATCAGGTAGAACCATAAGAAGGACCATGTCTTGTCCTTTTCAATGTAAAGATGCATTTCTAATCAGATATAACTAAGAAAAACTTAGCTAGATAGAACTGAGAAACAACATACGTAAGTTATAGAAACTCTGTTATTCTAACTACATTGCTTTCACCTACTGATGTAATACACAGGTACTTGATGTAAGTTGAAACATGAACATTCTTTCTCTTTTATGTTCTGTTTTTTTAACATAATATTGACACGGGTAGAATGCTGCAAAGTTGAAGATTACTAGCAGCAGTAGGTTACTCAGGGGTAAGTGCAGTTTTTTCTGCTTGCAATACTCATGTAGCTTTGCTTGGGAGCCCCTGTCTGCAGCCTGGCCAGCTCAGCTCAACAGGCAGAAGTAGCAGCAGACACTGAATCTATTCACAGTTCGGCTGATTAAGATCACTCAGCAGCATTTTTTCCCCCCTTGATATGACAGGCATAAATTTGCAATGGTACAGCAATTACTACATAAATAGTTGAAGCAACCCCAGTACCAAATGAATGCTCTTCCCAAAACCTGTAGGAACTTCACAATTCAGAAACATCTCAAATTTTACTTGCTTTCAGCTTCAGAAAGTTACAACAGCAACTGCTGAATGAAAGAGTGCAATAATGATTATATAAACTTCTGGTTACTAGTAAATCAGGCTTTCAAAATAACTGTTAATTTCTTAATCCACAGAAGAAAAAATCCAAAAGGAGAACACATTACTCAACAGAGTTAATCCACAGCAGAAAAATCCAAAAGGAGCACAAATTACTCAACAGAGTGGATATTCAGTTCCTGTATTTGTGGATATTCAGTTCCTGTATTTGTGTTTCATGAATAGTTCTCCATTTGCAAACATATCATTTTACATTTCATTAATACCTTCATAGTCAATCACAAGATTTTGTCATTGCACTTGAAAGTTTTAACATTTTTGCTTCAGAAGAACAATTAAATGTGAATTTCTTGCACTGGCCTGTATCATAAAGTCTACACTTGTCTTATCTGCATAAATTAGTGTTCAGAAGTCTGATTCACAGGTGTACAGATTCATACATGGAATGTTCTTCCAATTCCCCCATGAAATCACAAATGTATAGCAAACCTCTATTAACTCACTCCCAAGCTTTTGGTCAAAGACAAAGATCTCTCTTACTGTGCAGGTAATGTTCTTACTAGATATTCATGGTTATTTTTCCTCATTGGTTCTTAAGCAGCCTAGACCCTTCTGTACTTCCATTCTGTAGGCAACTTTAAAACCAGCTCTGCAGCAAAAGACATGATGGACTTGGACACAGAATGGTTAAATCACAAAATCAAAAGCAGTACCTGCCTGGTTATTGTGATTTACTTCAAAAGGGTTATCTGAAGAACTTGGTTGTCTAGTAAAGCAATTTCCTATAAGCATCTCAAGCCAACGTGTGCTCTTAGACTGGCACTACTGTGTAAGAGTAGACATAAATACTTATTTTACTTACATTTATTCAGCAGAGATACAGCTTTATTCATTAGGGTGTTTGGATGGTGCTAAGCCAAAAAGATACCAGGTTCCACAAGCAAAGCTTTTCATCACTCTGCTATGTCACACATGAATTTCAAAATCATAACCAATTTTCCAAGCATCTTGAATATTTAATTAGCCTCAAGCACAGAATTTCTGCTAGTTGAATGGCACAAACCTTTAAACTAAATTAGGTAATTGTAGTGAGTGTTTCAGAGCTAAGGAAACCAAACTCACATCTTTGAAGAGCACAGAGCATCAGACTGAAGTTAGGAAGAACCAAGATCAACAGTCACTTAACTCTTTACCCTGTCTGCACAAACTGCTGTGTTCTAAAGAATTAAAGCAAGTTTGAGATTGTACAACAATACTGAAGATCACAAATATAGAGATGGCAAAAACATTCACTTCTAAGTTAAAATAACAAATAAACCACCACAATGATTATATTTCACCATAAACTGCAATGGAAAGTTACTGTAATAGGAAAATGGTAGAGGACTAATTGAATACCCATTTTAGCATGAGGCAAGGAGATTATTAAGAACAAAACAAGAAGTACAAACTGCTACTATACTATTAATAGGTCATCTTTTGACATCTAGTCCTCAACAGCACAATCTTTCAATGCCATATTTCTATTCCTGCCAATGTCAAGATTAATCTACATCAATCTTCCACAAAAACTAACAACTAACTGCTCAGATCAGAGTTGTCTAGACCATTTCTTTATGAAACCAGCACCTACCAAAATATGAGTATACAAAATAAACAAGGGAATCGCCAAGCTAACATCTTGCAGTGAGTGAACCCTGAATTTGTCACAGAGTCAATACTGCCCTTTCACTGAAGCCCATGTTATCCCCCCCCACGACCCCATGAGAGCACTTCCATGCCTGGTGGGAAAACACGTTTAATGCATGGCTTCAATCAATGTATTTATGTAAAACCGACATGTAGGACCACTTTCAAAAAAGACAAAAAATATACCAAGTCAAACTTCTAGTACATATTCAAGTGAGAATTCAAAATTATGTATACTACAGTTGTTTTACATACTGTAAATTAAAGACATCATTTTGATATTTTAGCTAATTTCCATAAGTGAATACTCATTTCACATACTGTCACTTCTACAATTTACAAAATCAATTAAACAAAGAGAAAGAAGAAATCCCTAGCTCAGCAAATGAATATCCTAGATCCTTACTTTAAGTTATAGCTAACTCAAAACCCCTCACTACACAAGCTGGATTTACATACCAGAATTTCAGATTTTTCCCCCCATAAAAGACTACTATAAAGCTTCATGCTATCACAGGTTATATTACGTAGCAATATAATTTCAGGAATTCATTACAGTCATACTAAGCTTCCAGGCTAATCAAAAATATACTATTTAGAAGTTTTTGCAAACTATTTTCCTCACATTCCAGATCAGGCTTTAAATACTTCACACTCCCCAGATTTCATTACATCCAAGGGTTTAGTCTCTTATGTATCAAAAATACTTTTTGACAACTGTTTACATCAGAGGCACGTCAGCTTTTTTCCCATTAATTCAGGGCTATGAAGACTTTAATCCAAAGTTACAGCTAAACCCAGCCTAAGGTGTATTACAGGGAGCTTTTTAGAAGCATGTGTAGAAGCACTACAATATTCCTAGAAACAGTAAACAAGTGACTCCTAGAAACAATTAACTTTCATCAAAAACTCAAAAGTATAATCTAAAAAAATTTCTTGAACTCTCACTAGAAAATAAAAAGACAACACTCAAAGATATTGAAAAATATATCTTTTACAAATACTCTCATTTGTGGTATTTATATCTGCTGATATTACAAACCTCTCTCAAAAACAGGATGCTTCTGCCCTTCCCATTTCCCTCTCTCCTCCCTTCCCCCCAAACAAAAGATAAGTAAGAGAACTTCAGCTGCACTGCACATTTACCACAGTCATTCTCAGCCTACAGGCATGAATTTCCCAAGGGATATGACAAGCCAGGAGATTTAAGGAAATCCAACAGCATTGTAAAACACTTTATTTCTAACAACATCTGGGAACAATTTAAAAGAGCGAGCCAGAAACCTGATATGGGATGGAAGAGAAATAAGCACATGACAGTTTCAACCCAGACAGTAAAACATGCTCCTCTAACAGTTACACATTGTAAACACACTGCTTCAATATCTGAAGTAATTTTGGGGACTGGATGTTTGAAACAACAAAACAACACACTTTAAACCCCCAAAGACAGCATTTATAAACTTTGTTCAGCTTACATGTAATGGTTTAGAATTTAAAGGACGCTTCATTTTAACATGATAAATTCTTATATGAAACACTGCATAAATACACCCTCATATGATCTTTCATGAAGAAAAAACACTTGATCTGTCTTATGCTCTGATTACACATACAACTGTCAAAACACATAATCCAAACTACCCTAAGGAATTTGTTAGACCTCTCAAATGTACAGGATCACAGAAAGCCCATTCAGGACAGGACAAGCCAAGTCTATGTATTCAAAAGAAACTCCATGCAGATTCTTAAGTATTTTACAAAGCATACAGTTGAACTATAAGCTTGCAATCACTTCACCAGAACCTTACATGCATGGAGTGCATCTACTTGAATAATTTTAAAGAATATACCATTTATATTGGCATGAAATTAGTTAAGGTCGTCAACTCCATGGGTGCTTAATAACTCACTTATAACATCACTTGCTTTTCATTCAGTATTAACTGTATACAATATTACCGCCTTTATGTACTTACTCTCTCTATATGTTCTTTTTTACCCTACTTCAATTATTTTCATATTCTCCTCAGCCAAGCTATATTGTTTACGTAGCCTAACAACTATGCCATTTTAACACTCTTAATTTTTCAAGAAAAAAGGAGCTAGGAGAAAATTAATAAAACATTAATAAAACAACATAAATTTTGTAGAAATTGAGAGAGAGAAATTGAAAGGGAATTTGAAAAATCTAAGATTGACAGAAGACAAAACTTGATTGCCTTAAAAAAATCTCCAGGTTCCCAAAACACAATGCTGAAAAGAAACAATTTTCTCAACGTACCAGAAGATCGAGATGGACTGTTAAACCAAAAAGCGGAAGAGTAAAGACTCAAATCTCAACTTACACCATGTCACACAGCCTCATTTGGAAACTTCCAAACTTTCAATTGTATAGAAAGACTGCAGGCAAGAATCTCATCTAATATAAGTCAATGCTTCAAACACCCAAGGGAAGTACACCAACAAAATAATTTATTCCAGCATCTCAAACTTTCGATTCCGCTTTTACCAGGAAAGAAAGTACTACTCTCAAGCATTACTGGTAGCAAATTAGAATAGGTGAGAACAACTCTCTGGAGCTACCCCCTGGATGCATCCTTTCTCTTCCAGACAACCATGGCACCTGGAGGTACAGATTTGCTCCTTCAGTAGCAGTTTCTATACCTCAAAATGCGATCCACCTGTAAGGTATTTTCTACTCAATAATCGCCTATTTTTCATTGATAAATTAAAAATGCTAATGCTATTTTTTCTATAATGCAGTACTCTCATTATACATTCACAGAAAAACTGATTTTTTGAAAAGCTAAACATGGCTACATGTACTTGCAGCCGTAAAAAATACTCAAACCCCTAAACCTAACATGACAGTCCCATTAACAGCTTGTGAAACCACAAACTCATTTGAATCAAACAAAAGCAAGAAGCCTACCTTCTCCCTGACCCCAGCAACTCGTTCCTACTCTGTCCTCCTAATTCTGTATTGTTACTAGCACTTATACAACCACGCGCTTTGGTACAAATCTGAGTAAAAAGATGCAGCTTGCTGTTGTGTCACCTTAGCTTTATCCTGGTTAAGTTCCTAAGAAAGGTTTGTGAATTGGCTACCTAAGCATCTGTTGCACAAGTATTACAGTGATAGAGAAATGGAATGCAGCTTGATTTGCTGTTGAAAACATGGCCCAAACCTCTAGGAAATGGGAAGGATATTTCCATACTGGTATTAGCGCATGTTCTCAGAGACGGTGCAGATGATTGCATTTCTCTTTGTACAACCCCTCAATTAAGATGCAAAGTATTCTGCCACAAACGAAAACTATGTGATTTCAAATTAGTGAAAGATATCAAAACTTATCAAACAGGCATACCAAAGCTTCCTTACATTGCTGCATACTTAGTACAGAGAACAAACTAACGTTCCCTTTCTTTCCATTTTCAGCTTTCCTCAGTTTTTCACATATAATACAGTGGCAGAAAGAGCATTAAAAAAAACCAAACCCAAAAGCACAAAGAAAAAAAGAACTGGAGTCAGCTGCTCTGAGAATAAATATGAAAGCCATTTCAAACAGAGTCAATTTATAGAAGTTACTGTTATCATATATCTTTACTGTTAACAGATATCTTTCATTGTGAGAGGGTTTTTTTTGTCACTATGGACATGTTCCCCATACCATGGCTGGAAAGACAAATCCAATGCCAGTTCTAAACCTTTTGAACATGGTCAGATTTCAGCCTTCCTTCACTGCTATAGTGCTCCACACATATTTTTTGCTGTTCACTGCTGCTAGCACAACTAAGTATTACTGAATACAAAGGTTGTCTAAAAACATTATTACAGCTAACGCAAGATTAAAAGAACTCTAATTCACAAACAACCCATTTTTCTCATATCACTTTGTCTAATCTACTAGCAATTATATTAGACATGCAAGGTTATCCCAAAGCTCTAATTCTAACATTTTAAATACAACAGACCATCACATGGTGGCATTTGTCTGTATGAATAAATCAATTTTTTATCCTACCAGTCCCTCCTTTTTAAGTAGCCAAAATTGCAACAGTGAAGGCAAAAAATTTGAGAGAGTAAAAAACTTAAAGGAACAGGCTTGTAAAATAAGTTTAGACTAAATTTTAGAAGTGGGAAAATTTATCTTCTGACAACTTGCTAGAATCTGACTTTCAATCCTATTTTCCTTATACAGCATACAGTTGAAACAAAAAGTCACAGCACATCTACAATATCTACTTGTTTCCATCATGAAAAAATTCTCAGTTATTATTAATGGAAAAGGTTCAGAGTACAATTTTGTAAGAGAAGACTACTCCTCAGAACATGAGTTAAAAACCAAAGTGGACAACGCTTCAACAATACCTACAGACTGCTACTTTGTACTCTCTCCCCTTTCTCCATCAGCCCCTGTGTCAGCTACTGTTCTTCCTCCATACTACTATATTCCTCCGTGTTAGGTTTCAGTGACCAGGAAAAACAGGAACCAGGTGATACTTTCCTATTTGGAAAACTTAGAACGTACTAGGACAGTGTTCCTTAGCCTCTTGTACCCATCTCAAACATAACCAACTAAACACACACCACCGATTCCCTTGTCTCCTAAGTGCACCGCAAAGGCCGAAGCCCTGACTTTGGAGGGAAGAAGGCCATCCCCACCTCTTTAAACATTACAAAACTGTGTTTCCAGGAATGAGTTTTTCCTTCTAATAGCTATAACTGGAGCTGTCCATGCTTGGCAGCTGAAGCTTTGTTTTTGGCCAGTATCCAAAGCACCGTCAAGAAGGTCAAAAATTTCCCAAATGCTGTGTACCAAATAATGCATCCAGGAAGAAATGACTGGTTCTTTTCCCCTGTCAGATAGAAGAACACCTCAGCCATTGAGAAACACGCAATGCACATACACAAAATGAGTCACTCAACTGTTCAAACCCCGTTTACTGCACAGCTACCCATCCCATCCCGGAGAAAGATCACCCATTAGACTGAAGTGGCACACACTGAAATACAGTAGGAGAGATCACCCTCAATATGCACCCGAAGTTCACCTATGTTATTCCCTACACCTGTGTGACATGTATTCCTGATACCATGTTTTATATCCCTCCAAAGATTCTTTTAATTACTCCAGAGGAAAGATACATTATATATTTCATCATCCAAGAGCTGAAAAAGGCTCTATCACACCAACTGCCAACTCAGTTATCAAGATTAAAGCATTTTAATGTAAAGAGAACACAAGAGAGCAATTCAAAGTACAGTTATTAGATGCTGACGCTCAAAACTATATAACCAGAAACTAACTAAGGATCTGATGTAAAAAGAACAGAGAAACTCCAATGTACTTTTCTAAAAAGAAAAAGCAAACATTTTATAAAATACGGTAATTTTTTGAAACTATGCACAAAGAAATCTATAAAATGTATAGAATTTCTCCATGGAACTGACTTTTTTTTTTTAATTGATTACCTATGTAAACATTACATAGAATTATACATTACTGGAATCCTTAACTCTCCTTTATTCAAGCATACTTTGCACAAACTGCTTATATAAAATTCAAGTTCACAAATCAGCATCAGACAGCTAAAGCTTATTCCTTTTTGCATTATTTTGCAAACTGAAATGTAAGGGGTGGACTGTGTACAGTGACGTTTCCCTGCCTCCACGAATTCTAGGTAAGCAAAACAAGACATTACAGACCAAATCAAGTATGAGTTACTTCATTTGTACTTACAAGATGACTGGGTTGTGAAAAGTTCTAATGCTTTCAGAAATTAAGGCATGCTGCTCCTCTGACAGATTTGAGCTAGGAAGCGTGTTCCCATTGCATATTTTGAGTTGTACAAATCCCCACATTTACTCTTTGTAAACCAAGTTTTCAAGCTGTATTCATCATTTTTTCCACCTCCATTTTAAGTTTTTGTATTGGTTTCTGGTGTTAATTTCTGGTGACTCAACATGTAAATCAAATGAAGACCGAACATCACATGAACAAAAATGTTTTAAATCAAATCTAGTATACACTACAAATAAATGGTGATGGTTTCAAAATTATCCCTCATTTGTAGATAACTCTGATTATAAAACTGATAATAAAGCATTATAAGGAAGCATTCCTTTTACTTTGTATTTGCCTTGACCACATGCAGTCCCCAAAGCCAAAAAGGCCTCCTTTAATTGAAAGACAATACCCAGACTACAGTAATTAACTTCTCTTACTCTTTTATGAATGGGTTTAAAACTATAACATGTTCACTTTTCTGTTTAAGAGAACAACCAGCCAGATAACAGTTAATATAACTTTTGAATTTGTATTGTCATGACTGATGATGATAAAATAAAGCAAATTTTCCAAACAGAAGAGTCATATGTCACCATCTATTTCTCCAAGTATAATTGAATATATCACAAACATGTTTTGCAGGTGATCAGCATCAGAAAGCATAAAGTAAAAAAAATATCCTGGATAACCTGACTTCTTACAGGTAAAACACTGCCCATATCCAAAGACAATCCAGCCACAATAAAAGCAGTGTTGGAAGAGCATTAAAACTGCTAATGCAACTCCTTGGATTCAAAACTTACTCCTTACACATTCCCACGGCACTCCATGAAAAAGAAAACTTCCAAGGCAAGGCCAGATGGCTGATTCCAATTGTTTATACACACTTGATAGGCATAGCATTCCTCAACTTTAAAACATCAGTCCATCAAGAGCAATGAATAGCCACCATAAGGACAAATATTCCACATGTCCTTCCACAAAACATGAGTGAAGCTGGCATGACATCACCATGCACACTGTATACCTCAACTAGACAGAAATCCCATTTTCCATTCTTACCAGTATCTTGAGACAACTAAAGAAGCTCTAGAATACAGTCCAATTTATTCCTCCCATATTTAACAGTTTTCTTCAGGAAATCATCATCGTACTTATTTATTTGCACTACTTCCATGCACAGACTGTTTTCTTTTAAAAATCAGACAGCAAGTCCATTTTTACATGTAAAGAGCACAAATTTTTGATACTTCTAAGCCTTTCCTTGTATTTTTTAATCACTGCCTCCAATACACCTGTCTTGCCTTCTTTATTATATTCATAATATAACTTCTACAATCAACAGAAGAAAGCAGTTATGTCATCTGAAGCATCTTTATTTCACTGTCTGGCTAGTATATTAAGATTTGATTCCAAAACTGCATTACCCACTTAGGACATAGTTTGTAATACACAAATTCTCACAGATTGAAGTTGTGCACAGTAAATAGTGAAAGGGACACTGAATCCATTTACTTCTCCTGAAGTGAGAAATGCCAGAATTTAAAATCCAAGTAATACATGGTCTACCTGAAACTACTTCTTCACTAGCAAGAAGAAAAATTACTAGGGGTAATTTATGATTTTATCTTTTTTACCCTGAAGCTGTAGACATGGAGCACAGTTCGCTGCTGAAAGACTTGGAACGTCCTCAGGTATTCCTCCAAACTACTAAATACATTGCTAAGTTTTAATGAGTTAACGCTTTGTCCTCCCAGGCATCAGAGAAATAATCATTTCAGTTCATATTTCTATTGTGCTTAGCTCCCACAGAAGTACTTCAATAACTACACTTTACTCACGACTCAGAGAATGACTTTAAGCTTGTCTCCACTACTGCATGAACATATGGAGCTGGATGGGTCCAGCATCTACCTAACTGACTTCTCACAGCTCTTCCCAGAAGCAAGCTTACCCAGAAACATTGTACAGGTACATCTGACAGAACAGTTGCTGTATCTACAGGCTGGCTGTATTATCTAAGAACTAGTCCAAATCCAGCTGGACCAATACTGAATCTGAGCAACTGGGCCTTACTAGACAATGCTGGGTTTAGCAAGCAGTTAACACTGATCAGCTTCAGGTGAAAAGGCAGGTACATAGCACAAGCTACCAAGTCCCTGGACAAATGTGAAGAGGTAACTGTACACACCAGAAAACTTCTAGAATTGCTCTCATGCATTCATTAAAGTTCTCTTGTCCCATATCCCTTTGCATTAACATTATTTCTCCCCCTGCTACTATGGAGTACTGATCTGTAACAGATTTGAATAAAAAAAGCAAATAGTAAATTAACAGCTATTTGGAAGCCCTTTCCGTGCTATAAAACTATGACAAATTCGTAACTGAACTTGAGAAATACGAAGTACAGCAAAGCAAACACCCACTCCTATGTCTACATAACAAATTCTAGCTCCCAATCTTTTTTGTCCTATTAAAGATAGTCACTTCTTTTTTAACTTCAGTGGGAACTGTTTTGAAAAAAGGAGGGGGAGAAACAGAGGAAAGTATGACTTTTACAGGCCCCATGCAACAACACAGGAGTGTTGTTTTGGAAAAAGTATGATAAATCAAGTTTTAAAGTAAGAAGCTGACACCACTACATTAATCCAGAACCACTGATAACAGTTCAGTGCCTAAAAAAGTCTTTTGTGTAGAGGCTCCAATTTACCTCTAGGGATGTTTGTTTGATAAAGCACATATGGCTGACTAGCTATCTGCTCACAATGACCAGGGAAAATCTTCCGACATGCAATTACTAATGCTCAAAGTAGTTCATTTTGTATCAGCACTCTACCCCCTTATTTGTTAGGTGTACATCCTACCTTGACACCAACTGCAACATCAGTGACAATGCTGTAAAAAAAGAAAAAAACAAGAACATAAGTCAACCAATTTATGCTCATAAACGCAACGATTCAATGTACTGCAATGACAAAATAATAAGGAAAGAAACAGGCAACAACTTCTCTGAACATGAAAGTATGTTCAAAGAATGTATAGGACTGAAATACAAAATAAACTTTAAAAAGCCACTGAGCTTCCTTAGGAGCCAGCGCTTATGGGCCTTTCTAAAGAGTACAAAGTTTCAAGTAAATGTTACTCCAATGCCAGCAAATTTATTTAAGAAACTCGGGTTTCTGGAGTACATGAGATTACAGAGTGGAAACACAGTTATTTAAAAGTAAGTACAAAACGTCTCACACACCTCTAGCAACTAAACAGCTAGCTCAGCAACATAACTGACCCTTTCTTTGACCTACTCTAAACAGCAGAAAGTGATTTTTTTTTTTTTTTAATTAGCTTGGAAGAAACCCCTAACACATTGGCAGCTATATCTATATGAAATTTAATGAGGTAAACCAATGAAAAACGCTGCAACAGGTATGTCAAGGTATATCTTTTCTTTAGAGGTTGTGACATCATCACTCACAGTGTATACTACAATCCTAAAGGAAACCTTAGTCCACAAACACACACACAAAAGAATTCGGGAGAGCATTCCACAATGTAGTACTCATCAGTGACAGCAGTTCTCAGACAGGATTTGTAACTCCTACCATTATAATCACAACCATAAAAAGCCTTTGGAACACTCACAGTTGAAAGGTTATATACTTAAAGCATACCAGAGACAGCTTCTCTGTTTGAAGCAGTATAAACAGCCTAATAGGAGATTTGGAAGCTGAAGGCTGTTGTATTTACACCGACGAAGGCTACAGCCAGCAGCCCCATTTTCCAGGTCCAACAAAAGGCAGGCCTGGCGTGTAGTGCCTGCCCATCCCAAGCCTTACTGTCCCATATGGCCGACTCCTTGCACCCTTCCCTTCTTTGGTTTTTACAGCCAGTCCACTGCATATACAAAGGCATCTTTCCACCTGGGAGAGGGGGAAGCCGAAGGGCTTATTAGGCAGTTTCTGAAAACAAAAGAGCTCGACATCTGGCTCCTGCTGGCATCGCTCCTCCCCTCCAGCCAGCTCCAAAACAAACGCGAGCCCTGCAGCGCGCCCCTCCTCACGCCTGGCCAGGGGAGAGATGCCAAAGGAGGGGGAGAAGGAGGGAGCGAGACGCTCTGGGGTCCAAGGATGAGGGTAGATCGCGCTCCTTCTTCACATCGAGACGCGGTGCCTCGGGCACTACACTTAATTAGGAGGCGGCCCAAGGCCCTCGGCAATTTGAACGGGAGACCCTGCAAAGGGGCCCACGTTACGGAGAGACTGAGCCCCCTCCTGCCCCGCTCCCACCCGGTGTGGGGCCTCAGGCTTCAGCTGTCCCGCGGCGGGAAGCTCATCGCTCCCCGCA
>VYXF01001329.1:1343388-1421847 GCA_013397295.1 Polioptila caerulea
GCCCGCACCGGCACCGGTCCCCCCACCGACCGGCGGCACAAAGCGCGGCAGTGCGCTCGCCCCCAGCACCCCGGTGCCCACTCACCCGTCCATCGCCGAGCAGGATAGAGCGCGGGCAGCGGGACGGGAGCCGCGCACGGGGAGGCTGAGAGAAAATGGCGGCCTGGCCTGCACGGAAACCGCCGAGCGTTGCCGAGTGCCGGGCTCCGTTCCGCGTCCCCCTCCGCTACCGCGCACGCGCCGGCCGAGCGCGCATGCGCCGTGCGCGCCGGTGAAGCTTTTGCCCTCAGCCGCCCGGGCCGAGCCGGCCCCTGAGGCGGTGCGAGCCTGCCCCGCCTACGGCGGAAGGCGGGAGCGGCGGCGCGTTCCCCTCCCGGCCAGGGCTCATCTCCCTGCTCCCCCTGTCTCTTCTGCCCCTCCCTCTCCAGCGCCGCTTTGGGAGTGCGCGGGGGGCGGTCACAGGACAGCGGCGAGGCAGCTGGGGGCGGTGGGGGCTCCTCAGCCCATGGACATTCCTTGCTGCCCCGCCCGGGCCGCGGCTGAGCCGCCGGACCCCACTTGTTGAATGGAGAGAGTTTCCGCGCTTGGTGCCAGCGTTTCCCAGCGCCGGGAACCCGGCCCTTCTCCTCAGGGAAAGCGCTCGGAGCGAGGCGAGCCCCGCTGCGCGCTACGCCCTCAACCAGGGTCCGGCCCCGACGGGAAGCCCTGTCCCGCCGCTCGCTGCCCTCGGCTGCGCAGTCACTTCCCAGAAAACAACCTGTTGGCTATATAACTGGTCACTAACACTACGTAAAAATAGTAAAGAGGAACATACAAAGGAACTACTGCACTGAATTGGGTTGTTTTTTGACAGAAATCAGTGTCTCCATGGTTCTCTGTAAACTCTCGCGTCAGGTTACAAAATAACGCGGCTATTACGAAATACTCATTTTCCCTTCATTATTTTTTGCCAGATCTCAGTATTTCATCACAAATCTTCAACTGTTTGATCCAGATTTTCTAGAAGACTCAGCTGTCCATGAGAAAACCCTGAATTGCAATCAAATAAAAAGTCAAACTAAAGATTGTATGCCTGGGACAGAAAATTTGAAATTGTGATCCAAATGTTCCTGTAAGATCCCAAACCCAGAAGAATGTTTAAAAGCATTCAAAACCTCTTCTGTGATTTCTATATTTTGATCTAGCAGAAATATGTTTAGAGAAAGTAGCCCATTACTTGATTGCACTTTAATTTTTTCAGGTAAGTGTAAATTCCTTGGAGTCTGTCATCAAAACTATTACAATGAAGCCTGATAAAGAACTTAGGAACAAAAGAACTATAAAGCTATACATGTGTCCATAACTAGAAAATTTTTAGTATGCTTTAATAGTCCAGTATCCTTCTCCTCTAAATGACACCACAAATAGCTCATAAGTGTATTCACAATTAGGACTGTGTACAAATTCTCATTCTACTCTGCAACTTTTTGTTGCTCTGGAAAAGCCACTCTGATTCTCTGCAGTTTACTGATAATGCTTCGCCTAAATGCCATTATCACTGGGATATCTGCAACTACTTCCCTTCAGAAGTTGTCTTCAGCACCCACCACTGACCACTAGAATAAATTACTTCTTCACTTTTTCAGAAAATCCCTCTTAATTATTTGATTTGCTTGGATTGTATATAAAGCTCATCATGCCAAATGCTATGCTTTAAGGGTTTTGCCTTCTACATTGTTATATTTTGTTGTTTTGTTTTGGTTTTTTTTTTTTAAGTCTGTGGTTGTAGAATTCTTTACTGATTACATGTGATAAAGTACTATGATCATGACTGAAAGTAACACTGAAGACATCAGAAACGTAGAAGTGCATGTAACAATCTCCATAAATCCAGGGCATATTTATATATTTATTCTCTCTCTCTCTTTTTATGTATAATCCCTCTGTATTCTGGCATACTTACTAGGCTTTGCACTGTTGGATGTTGAGTTTATGGTTGGTTTCTCTTGTTTTCCATTGCCTTCAGTCCTGTTTGTTTCCACATTGTACTGGGATTTTTTTTTTTTCCTTTTTTCCCCCTTATAAATCTAAATGCATCATGCTTTTTTTATTGGTAGAAGTACTAATCCTTCCACTTCCTAGCAATTAGTAGAAAGTTTGATTTCCATCTCATTTCTCTAACTGCCTAATTTGCTTACCTTCTTTGTCTTTATAGTAATGCCATCTTCAAACCTGTTTTTCTCTTCTGCAATATTTCTTTTTTCTCCTTCTTTCATGATACCTACCAAAATCTATCTAAGTAGGTGAGCTAATACTCATTCAGTTTATCCTCTGAGTTAAAAGGTCTTCCATGTAAAGGAGAGTGAGGAGCACCTGTTGAGTATAGCAGAAAAGACACTGGAACTGAGTCTGAAAATCTGGTTGATATAATGCGTGTGACTTTTTACAGCAAAACTATGGTCCCCCACACAGCCTCAATAAAAGTGATAATCAATCGGGATTTTACCTAGAGCGTTTGATTTTCAAATGGATAAAAAAGATACGAGCATCCAGTGTGTTTCTAATAAAATGCCATGGCACCCTCTTGATCAGTTGTTCATGCAGTGTGGTATTCTGCTTTATTCTTCATGTAACTTTGCCTTTTTGTACTATTAAATCATTTTTAGTATACTTCTGAATGCTTTGTGAAATGTCTGCCATATTTGGAACACTGTGATAGCATAATCTGTTTATCTGTTTTTCTCTGTTGCTAGTGTGTTTTTGCTTTGTCTTTCTAATGTTTCAAAAAGTCAGAAAAAGAATTATTGCCAAAAAACACCCTCTTGTCCTTAGGAACTGTCAACTTTCTGCTGAAGTCCTGCATCAGATGTTTCAGACGGCAGCTGAAATGTCCAGTAAGAGACAACCATAAGTAAAATATCTCGAGCAAAGTCCTCCACATTCAGTTGTTACATTACAAAACACACAGGCTTATATCCTCTATCCATTTTATTCTTACTAAAATTTAAGTGCAAATACTATTATCAGCTGTTCAAAAGTTCTATACTCTTAAAATCACAGTAATCTTACTGCTGCAGCAATATTTTGTTTTCCTAAATAGTTTCCTTTGATCATTGATACACTTAGATATTTCACTTTGATTGGCTGTCTCCATTTTATTTCAAGAACAGCTAATAAATAACCATCTGTGTAGTTCAGCAGCAGTATGAGTACTTGAAGATGTTTCCTTTGTGGAAGATTGTAGGAATTAGAAAGCACACAAGGATATTTTCTGCTGTACATTGTCCCAGACTGAGTCTCTGGGGTTGTTGGGCATAAAACAGCATCTGCACTCTCAGAGAACAGCTTGTCCAGGAATTTGCCTGAGCACTCTTTGACATCCACAGTATTCTAGGGCAATAAGTCTTGTGATTTAGGAAATAACTGTCTGAAAAATATTTTGTTTTGGTTGTGTCAAGCCCACTGCCTGGTAATTTCCTTTGATGTCCACTAGTTCTTTTTTTTAAAAAAAATTAGATGGATAATTTTTCCTATGTACCTATACTTGCTATTCTTGAATGCATATACATCTATCATACTGTCTTCAGTTCTTTTTCAGGAGTTCTAGCAAATTTTATGTTTCCTCTATAAGAAGTCATTCCCTGTTTTCAATGATTTGTTTTGGGTTTTTTTACTCCTTTCATAATCGTATTCTAGAAGACCATAATGGTTCTCATTATTCAAGTTACACACTCAATGGCTTTATATAGGTGCATAATAAAAGCTTTCTGGGTTTATATTATTTTTCTTTCTTATAATACCAATCTCATTTGCATGTTTGAATTCTGCTGAGCCATGAGCTGGTGTTTTCACAGAACCCCCCACAACTCAAGAACTCTTTGCTGTGTGAAAGCCATTTATTTAGATTCCAGGTTTTTGCACATGTACTTTGGCTTGTTTTGTTTTCTCTCTCACATACTACTTCCATTTTTCAGCACAGAATTTAACTTGCCATTTTATCATTCAGTCACACAGTATCATGAGAGCTTTTCACAATTCTTCATGGTCAGCTTTTGTTTTTATTACCATGAACAATTCAGCATCATCAGCAAACTTCGTCGCCTCGATAATCACTCTTTTTTCCAGATCATTTAAGAATATGCTGAACAACACAGGTCCCTGTGGTACACTACCAATGACCTCCCTGTACTGTAACTAAATGGAGCATTTTTCTTGTCCTTCATTTAATATCTTTTATTAATCTAGTATTAATAACTAATAATTAACAATTTATTAATATATCAAAGAATGTACCTGTTAATCTTATGTCAGCTTAGTTTCCCTGAAGAGCTTTGGACAGAGAATGTCAACAAATTCTTTTTTTAAGAAAATGTTATCATGTTGTTTCAATTAGACTATGCTAAAACTCAGTGACTCTTCAAAGAATATAATGCTTCTTGCTATAAGAGGCACTTACACAGTAACAACTCTTCATTTTTTCTTATGTCCAAACAGCCCCTTCAGTCCTTCAGTTTCCCCAAATTTTTAATGGTAGTGTCATTAAACGGTGTTGCTTAGAACAACAGATCCTCGGGATATTATGGGAAAGGTTGATCATTTGCTTTACCAGTCTTTGTTATATTAAACCACATTATTCTATCTTAAGCCAGTCCTTATCATCTTCATAAATTCCCCAGATGCCTTTGAGCAAAGTCCCAACATTTATTAGTAGCTATTCATCTTTTTGTGCTCCTGTAAACAATGTCCTTAATCAACATTTCTTCCCAGCAGTCTATGTTGATTTACTTTGTTTTCTTAAACTAAGTTTAAAGTTTTGAAGCTTTTGTCTAGCTCTTACAAGCACAGTGCCCTAAATAAATGTCTCTTTTTCAAGTTCAGATCAGAACTTGCTGGCCTGAATCCCCCAGGCTGCTCTCCAGCATTTCATTTCTAGCATCCTTGCTAGAAAGACAGCTTATCTTGGGCAGGCTGGGAGTGTTACTCTCTACCATTTCAAACACTGAAATACATCATGGCTCATCGTGTACTTAACTGAATATTCATATGGGTCCGAAGGTCTGCTCATGACAACCAGACTATTTTTCCGTCTGCCCACTCTCCCTCTCTTGCTTCTAGTATATCCACCTGGAAATTTATTTTCCACAGCAAATTCACCTTTTTTTCTATCTTTGTGATAAAAAACATGTACATTTTCTTTCTTCAGGACTGGAGATCAGTTTTACTTTTTATTACAAATAATATATGCCAATGGTTTTTGCAAATGTCTTTCATTCCATAGGGCTTCCTTGTTTTTTTCTTGGAGAGGTGGTGGAGTAAAGATCATGTTGTGGGTCATGTACAGCCATGTCTGCAGCTGTTTTCTGTCAGGGAGAAGAAGTGAAATGAATCCTTTTCTTTTTCTTCTTTTTTTTTTTTTTTCTTTTTCTTTTAAATGCAGAAGTGTCTGTTAAAGTTGTAAAACAAAGGGTAGAACTTCTCTGCTTCTTGATCTAAAAAAATGTGTCAGTCTTTCAATTGTCACAAGAAGCTGTCTGAGTGCTGGCCTGGCCCTCTACAAGATGCAGGTGAAATAGTCCGACACCAAAACTATGATTGTTATCCAAATACTTTAGTAAAGTAATTTAGTCAATGGGCAGTGGAATCTAGTTTTTCCCTGACTGCAATGTGGTTGGCCAGTTCTGATGGGGACTGCTCCTTTAATGGTTGTGCTTTTCCCAGCCTAGATCTTTACATTGCAGACAGCAGGGCTGTCCCACCTGCCAGACAGTCACAAAACCCAGGAAATAATCTCTAAGCACTGTACTTTTGAAATCAATATTTAATGCTTCTTTTCATGAGTGGGTTACAAGGAAGGCCCACAATCAAAAAAACCCTGGCTTTAGTTCTTAGCGAGTCCTTTACTACTACAATAGCTTTTGCCAATCAGGATTCAGGTAACAAAGGTTCTCCATTTGAGGATCAGACAAGAAATAAATGTAGGGACTTCAAGATAATTTTAATTTTTGTCCTGAAGGGAAGCTGACTCGGTTTTGGGTATTGATACACACATAAGGGTATGACTAACTTAACAGAGCTGCAGCATTTAGCCCAGTGATGCCCTGGCAATCTGTTGCTTTGTGCAAATGGGAGCCCAGTCTGTCCCAACAGATGTGTGGTGACCTGGCGTCTGAGCAGTGGCAAGCATTAGCCCCTCATCCCTTAAGCCTGCTTTGGTGGGGGGGACTTTCCTCTGTTCCTCTGCCAAACCAAGCAGATCCACTGCTGCAGGTGATCTAAACTCTTCTGGTTTGACTTTACACTGAAGGGATCTAGAAAGAGTCAGAGGCATTTTTGTCAGAGCAGACTCACCGAGACCTCAGCCCTCCTGCCTCCAGCTGCTCATTTGCAGTCCAGGAGCCTTTCCTGCCCTATGGCCTGCAGACAGGAGCAAGCACAGGCCAGAGGTTTCATCCACAGCCTGACTAAATACCCCCAAACTAGGCTTAGATGCAAACTTAAGGGTGTATTAAGGTGAATTTTGAGTTGCCCTCTATCTAACTCACAGACCAACAACACACGGAAGACTTTATGTAATATACACAATAAGCCCAGTCTTGTACAAGATCTGGTTGCCTAGTTTTGCAGATATGATAATTATGATTACTAAAATGGTGACCAAAAAAGTAATGGAGAACACATTAAAAAAAAAATCAACACCAGCAAGGAAAAGATTCCAAATCTCCAATAGTATAGTAGTAAATTAAAGCAATACATTCTCAAACAAAGAAAGAAAACTCATAGCAATTTCAAAGAATATTCTTTGCACGCTGGACTGAAATGGGATTTTTGCTATTGATTTCAGGAATACCACAACTTGAACTTTGAACTCAAATAATTTAAAAGGAGTAAAAAGTGTCTCACAGTAATTTTTAAAAGGCCATATAAGTGACAGATGAGCTCACCTTTCCACTTTACCCTTTGATGTTAGAAAATGGAATTATTTTTGTACAATTTTTCCAAAACTGTGCTCCCATAACATTCTATCCTAAGTTCTTCCACATGCTTTTGCACCTTATGTAGGAACAGGTGCTGTTATGTAGGAATAGCATTATGTTCCTGGGCTTTTTTGATTGGGATTATTTTATGGACTCCTACAAAACTGTATAAATTATCAAAAAGAATATCACAGAGGAAAAATATTTTCAAGTGGATGCTGTCCATAGTGGCAAAAGATATTTAAAATGGAAACCTTTTAAGTGATACAGAAAATGTCTTCAAAGAGGACACCCCAGAAATGTGACTATCTTTTAAGTAACAAAAATTTTCAAAGCAGACACCTCTTTCTGTGAGGAAATCCTCAAAGGGGCATTCCTCCAGAGTGAGAATCTTTGAAAATTAAATCTCTTAAATGATCTGAAAGCTTTGAAAGCAATAAACCGTTCGTAAAACTGAAAGCAGTATTTCTTTGGGTGGGTATAGGGTGTTCCTAAAGAGAGGAATAGCTGCACTATTGTTAACTATAGAGGTGATCAATGCTTCTTCCCTTATAAGAGGAATAAGTATTATTTAAAATCCTTATCATCTTCACAAGGTTATTATAATACATTATTACAATATTTATCATCTTAAAAAAGTTATTAAAATGCATTATTACAATATTTTAATCGATAAATAGTATTGGTGGAAGCATACTCTTTCATCACTGGGCAGGCAGTTGCTGACTTAAAAAGAAATTCTTCATTTTTGAAGATGCAAGTAAGAAAGTCCATGAAGTGGAGCTCATTGGAAATAATTCTGTTATGATATTCCCATGGAATTGCCTTTTCTTTCTTAAAAGACAGGAAATGGCAGCTTTGCAGTATATTTTTCCAGTTAAGAATTGTATGTTTTTTGGAATCCAGACTATTTCTACAGGATGGAAATCCATATTCAGATGTTTTCCAACTAGCACATTCCACGGAGTGCTTGCTGGTCAAAAGCTTTACAGGGAAGTGCTATAGAAGCAAAATTGTGACATGCAAAGTAAATAGCCTCTATATAGCCTAAAAAGGGAACAATGAAAAGACGATTTGTTCATTTTGCCACACTGAAACGTCATGACCTCCAAGAGAGCGCTGTTGAAGCGTTTCCTTGCGCAGTGCAGGGAGGTGGATCTACAGCATGGTGTGAGGAGGCTGGCTACTGGGGCACTAGGCAAGCTGTTGGACTGTGAGTGAGCTGCAGCTGACCCAAAGCCAATGGCAAACCAGAATTATTTGCAGGGCAAGGAACTGGAGTTTAATGCATCCTGGGGAGATACAGTCTTTTTTTAAAGAAATTCAGAAAGTAGCAGATAAAATACATATTTACTGGTCTGAGTGGCCACTTTGTCTCTTACCCACGAGATTCATGGAAGCAACATTTTAGTCATCTTCTCCTGGTTGAGTAAACCTGCAATAGTTCCACCCCCTTCATACTCTTCCTACACACGGAGAAACACTCAAGAATGTAGTGTCTCCTCCACTCTCTCTTATTATCTTTTCATACTGTCCTCACACACTCCTCACTTCAGGATCTGAGTATCATAAATACCCCTAGGAAAATGTAGCTAAGGGGATGCATTGTGACTCTCTGGTTTTTAATTGCTTTACTGTACGTACTTTTCCCACTGGTCTGTTTGTCTAGCAGCAAATTTAACTGAGATCTCTTGAGCATCTTTCTGTTTTAAATACTATAGATAACATGACTCTTTCAGATCTACTCAGCTGAAATAGTTTTTAGCATATGAGTTTCTGTGATTTCTGTGGTGTGCAGTACTGGGAGGTTCAATATGTATACACAGGCAGCAAATTTGACCCAACTGGCACAGCCTATACAAAAAAGTTCTTTAATAATAGCTTATAGCTGGGATGTGGGCTTGTATTCGTTAAAAAAAAAAAAAAAAAAAGACCACAAAAAGTAGAAGCTGCTTTTATGCTAAAAGGTAGATGTGAACAGTGGTTTTGCTTATAGTAGAAAAGAAATCCAGGTTGCAAGGACCAATTACCATGTTCAGTTGCTATTACAGTCTTTTCATTCACTGAATTCAGCAGTCAGTGCAGCTGGCAATGCTCAGAGAATTTATGTAAAACATTCAAATGCCTTGTGAGACCATGTGAAGATGATCTGCCCAAATAGCTGCGCATAAAAACCTTTCTGTAGCACTGCCTCTCAAACCCAAACCTGCTGAACCAGATGCAGGCATGCCCTGCCAGCCAGGAAGCCAGAGCAGACGCAGGGCCCGGCTCTCGTGGGCACTGAAGCAGAGCAGCCCACGCTGGGGACAGCACAGCGTTCTCCCTTCTGCCACCCCTGCAGCCAGCACGCAGCCCCCAGAGCTGGCACCTAGACTGTGGGCACTGGTGAGCTTTTCTGCAGCTAAAACTCTCCCAAGCAGCGTAGCCAGAGCCTCACATCAATCCTTGAGAAAAGACCAAAGCCCCTTCCCAGGCTCTGCTCAAGCTGGGACTGGTATGTGTACTCCCATGCTCCGAATGAGATTTTTGGGGAGGTGCATACCCCTCCACATGAGTGCCTGAATAATCCCAAACTGACACATCACTATCACAAGTGGAATTAGTGACTTCTGTCATACCTTAGGCTGCATAGATAAAAAAGCACCAGAAACAATCCATAAACTAATGTTTTACAGGGTATTTTTCCTATTCCTCATGCTCCACAGGAACTTCATGGTATGTTAGCTGTAATTTAAAGTTGACCTGCTACAGCAAACAAAAATCTCACTAATGGTGGAGTAGGGGCAACAGATCATGGCAGCTCAGTAATTTTTCTTGCCAGCCTAACTCTTGTCTTTTTAATTTGGAAATAATCTAAAAATCCCGATGTTTCTGAGGTTCCAAATATTCTTCTCTAGACTAAATGATATTTTCCATTTAAAAATTGTAAGTTGCTCTACCAACCATAAAAATCATATGCAGCATAAACAGTTACAGAAATGTTAAGTGGTAGAAGGCACATCAACCCATGGCAAATTTGAAAATGGGTGCTGAGTAGAAGAACAACAGATTAGAGATGGAAGTCAGAAATAATTCTGTTCCCTAAATTCATTATGTATCCAGAGTGGATATTATTAAAAAAAAAATCAGTTTGCCATCCCCAAAACTAATTTACTTTATAATTTCAAGAGTAATCTTCTGTGTAGTCCACTGTCCTTTAGGAGTACTGATGTAGCTGGAGAACAAGAGCAGCTTGTCACACTGCATTACAAACTGTCTGCTTGCAAATTTCAGAGAATTTCTGGCCACTTGTGACATAATATCTCATTAACCTTTTGCAATATCTGAACCCAACAAAGATATCTGCATTTTCAGAATAAACAGCAGCTATCATCTCAACTTCCACCATGAATAGCAGCAACTTTTAATAAATACCATCAGCAGTATGAGATGCAGTCCAGTGATATGCTAATTCCTCAAGGCTTGGACTATAGCAATCATCTTTGTGTCAAATTTACATGTCTGTATTTCTTTATTAATTTCTTAGTTCAGCTATCAGTCCAATATTGTGCTTGCTGTCTACTGCAGTGACTTGGTAGATGTAAAATATTATTTTAAAAGGGCAAAATTGATAGTTTACAACCACTGTAGGCACAGAGCATGTAAAGTGGAAGTCATCATCCTGTGGTAAGTAATCAAAATATTGCTGCAGTCCTGTTTTTCTAGGAGATTGGAGTCAGGGTAGTCATATGCCTCCTGTTTTCTGCACAAGGGCAGGCAGAGTTAAGCCTTGGCCTCAGGGCACAGGAACTCACTGACAGCAGTGAGAAGGGATCAAGGCCACTGACACATAGGAGTGCTAGTCAGGATGAACGGGGTATTTGGAGACACAAAAGATCTCCCAGCTCCAACCCAACCTGAGGCAATGCAGCTCGCTCCGATTAAAGGCGTGCCTTGCTGAACAAAATATGGCTCTGCACAAACATGGTTCTAAAAGCTGTAGAGACTCTGCCTGCCTATCTCTACACTCCTTTTTTCAGCTCTGTCTGATTATTTTAGTTCAGGCAGGAATTGCCCTGCACTGATTTTCACTCTCAGTTGCATTCAAAATGTTGCTGAGGTAATCTTAGACTTCAAGCTCAGGGACCACCAGACCTAAACTAAAAACTCTGGATTTTGGTTGTCTGACACTGCTAAAGGCAAGTTCTTAATAGTAGGGAAACAGCAGTCACTCATGCTCAGTTAAAGGGAAAATTTTAGTACACAATAGTTCTTATTAAGACACTACATATTTTTATTACCAGTAAACAGTGAAGCACCAGGCTGTCGTTGTGTTATCCAAGGTCTGTTTATTCCTCAGTTTGCTTCTTACTTACTTGCATCATGCTTCCCTAGTACCCTGTAGAAACCATACTCTGCTGGACCATGCATTAATTGTGCAGGTTAAGAGTAAAAAGGCAAAGCCAACAAAAAATTCAAGACTGATTTTCAGAGTCTTCTGTTTCCTTTTTGCTCTATTTTATTCTTTAAGGACACAAGCAAACCAAGCAAATTTGACTGAAGCACTATTTTGGAGAGGTTTGCAAGATATGAAGTTTTATTACCACATAATCTTTAATCTAAAGATCACAAATACCATGCCAGTATAAATAAAGTCTAACTTGTCCTCTCTAAGACATATAATAATAATAATTATATATTCTTACTGTTGGACAAACTCATTCTTTCAATTCACAAGAACAGCAGTGCAGTAGCTGAGGAAGAAAAGGAGCTTTAGGGTTGAGTCCAAAACTGCCAATGTAATCACAATATTACCTTCCAAACTGTAATACACACAGTGGAAGTCCTCGGTAACTGGACAAACATGCCTTTGAATTTCTTATCTGCAACAATAAAATACCCCATTCAAAAAATGAATTAAAATGCAATATTTATGGAACTTCAAAAATTGTATTTTGAATTCCCAAGTAGTCAAGAAGATTCTGATCAGCTACAGGCTCTTTCCCTTGTGGTGATTTTACACTGTACATGACCAGTTTTCAGTAAATAATATAATGATCTCAATGGTCATGGTCAAAAAGATAATTTTCAAACCATTTCAGTCCTGGAGGTACAGCCAGCCTGATGTATTAAGCTGTCTAAGGTGTGTGAGCTGCTTTACTAAACTGATCTGAAACGTCAACTTGGCCATGCAAGTATTAAGATTTTTAACTGATTTATAGATTATTAGAGTATCTCTAAAATATAGGACATGAAGTAAAACATCCCAAATCCATCATCATCCTAAAGTGTTCCAAAAATCAATCTATCATGCATGGTGCCTATCAAGAGTCAGTAATAAGCCACGAGCATTAATCTCCATTATAGGTTTATATAAAGTATGACACATGTATGAATTCAGTGCAGATTTGTACATTGTCTTACCGCAAAAGTAAATCACTTCTCAATGGCCAATGATTTTATATTGCCTCATTAAGTACAGGGGATTTGGTGCCAAGTCTACCAAAGGGAAGTAAGCATCTCCAAAAGAGTTGGGGCCTTTGATCACCCAGAACAACTTTGAAATTGCCTCCTAAATTAGTTAAGAATCAATAACACGTGAGGCAAAGAGAGAAGATGTGATTTTGAATGACCCACTGAGCAATCTGAGGGAGAGGGAAGAGGGCAGAAAAGGAAGCTGGTTGGCAGGGGCCAGCTGGTGGCTCTCTGCAGCCCAGGGTCTGAGGGAAGGCATTGCCGTACAGCATGGATTCATTAGCCACCCACAGCCTGTCAGCTGCATACAGAGAGGAAGGACAAGCAATTAAATCTGATTTTCAGGCAAGTGTACTTCTCTTTCTGTATTTGCCGTCGTAACTTGTTCTAGTTTGGATTTTGTAAAGAAATGCTTCACTTTCATACGGTTTCTGTTAAGGATGAGATTTCAAGGTTAGTGGATAAATTCACACCCTTCCATGTCTGTAGCTGTAATGATCCATAAATCCAGATAACTGGAAGCCTTCTGGAATGCCCACTCTCCATTTCTCCTAGGTATTGAAAGCATTAAGCATCTGGTATTATACTAGCTGCACAGTTTAGGCAATGGTGATGCAAGAAGATCCATTGGATGACCTGCATGAGCCATTGTAGACAGCAGAGCATGCAGAAAATAGAGAGAAGTGTGCCAGAACATAACTACATCCTGGTCTAGTCTCTACATTTACAATTGTCAATTAATAAAAGCAGGCAGATTTTAATTAAGCTTAAAGTGATGTAGAAGTTTCAGCAAAGCAACAGTGACTGCATATATCTGGCTGCAGAATTTGTTTTTAGCTCTGGATTTATAGGACTTTTATTAACCATCACAAGAGTAAATGTGGTCTGAAGACAGGGAGAGCTGCTCCTACATCCAGGTTTTTACCTAATGTAAAGGTAATTAAAATACAAGGAATTCTGACACAACTCATAACTGCAAAACATTATACATTGTATTAATTCACCCTCGATTAAATTTTTAACGGAAACTAGAAAACTGCACCACTGAAAAGAGCAAGAATATAAGCAACTATAGAAGCCTCTCTATGAATCTGTTACATTTATGCAATGGAATTTCTGATCCGATGAGAGGAAAAGCTGAGGAACAGAAACTTTCCACAGTATTTCTTTCACAACCTGGTAGAGCTGCCAGAAGAAATTCCTGGCGGGTGTAATGCTGACCACAGCGGTGCAGCGAGCTTTTAGTTACATACTTGTTCCCTGAGTCACACGCTGTGGCAGCCTGGCTGCCCTGCCTCAGCCTGCATCCATATAAAGAAAGAAGCAGTACTTAAGCACATCAATAGCAGCATGACATTAAGGGGGCCTGTCCCTTGCTTGTTGTGCATCGCATTCCTCCCAGACCAGCACAGATCTTGCTTTTCCTCTGAGCAGCCTTCATTTATTGTAATATAAATAGAAAAGAATAGCTCGTGGATTTGAATTAATAAGTGTGCATGGATGAGGACATAGGCAAAAAGCTAAACAATTATTTTGCTTTTTTAATTCCTAGTTTTAAACCCATCACTGCTGATAGCATAATAACCAGGATATTAGAAGCCAGAGTCTAGAATATCATTTTTGTGTGAGGAAGAAATATGTGAAAAATATATTTTCAAAGTCAAGCAGGGGAGTTAATGACCTGCAAAAAATTAAAATATTCACAAATAAGTGTAGGTCAAGACTGTAAATTACCCATCTTTGCATAGAGACAGAAGCTGAAATTGCAGTGCCAGTACTGTGTGCAGCCCAGGCTCACAGTCAGGGAGGGGTCCCTTCCAGAGTCCTCAGCACAGGAAAGAACCAGCCAGAGCTGGGGAGTGAAACTCATCCAGCAAGTGGTAACACAGGCCAGACTGGAGCCCTGTGGTGACACTCAGCTCTGAGGAGAGGAGACGGTGTCTGGCTAGGAGTAAACAAGCTACTTAATTGGTATTTTCCCCAAAGAGAGGAGAACCTCCCTGGAGCTGTTTTGTGACCCAGCCCAGGCCTTGGAGAAACTGCTTTCCCTCCTGCTGCTGTTCCTGCTCTGTGACCTGGGGTTTGCTGACCAAGCCATCTTTATTTTAGGTCTGTTTCAACGTTTTGCCAAGAGAGATTCCCACATCTCTCAACAGGCTGGAACGGGACATATTACAAGTCTTGAAAATGCAGAAACTGTGATTTACTGGTAGCACATGCCAGGCTATGGTGTATTTCTTTAAGCATTGTTTATCCCAGCTTCCATAGTACCTGAAAATAAACAATTCATGTTTTCCTGTTAACCAAATTAAAGGATGACAAAATTTGGATGACTGTTGGGATGAGCACTTCATTACCAAACCTACAGCCAGTTCACTGAGGACATAGCTTTGTTTGAAGCTTGCTGGAGATGTGCTGCGGTGCTTGCATTGAGGGATGAACCTTGCAGACAACTGCTCCTTCCTTTAAGTAGCAGTAAGTTTCTCATCTGCCTCGAGCAATTCTTTGGGATGTCACACATCAAACCACAGCTTTTGTTCGTTCATCCTAATAGGTAGCAAAGAGTTCAGAGTTTTTAGGTTCAGAAGCTGATGTAGTCTTGTTTTGACCTTTCTCAACATGCTGAATGCCCTCCAGTGCTCTGCACTGGAGTGTGGCAAGCATAGCAGAATCCCCATCAATCTCATGAAGGGAGGCAGAACAGCTGAGCTACACCACAGTTAGAGAGCATTGGCACTATATATTATAATCTGATGTTGCAGCCCATTTGCTGCAATGGTAGGTGCCTCAATAGCTGCACTTAACCTTGCTGAATATTCAGCAGTGGCTCTGTGTTCCTTAGCACTATCAATTCACTGACACCATTTAGTATCTTTAAATTAAGAGTGAATGGCAATAACCATATACCTTAACCAAATGTTATCAATTAAAAAAAAGATTTTATTTTCTTTTTTGTTTGGAGTGAGATTGCCATTATCATCCCTATGACACAAAGTATCTTTTCTAGCTATTTTATTCTCTGGTTAGGATGTAGATCTTGCCGGTGACTGACACATAATGTTGCACTTCCAAACCTGCATAGCCAGCAGCTCCTTGGTTCCCCAGGGTAAGAAACTTCAGCTAATGCCAGTTGCTAAACCTGTGTAATGGAGCTGTTTTTATAATGCTGCTGTTCTCCCAGCACTTGACAGAGGTACATATTAAAATCATTTGGTGGCTCAAGGAGTTGAGACAGGGTAAGCTATTGTAACTGGCCCAGCAATGGATGTTGGAGAAATGGAGCTTTTCTCATGCCATCTCAAGCTTCTTGAAGCCAAAATCAAAATCAAGACAAAATATGTTATACTTCCAACTCACTGGGAGATTTTTCAGTGACCTGCCACTTTGAGATATGACAAACCTCAGACAGAAGAACAAAATGTAAGAAGGCAAACAAAGAGTATATGAAGTGAAGCAAAATGTGGACAACAAAGAGAATGCTACCATAGACTTATAAATTAATTAGGAGGCCTCTAAGAAAGGTGCTCACATATTCTGGTCTAAGCAACTTCTGGCAAATTAAGTATGATGAAGATTGTTCCACCAAACACTGGAGCACACCCTACACCCTCATACACCAGGTAAAGAGAAATTTTCCCCATTATGGGGAAGACAGATTGGTCATATGACAAGACATAATCAAAGTCCTAGTTACAGGACCAGGCATGAGATCATCATGCAGGAACACATGGCTTTTTTCCCAGCAGCAAAGAGAGCAACAGCTCACAAGGAAGATTAATTGCTCTGAAAGCCAGGAGATAAGTTTCCCCTGAGCAGGGAAATCTCTGCTTTTCAAAAGTTAGGAGCATGAGTTTCCTATAAAACCAGTAGATGGTAATGAAAGGACAATCTAATTTCCATATGTAATGACACTTCAGTATCAACTACAGAATGCAATACTCTGCCTTTCTGCTTGCTGTGTAATCCCAAATCTCATTCTGATTTACAAACAAGGTAAAACAAACTTAAGATTTGCAAGGTAAGGTGGAGACATGCTTCTTCTGGTGTGCCCTGGACATTCACACAGCAAACATGGGGGTCATTTCCAAAGTTTTTCTTTCAAGGAATCTCAGCTACAAGCAGAAGAATGAAAATGTGACTCTCCAAGCTCCCACTGGTCAGAGAGAGGATCTCAGCTGGGCTTCAGCAGGTCAGGCTGTGGTGCTACTGGGCTGTTCTCATTTGTGTCTTGCAGCAAAGGGCATGGGGCCTTAGGACCAGCCCAAAATGAGACCAACCAGGGCTGACTGAGCAGCTGGATGACTCTGGCAGCAGGGCTCAGGTGTCCCAGTCACAGAAAATCCTGCTAAACAGTCAATAAAACACAGTTTGCAGTGCACAGTAGCTGATGGTTACTACTGCAGAGCTGTATATTGTTGCATGAAGAGAAGCTAAACTTTATGATTAAGTTAATGATGTACAGTGTGTAAGTTAGTTATATCAACACCTGAAGCACTTCTGCACAACTTAATATTCCAACTCATTAAAAATCTTATTATATAAACAAAGGCTTTATAAACACATTTTAATATTATTAGGAAAAGATCTTGATAAATATAATTTGAATGCAAAATACACCTGTAGACTAAGTTGCTTATAGTAAAACTAGCTAAATGAAATTTGCTGTCAGCAAACCTCCTGACGAGTTTTCCTGTCTACAGACTGTTCTTTTGTGTACTTGGACCTTTTCTAATAGAAAGAGTGGGCCAGAGAATTCAAGCAATGTAGATCATAATACAAGCATTGGCCATAATCCTCACTCTGAGGACCAAAAATTTCCAGAGCAGACTGTACAGTTGATTATAACAAGTGATGGAACTCACATCTCTATAAATTTCTCTCCCAAGCTATAACAATTGTTTAATATTGAAAATGAGAAATTATACTGGCTCTTAGGACAAGGCTCTACTATAGTTCTGGTGGAAATGAAGTTTTGATATACAGAGAACAATATTTACTATGTTTAGCTACTAAATAATTGAGTTGTTTTTATTTTAATTTATTGTAATACTGTGACATTGTATGGTGATACAACAGTGAAATTACTCATTAAAAGAATGACCTAAAAGTGAGCATGATTCAACAACATTCTACTGATTTTTAAGTGAGGCAATAGACTTACACTGATTGGTGTATGATTTATTGTCAGAATAGAAGCCAGTAAATGTTTGCATCACCTGTATTCTTTACTGACATTATTTGGAGTTGCTATTCAGAGCATGTACATTTTAGAAGCCTATAATATTTGAATCTTATATGACATTTTTCTACTTGTGTTTTAAATCATGTTCTCTAACAGGTTCAAGTAGGTAGAATTTTAAATCTTTATAAATAACAAAATTTGCTGTTTTCAATAATGCTTAAAACATTAGTCTGCAGATCACTGTTTTAATAAATTTGTAGTGTTTTCTATGTAAAAAATAAATGCAAAAGGTCAGCTTATTATTCCCCAAAACTACTGTGAAGTCATCAGAGAATTAATTTTGTTATTCTGCTGAAGCTGCATGCAATCACCAGGGTTCATATGGGTGAAGTATTATTAAGTTCTGCTCACTGACACATATTGCAATACACAAAATAAGAGCTAAGAAGTGCAGACCACTGAAATTACTCCTACTTGCAATCAGATTGGTTTTTAAAACAAGTTTTTCATATGCTTTGGCAGCAGCCCTGTAGGTGCAGCTAATCGTCCATGGCTGCTCCCAGTTTTTCCCAGTCCCCCTCTCCAGAGTTGCCCCTGGGATGCAGTGGAGCAGCACAGGCTCCCCAGCTCACAGACAGCCCTGGGCAGGGGGATCCACAGGGGGATTTTGCTCTGGGCTGTGAGCACCAGCTGGGCCTGAGGGAGGGAGGGAGGGAGAGCCTGCTCCATCTTCATGGCAGCCAGAGTGGGTGGGAAAGCCTGGGGAAGGATGGGGAGCCCCAGGGAAGGGCAGGCTGTGAGATATGTAGTTAGTGACACAGTGCTCATTATGAAAATGCTGTCCCAGACAGCAAAACCTGCAGAGCTGCCCAGGGCAGTGTGATGTGCACCTTCCCCTTGGTAAACCCTGGGCAAAGCCAGACGGGGCTGGGCCAGCTGCCCTGATTTTAAACAAACTTTGAAAAGTCAGTATTGTATTCCGCACAGCTGTGCTATTTCATCCTCCTCTAGAATTTCATTCTCCTCTAGTGCGTTGGCTCATGACCCTTTCATTTATCACAGCAATAGGTCTCACATTTACAAGCATGGAGGACTTAAAAAGAAACAGGAGTTTTTTTTGTTCTTTTCAATATCTGTTCCATTGATGCTGCCCTTGTGGGCTTTCTGCTGCTGTACCTCACTCCCAATGCAAATGTCATCATCAGGTAAAAATAAACTTTAAGACTACCTAGCAAAGTAGTTTTGTTTGCCTTTAGCAATTTAATATAGCTTCAACATAAAAGTTTGCCCACATATGGATGAAAAAGCTTTAGTGCATCTGTGTGCACTCTGGAGCTGACTTTTCTCTCCTCTGGGCCCATGGGCTGAACTGATTTAAAGGTGCCAACTCATCTTTTAAGTACATAGCTACAAAGTTCAGCTGAGGCTTTGTGGTTAAAGCTTAGCTCAAAAGCCAGAAATCTGAAGTGGCAGCACTGAGCCTACAACCAAAGTGCCTTTAGCAGTTCTTTTGTATGGAGACTGTTGACATAGAGTCCAAGAAAAGATGATGGAGAAAACGTAGTTATAATGTAATTATGACCATGTTCCCATGCTTTTTTAAAATGCCTGATATTTAAGTAAAATAACAAATATTCATTTATTGACAGAACTTTCTGATATAAGCCAAAGGCAAATTGAAATGTTGAGGGTTTTTCAAGCAACAGATGTTAGGTTATCTCAGGAAAACAACAGCAAGTTCTGAGGCAGAATGCTGAACTTTTCCACTGTATCTGCTGTTCCATCAAATAGGCTGTCGTGACCCAAGTTCTTACTGTGATGTGCCAATAAAACTGGTTTTGTATCACTTCCAAGGATTCCATAACAGGATGTTATTCACTGCTAATGTATTTTGGTTCTTATAAATGCAGAAAGAGTCTGTGCAGGTCACAGCATATCACCCTGTTATTTTTAGTCCATGTACATAATTTACCTTATTCATTGATACAGGGGCTCCACAACTGATTCAGGACTGTGATAAAAGCTCAAAGGAAGCTGCAAAAAAAGCTTTAGCATTTCAATCTGTACAAAGTATGAACCAAAAAGCTCAGATTCAATTTAGGGGGTGTGAGTTAGACTGGAGATGCTTCACCTGCTCCTGATAATGTCATGAATGCTACACAACCAAATTCATTAGATAAGGATTTCCCGGTTTAATGGTGAGCATAAATAAGGAAGAACAGTGCTCTGATGATGAAAATTACACACTTTTGTTAATATATTGGAGCTACAATGATCTAACAGAGTGCCTTGAGACAGTTTAAAGATACTGTTTTCACGTACACTGGCAGGATCACTCAAATCAGTGAGATGAGAAAGAGCTGGCAAATTATCAGAAATCCTTTTGCCTGTTAAAATTCAAGGCTTCCATTTCTCGTTCTTCTGAAAAACAAAGGGTGGGCAGATGGGTTCTGTTTGCTCCTCCTTTAATTTTATCAGTTAAATAGCTAACCAGCAGACTTACAGTTACCGCATCCTGACATGACAGTTAATCTTTACTTCTTTCATGACACTCATATATTAAATATTGGGGATCAGGTTTTATTTACTGCTCTCACTTTCTGTAATCCAATAAAATGAGTCTTCCCAGCTGCCCTCAAAGCAAAGTAAATCTTCTTTTCTAAACCATTTGCAAACAAATTCTCAGTGTTCATTGTCAGTTCTAAGCTAGGAGGTATTTTATATGACCACAAGCAGATCACTGTCAACAGAAAAATCAGATGCTACATCTCAAAATATTTCCAAGCATATTTCCACAGACTCGCATACATGAACATGATATATTTTGAAGCAGAGAAATCATAGCATAAAGTTCTACCATACAGTTCATGTAGTGTATTCCATGCATGTGGATAAAATTATGTGCTAGGAAAGCTATAATGTGTAATTTTAAATTACCGTGTTTGAATCCTCCTCATATCATGTTCTTTCCCATGAAATCAGACTTATTTCCTAATCAAGGTACCGTTCTGCTTGAAAAAAGTATGATGTGAGCTATCATAAACAATAATGAATAACTGAAAATCTTGCTTTGCATATCTGTAAAGCTCTGAGTTAAAAAGGATCTCGGATCATGCTTCATAAACTTTAATTGAGCAGCCTATATCATGCCTATGACATAGGAGAAGATTACTTCCCTGTGTTTTATGGCTAAATGATAGCAAGACAAGTACAGATGCAAATCTTGCCCTCAAGCAAATGGTCACAGAGTCTCCTCATTGCCTTACCAACACAATGCTACTGTGCAAGCAGTGCTCTGAATTTATTATATAGGTAAAAAACAAGAGGAAGATGCTCTAGCTTTTGCTGCTAAAGACCAAGGATCTTCTCCAAGGCACTCAGAGGAAACAAACCGAAGCCTGGAAAAGCGAGAGGCAGAGTCCTGCAGCTGTCCTCCCCTGCACTGAACCTGTTCCCATTGCTGTTTTGAGGCATGTCCTGGAGACCTGGAGCCCTGCTGCACAGCCTCTGTCACTCTGCATGTGCAAGAGTGCAAGAAACACTCGTGTGAAGCATAGCCACTGCAAGTGGAGAGCTCATTTACACAAAACAAGAAGTAGGTAGCACAATTTGCTGCTGGCAGAGGGGAACTTCTCAAATGCACATGAAGTAGAAACCTGCTGTCTGTAGTGTAGCAACTGCTCTTAGGTCACCCTTCTCTCTGCTGCCCAAGACACTGTTATCAAGACACTGTCCTAGCTGGGTTTCCACCTATGAATACTCTTGCCATTGCCAGGAGGACAGCACAAGGCTGATATGGAACAAGATGCCCAAGTGATCACTTATTATTCAAATTCCAGTACCACATAAGCTAAGATGAGCGAAATACAAACGGAGGAATGATTTTGCTCTGCAGGATGGCGTTAAGTGGTCCATAAGAAACAAGCAACAGCCTCCCTGAGACAACAGCGTTGTTCTATTTCAGTCAAAGAATAAGTCTCAAACAGGTATAATCAGGAGTAACAAGACAAGTGTGACAAACAGCAGGGTACAAAGCATTTTACTGGGGAAGAGAAGGGTATGATTTGATTAGTGGTAATTTTCAAGACATATGACTGTTAGTGGGTTTAGCTGCCTCTCATAAGCAGTCATTTAAAAATATTTTTACTAAATTAACATTGGTTTTGTTTCCTAGTGAATGTTCTATTTTGTGTTCTGTTTTCAAACATGCAGGGCAACATCCTTGATTCTCCAGCAAATCCTTGTTTCCTCTTGGTTAAGCTGCAAAGAAACAAAAGGTTCCAATCTCACCAGGAGAAATCACTTGCCTTTGCTGTTCAGCTCACCACAAAGCCACCTTCTGTTCAGGCACTCAGGCACTTGTTCCAGACAGGGAAATAACTAATGCAACTGCACTATTTTGAGCCTTTTTGCAGATGTAGATGCTCCTCGAGCTCTGGTGTTCAACCCTGCCAAGCCACCAACTGGCTTTCTAGGATTCTTGTTCAGCTGTTTATTCTGCCTTTTTTGGACATCAATACCTCTTCAGCAGGAATATTTGTGTCGATGGGCAGAGGAATTTTTTAACTCCAAATAAATAACTTGGAATTTCAGTTTGTCCTGAAACACAGGAGGCAGGGCACTGAATCTGTCTGAAAAAGCAGATCAGATGTTGTCTCCAAGTCACTCCTGACCTAGGGAAACAGGCGTTTCTTGTTGCTGCTGAGCTCATTTTCTCAGCATGTGCATGATAAGCAGGAAAGCAGATGAACTCTTAAGAAACAAAGATACTTTTTTAATGCAAATGTTTCCAGTAACTCAGAATAAGGATAGGGAAATATGGAAAATATAGGCTATATAAGCAGAATTGTTCTTACACAAAGAAACATTTAGTGACACTTTCCATAAGGCAGCTGCAGCCCTGTGAAGTCAGCAGAATTGTAAAATGACAACATTCAGTGTTTATTGTTTATAATTAGTGACTTATCTCTCCACTTCTACTTCAGTGGCCATATTACTATGTAGGAACCCAGCTCAATTATCCTCATTTATGGATATTTTGAAAACTATCTTCTCCTAGACATTATAATTCAAAATTTCTTTGTGTTTGTATATGTATATTTAACGGTGGCAATATTATGGGTAGGATACATAAAATTTAGCAATAAAAGCCCTTTCCTAAAAGTGGACCTAAACTTTTTCTGGAGTGAAAGTTTCTTGTTCTTTATATTTTTAAAGAATAGATTGTGTAGCTTCTCAGTGATGTGAAATGCAGAACTGAGCATGCAACCTTCTGATGGGCTCCAGTAGAGTGCCAAATTAGTCTGGCAAATAAAGATAACACATGAAGAAACATCTGGACCTCTTTGGCAGAGAGAAGGAGCTCAGAAAGCACTCATGGTTATGGGAAAACCGGGCACGTTAGAGTGTGACACCATGGCAAGCTGAGCTGGCTCAGCCCCAGAGACAGGGGCACCGTGCGCCACACCTCTGCCCGAGGCAGCCCAGTTGGGACAAAGGTCTGGCCCTGCTGCCAGGAGAATACTCAGCAAAACAGCTTTGTTTTATACAAAGCTCTGCTTTTGAGTCTTTAATTTTTTTTTTCACTTCAAAACGCTTTAAACCCAAAAGCTTAAAAATCCCCTATGAAATGAAACAGCTGGGAGAAATGTTTTGCAACATGAGCAAGGTGTTTTATCTCAAAAACGAGCTGTATTCTGGGTTTGACCTTTATAACCTCTTGCCACAGGGAACCATACAACACTGAGAAAAATAACTCCTTAGCTAAAAAGATAATTAATTTCTCCTCTGAAATATCTAAACAGGTTGAGGATGGGAGGTTTGGTTCTTCTTGTCACTTTTTTTTTACCCATCCAGAAGGTCAGGTTCTGACCATTAGGAAATCTTTTCTGGTGCGATGACAAGTGGGGCTGGAAGGCTTTGCTGGCTGGATGCCCCAGTCTGGGTGGTGGGACTTGCTCCCGTGCACCGTGCAGACCTCCCCAGCTGACACTGAACATCATGGAACAGTTCTGCTCCTTTTCGCCTGGGCTTAGTTAGAAAACATCTGAGATGGTGTGTGATGAAAGGCCATGATCTTGTGACAGATAGATCATTATTGCTGAGACTAATTACCCTTTGCTGATTCCTGAACAATGAGATTAGCATCAGTGAGGCTGGGGAAATATCTCTGAATGAAAAGGGACACAAAAGACAAACAATGGAAATGAAATCCCTTGGCTAAACAGAGCAATGAGCCACTCCTCCCCAGGCAGAGTGAAGCCGGGGCGCTTCCCCTGCCTCCCTGCTGCGGGAAGAGGCGGGGAGGAAAGAATGACAAACTACAGCCCGTGTGGCATGGAACACTGTAGAGACAGGACCCTAAACAGCCGCCCAGGCTGGGCTGAGCTGCATGAGCTGTACCCTGGCCACAGGCATGGCTTGGGAACAGCCCGGCAGCTCCGTCTGGGACACACCTTCCCTGGAGCCACGCTGGAATTACTGACCTGGCGTCTGGGGATCACCACCTTGCTGGCAGCAACAACGCTCGGGCTCCCGCAGCACAAGAATTTGAGCATATATACTCAAATATAATTATGTGCCTACAAATTCAGGTCTTAAGACAGAAAAGTGAGGTGACATTTTTAGAAGCGCTCAGCAGTGATAAACTTTGCTTGTATTGAGGTCAATGGGATTTCTTTCTACGTGTCTTAAGTGGGAACTGAATTAGGTCAGTGCCAAAGTGCTTTTGTAAATCAGACCTGTGTGGTAAGCAAAGAGGTGCAATGTTTTCCTTGCCTTTAATGGCAGCTGAGGGACACCTCCTCCAAGGCAGTGTAGCATGAAGTCCCTCTTCATGACAAAGGCACTATTATGTCTGAAACCCCAAGGTAATTGTGTATGTGTGTGCAAAAAAACTCTTTTCTATGAAATGTCCTTAATAGGCTACAAAATTATGTATTGAAAATTTTAGGAAATTATGGAATGTATCTATTCCAGTCTCCCTTTTAGAAATTCCCTGCCTAATTAGCAAAAGAGTACACCTGCACTAAGACCAAGAAGGAAAAGCCATCTTTCAAGAGAGCAGTCCATTTGCAGTGGAGAATTATTAACCATTAAAAAGTCAGGAAGGCTTGGAATAGAAGAGTTTTCAGATCCTTACCTCGAGCAAGAGTGTCCCAGTAATGCTACACCAGAGTAATGGATAGGAAACAAGAAAAATCATCAGAAAAGAAAAAGATTTATGAAAAGATTAGATACACAAGTGTGTGTTGAATATGCATGCACAATTGCATGCTTAATTTGCACACCCAATTATTGCCATTGTGCATAAAATTGAATAATTACCCATGAAAATAAATGATTATGGTTATTTACTTCCATAATTACTTGATTTGCACATACAATCATGGTAATTAGGCACACAAATTAGTCATCACACAATTGCATGCCTAACCTTATTAAGAATCAGAATCAATGCATTTATTTTAAATTGCCTTTGTCCAATTTGTACAACCTTTTTTTTTTTCCTAGCTGGGTTTGGAATGGATGTATGTACCAGGGCCAAGCTTCCCAGTGTGCCCCTGTCCTGAAGCCACCCTTCAGGCATCAGCAGAGCCCACGGAATGCCCCCATGGCACAATGCACCCTTTGTGAACCAATCATACAGGACATGCTATAAAAAGGGGAAAAAAATCAGTCAAAATGTGACAAGAAGTTGGGAACATGCAACACACTATTCAAATTTTTACTTTCAATTCAGGAATGCAGTCACTAAAAAAAAGTCTCAGATATTTGTGAGGAAGAAATGGGTCGTGTCATAGAGGAAACAAAACGTCAGTGATTTTTTTTTTGCTTTAAAACTTTTAAAAATTTAAGTACTGCAATTAGTTGGCATAATGTTTCTGAAAATCTAGAAAAACTATTACATTCATTTTATAGGCAAAGCCAGTTAAGAATAGAGATGTTAAATGCCCAAGCCTGCATCAGTTCTTTGCTGCACTCAGAGAAATAAAATCCAATTTCAGCTTCCAGATTTGTGATTTCACTTATTAGTCTGAATGTCTGCCCCTTGTAGATGTCCTGTCTCCAGGTGCAGTAGGTGAGGATACCTTTATTAACTTTCCTATAAATCACATTTTGCTAGGAAACATAATAAAAGCCTGGGGAATTAGTCAATAAAATAGTGCTGCTTCTCTATCACTTAATAAATGCCTGGGTCCTGTGGTTGAAACTTGGTATGCACTCTAATTAAAAAGAACAAATATGAGAAAAATACTGGCAACTTGAAATATTGAGCTGTTTCATGTTTGTTATTGGAGCCTTCTTGAGTACAATTTTCTAATAATTGGACCAGATGGACAAGTAAAAAAAAAATTAGCCTGACAGTTTAAAGTGAGTCTATTACTATATAGAGAGGATCATGCCTGACAGATCTGTGAATCTCCCTTCATAAATCAGTAAAAACCCTACTGCGTCTGCATAGAATCTATATTTTTTCCCCACCAGTTTTGAGTTAATGCCAAAGTAGTTAATGCTGGAAGAAATATAGGGGTTAAAACATTTTGTCCTTAATGTATCTTCCTTTTTTTTTTTTTTTTTTTTGGTTGTTGTTAATTATGCGCCTTAATTTAGTTCTTGCTTAATGCACTTTAGAATGAATTGTATTTCTTGTAATTGCTTTATTATTACTTGACATTAGACCTTATGTTAAGCAATCAAAATGGTATGGCAGAAAGAGAAGGAGGGAAAATGATCAAGATACAGTGAAGATGAGTTTACATCTTAAAAGCAATCACACAGTCCCCAACTGCCAGAAATGTTACAGGATTTGAGTTACACTTCATCTGTATTACATCCTGTCAAAGAGAAAGAGAGAGAGAGAGAGAGAAAGAGAAAAAAAGATAGAGAGAAAGGAAGGGAGAGAAAGAGAGAAAGAGAGAAAGAGAGAAAGAGAGAAAGAGAGGAAGAGAGAAAGAGAGAAAGAGAGAAAGAGAGAAAGAGAGAAAGAGAGAAAGAGAGAAAGAGAGAAAGAGAGAAATTCCTGAGCAAGCAGCTGTTTGGTTTGTTAGCTTGTGACAAAGTTTTGCTTGGAGTCATGGCAGGTGGGACTTGTTGCCAGGCTGATCCCCCCTCTTCTGCTGAGCCCTGAAAGCCTCGTGTTTGGGAAGACTTGGTGCTGGGTCAGGAGGCTCAGGGGAAGTGTGAAAGCCCTGTGAAAGCCGCCTGTGAACATCTGAAGCATCCTCAGAAGTCAGTGGCAAAAATACCTTAATAAAACTGGTTAATGCCATTAGACAAGAGGGCTCTTCAAATCCCTTAAAATATTAGGTGTCAAAACATGCCAGAAAAGTATAGTACCTTTGCAACACAGGCCCATTAGTATTTTATAGGCAGTAAGAGCCTTAAGACTCCCCTATCTTAAATCCTAGGGAAAGCCATTTAATAGAAATAACTCAGCACTTCCAAAGTAAACCTTAACCCCTCTTGCTAGTTTAATTCTTTCACAAGGCTATTTTTATAAATCATAAGTAAATGATGGTTTAGAGTGTCATTGCAACCAGCCTGAAGTTAAGTCATGAAGACAAACCCAACCCCAGGAGGTATTTTAACTTGAAACCATTCATTCTGTAGCTCATGGTCCTGCTGTAGCCTGACAGCATACTAATTTGATGTGCTGATAAAGTGCTAGTCCCATGAAGAAAAGGAGTATTTATTTACATGCACAAGGCTACTTAAAAAAAAAAAAAATCTTTATATTTCATGCTGCTAAGGGGGTATTTATTTAGTTGATGTAATATTTTCCATAATGATTTCTGATTACCAAAATGCATAGTACAAATGGTAATCAGTGCCCCTTTCAAAGCAAATGCTGCTGCTGAGTACCTCCTATGAGTTTAATCACAGTGTGCAATTCACACCGTAATATGTTATAATTGCTCCCTACAAAGTTGGTCCTGTTTCATTTTAATATCACTGGACTAACTGCTGAAACTCAACATGAGTTCCTCAAATGCTGCATTCTTCATTGAGAATTTTACATACATAATTAATCTCAAATAAGGATACCACAAAAAAGGTGAGGATTTTTAAATAAATGCCCTTGGGTTTTAATAGCTGTAAAATCAGAGGTGGTACTTTGAAAAGTTCACCCTGTTGGACACTTTACTCTGAGATCCAGTCTGATTGCCATTTCCTTCAGATAATTTTACCTGTTCTTTTGGCAGGGAAAAGGTATATACTGTGGCAGAGCTTATCCTTATTTTCATGCACCTACAAATACCATTCATGCCAAGATGAGATGATAACTCTTATGTTACTTTTTACAAGAACTGTTGAAAGTACCCTGGGCTATAGCATGAAGAAGACATGATGCTGCACAGCATTTTGAGCCAAAGAATCTAAAACAACTGGAGATGGGGCATGCAAGTCATCTGCTGTCAAGTCTGTGAATCCACCTCTAAATTTTACAGCAATAGTGTTATTTGCATGATCATGTAGCAAATGAAATTATTCATTTTTAATACTTTGTTGACTGCTTTTTACAAATTTGTGAGCAGGTTTTTGGACTTTCCTAGATAATTTATGCATTATTCAGGATATCTGAGCATTCCCCTGATGGTTCCTGTTGGTCAAAGTGCCAGTCAGCTGCCTGCTCTGCCTGCCCAGCACCTGGGACACATTTGGGGCTGCCAGGGGAGCTCAACTCCATCCCAGCCCAAAGGGAGCCCCTGGCAGGAGCCTTCCATGTCCTCCGGGGCTGCCCTGGGGAGGCACTGCTGGGGTTTAATGAGAGAGCCAGGTGGTGCAGGGTGGGTCAAAGCCAACATAACTTTCCTGCTGTTTGCAGCCAGTGTTATGCTTTCTTTCAGTGGGTGAGTGAAAGTTATAACCTGAGGTGGAGGAAATGAGAGTGTCCTCATCCAGGTGGGTCACTGGAGCACAACATGCCCCCAGTGTGAGTGTCTTCCTGCCAAAACCCAGCAAGCAGAGCCACAGCAGCCTCCACCAGCCCCCTGCTCAGCTCAGGCAGCCAGAGGCAGCACAAGGCATGGGTCACCACTGCTGGAAACACCTCCTGTCCTGCTGGCGCCAGGCCTGCTGCAAGTGATACAACCACTGTAACTACACCACTTGCATCAAGCAGAGCTGCTGCTGAAACCATCGAGGGAAGCCATGGCCTGGGACTGAAACATCATTTAATAACACTGACGAACTGTTCCCTTACTTCATGTCTGACCCTGACCTCCCAAAGGGAATCACCAGCACAGCACCTTCTTCCACAGCAGACACACTGCCAAGCCAGGAGCTCCCACCTCCTCATTAACTGCAGCTCCTGTTGCTGCTCCCCTAATGAGGGCTCGCTCAGGAGCCTGCCAGCCCCTGGCAGCTCGCCACTGCCAGGCAGCCAACGTCAGGCATGAACCCAGAGTGCTTCCAGCCTCTCTTGGCTTCTGGAAGCAGAATTTGGTCCCTTTTTATTGAACACAATGCACAAAGGTAACCTAGTACATGCAGAGAGAACAGGCACAAAATCCCAAAAAGCTTTTTAATCACTAATATTAGCAGTGTGTGGCTGATGATGACTTGTTTGGCCACAGTGCTCAGTGGTGGTTCGAAAGGATAGCAAATGAGAAAAACAGGTGTTATTTTTTGTTTGCCTGCTTATCTCCATCACTTCCCAAACCCTTAAACCCACACCATCAGGCATTTCTCTGAGCCTTCATTGTTCAGCTCCTAGGAGGCAAAGTGACCAGATGGTGGTGACTGACGGTACCCGAAAGCAGTGTGACCCCAAAGCCAGCCTACGAGTTGTGACACGAGTCCTTGCTATTTGTCCTGCCCTTGTGCTATTTTCCTTCCATCAGCTTATGTCTCCTCTCTTTTCCTTCTGTCCTTTTTACCCACATCTCCTTGTCTCCTTGCCATGCAACACTGAGCAACGAAAAAGGACAGTTAGAAGCAACAAACTCAACAGTCTAACACTAATACATTTTTCCTGTGTTTTAGACTAGTGCTCAAATTGCATGCAGTATCTGGCTGTTTTTCTTTCTCTCCCTGCACTAGATTTACACAGGAGACAGCATATTCCTTCTAATATTTTGTGTTTCCTCCCTGTCTTCTTTCTGGACTTCTGTTGTGTAACTCAAAAAAACCCCAACCTCTGCTCCAAACCATTTCATTCAGTTAATGCCAACTTAAAAAGACCTTGCTAATGTCAAGTCCAAGTGAGAACACTTCATGCAGCACAATGAATAGGAAACAAGATAACAATCTATTTTAAAAGTTAAAAATTAATCTTATATGTAAAATACTGTTTTCTTTTTCTAACCTTTAATGTGAGATGGAAATAATAGCATTTATCAAAAAGGAGATGTGGCACTGCTAAAGGTCACAACTGCCCTTGACACTATCATGTTGTAACATTAATTGCTAGTCGGTTTTTTCCTGGCTGAACCCCAGCCCTTCATTGTGCCAACACACCATATCCCACCCTGGTGTAAAAACAGAGTTTAGACTTTGCCTTCTTTGGTGGGAGCCACTTTGACGTTTGTGCTCAGGGTAGAGGGGCCGTGAGGGACAGTGCAGCACACCAGACACATGCAAGGAAAGGGCATAATGACAATGTTTACGTGAGCACTGAATTGTCACTGAATCTTCTAGTAACCTGGAACAACACACAAACACATCACTTGTTAAAAAAATTATTAACACATAACTGTACAAATTTAAGACCCAAGGACTATTTCAAATGTGAACTTCATAATAGATCTTCCAAAGCTATTGTAACCATTGTCAGGGAGCATTCATGTTTTCAGAAGTAATTAAGAAGCAATTAAGGCAGAAATTCTTGAGTATACCTTGCCAAGGTTTTCTGAAGCTTATTCCCTGAGCTGCATTGTTTGAAAGGGGGCAAAAAAAAAAGAAAGAAACAAAAAAAACAGCAGTGTGAATTGTAATTACTCAAAAGCAGTGCAGAATAAAGCTTCAGTAAATGCCTTCACAGTTGAACTCAACTGTTTAACAAATGAAAACTCTAATTGACAATTCTGTAGCAAAGTGTAAATTTGTCAGGGAAGGATACGCAACAAGTTTTTTGGGCTTTGTTTCTTTTTTCCTTGTACATCATAGTGAGTGCTGTTGTGATTTGGATCTATTACTTCTGAATATTGCATGAAGCTGACAAGCACTTGTCATTTAAAGACCACATGGAGGCATTTAGTTTTCCATTTAGACATAATAACACATTATGCAAATAAGCTTGCCAAGGAAAGCTGGAGGCTTACATGAAATAAACTGTCAAACACTAGTTGCTAATAAATGAACATTTCTTTATAGATTGTCTTAATTTGGGCAACTGGAAAATAAGCGTGACTGCATGGATAAACTATATTTCAATATGAAATTCTGTTGATCGTGCAGAGCAGAAATCTTCCCAGAAAATTGATGTTCCTTGCCTTGATTCAGTTAAGCAAACACAAAGAACTTTAAGCAACCCTTTTAAATATTTACACTATATTGTACAAAACAATAAAGGTTTTGAAATTGGCTCCCCAGGTTGCAGATGCCAAGGGGAGTTTGGCCGTGCCTGGGGCGACGGCAGAGTTGGTCCCTTGGGCGCTCACCCTGCGGCTGGCAGGCACTTCCCGGGCTGCTGGCACTGCCTGGCACATCCTGCTGGCACACCATCCTGCTGGCACGCCCTCCTGCTGGCCCCAAAGGGAGCCCTTACAGCCTCACAGTGCTGCCCAGGGGCATTACAAGGGACACGGCTTCCCCACTTCCTCTGTGCCGTATGCCCAACTCACAAACACTTGCAAGGAGATCTCAGGCTAGCTTGCTCATGGGGCAGCTAAGTAGGATGTTTAAAATAAGCCAAAACCCAGGCAGCTACCACACACAGTTAACTGTGTGAGTGGGCAGCTCAGACATGCTTACATGCATGGGCATCGCCATTAAACACAGGCCTCCCAAAACAACTCTCATCAACAAACAGACCCCTGTGACAGCAAACAAAAATGATACCAGAAAAATAGAGTTTGTCGAGGTCAAATAAGGGGTTTTGCTCAAGGGAACTATTTCATAAAATGGAGCAGTAAAAGCCAATCCAACCAATCAATGCACCACCAAACAAACCAAAACGCACCAGTGTTCTACTTGTACAAATTAAAAGTTTAATGGACAATGTTGATTTACCACATCACTCTATGTAAAATGGCTCTACATATTTTATATTACTTTGAAGGGAAACTCAAGTCAATGTGTAATTCGAATGGTTAATTTACTATGTCATTCCTTGTTTCTATTTATTAACAAGAGTAACATACAGTTGTTTCTAAATTGGCATCTTTTCATCCTTAAGGAAACTACACCCTAAAGTAATATTCTGTCAGAAATCTGCTCTTAATTGGGCTAATCAAGTAGTATTTCCACATTAGGAAGGAAGGATTAGAGTTTCATTTACTGAGAAGTTCATATAACAGTTGCAGACATTTGTATTTGAGTAGCTGGTTTGGGATCTGTCCAAATCTTTCTCTTTTTGCTTCTTTTTAATTAATATTTCAGGCATACAGGATAGCTGCTTCTTTTTTGGAAACTGAATTGAAGGATTTGATTTGCGCTGGGCATTTTGCCATTGGGGGAAAAAATAAAAAATAAATCAAAAACCAAAGAAGGAAGCCATGAAGTTTTGCTTTGTAACTAACCCAAAGTTTTTCTGCATAAGGGAAACTTTACCTGATGGATCCACGCTGTCCCTCAGCCACATAGCTTGACTGAGGGGACACCTGACTCACCAGTTATTTTAAGACAAAATTTGGAAATTGATGCTTTGTGTGGTCTGAGCAACCATCTCTAAAATGACCAAAAGAAGCCATATTCAGTCATTTGAAACTGTGCATTTACATGTAATTTAAGAGCCTTTGAAAAACTTCTGCCTGTTCAAAACCTGACAGCTCAAAACCTCCCTGTCTGCCAGGAGCCTGTGCAAACCTCACTCAACCTTTACTCTCCACAGAGCTGTAAGTTTTAAATTTAGCTTTTAATAAAGCCTGTCTACTGCTTGTGAGTGGAACAAGTGCAAAGCAGCATCTTGGTTTTCATCAGAATTTATCCCTGTGGTGTGAGAATGAGGTGGTATCTGGTGGAATATGAAGATTAATTCACAAGAGGCGAGAGAAAGCACTGCCTTACAAAGGGAGCTGCAAACCTGTGGGAGCTGCTGCCACAGGAACCTGGGGGAGGACCATATCAGCAGATGCCAGAAGTGTTTGAACACATTCATGGACCACAAGGTCCCTAAACAGCTGTGTCAGAACCCAGACAGAAGGTCACAGCTCCCAGAGCGTATGGATAATCGGAAATTACCCAAACTGCCAAACGGAGTGAGGAGCATTCCAGCCTCCTCCTCTGAGCCACAAGAGTTGCTGTACCAGGGTGTTGCTTATACACCCATAGGCAGGGCCTGGAGCCCCAACACGCAGCAGGGGCAGCGCTGCCTATCCAAGCACAAAGCAGAAAGTGTTGAAATCAAAGCAACTTGTGAGAGAAGTATACAGCCCTGTTGGGGCTAGGAGTGAAAACAAAACCTAAACCCAAAGTAAACCACTTCCCTAGCATGTATTCCTCTGCTCATTTGATCCGTGTGACAGCTGATTTCAGACTAGCACCAGTGGCTCCACCAACCCTAATCCTCTCTATTGTGTAAATACTGCAGCATTGCCACAGGCTTAGAGGCAGAGCAGCATTATCAACACTGATCAGCTGGCAGGAACACGATCCCAGTAGTGGGACTGTTTTGGTACAGTCTTAGCATTACTGAACAAAACTGCTTTTGAATTTGGGAATTAGCTGATGCAATGTGGTAAAAAGACAGAACTACTGACTCTCATACTGGGATCAGACAAGGGCATCAGGGTATGATTTTATTAGGTTATTATTTCCTTGCTCTCTTCTTGACACAGTCAATCTTTCTTGCAGGGTTTACATTAATAAATAATTACCTATGGCAAGAGACTGAGATGCACAAAAAGGCCTTACAAGTGCTCTCATACAGCAGGCAGCCTTTTCAAAAACAAAGATGGAATTGAAAAGTTTCACTAATCCAAGCCTTGTCATCTACAATGCTGTTGAAATAACCCCCCAAAGCACTGTCAAAAGGCACAAGAGCAACGCATCAAGCAAGAATTGGTCGACTTGTAGATGCTACTGTCTCAGCTACAAGGGCTTCCCTTTGTAGCAAAGATTAAAGGGAGAGTTCCTTTTCCTGTATGCTGTTGACTTAAACAACTACCATTTAGCAGTTTGACTTTCTTTTTGTGGTCGAGAATGTATTATTAATGTGCAGTCCTTTAAAGAACGTGCTAAATTCCTCCTGTGTTTAGCACTTACAAAACATACAGAGGGGGAAAAAAATCTGCCCGTGGTTTTCACAGTCTAAACAATAACAAAGTGCCTCCAGGATTCGTTTTAATGAGAAACGCCTGTGTCGCACTGTGGAAATCTGGAGACGGACAACGCACACCAGCAGATTAATTATCATTTCGGAGGCAGGAACTACGTGGATTTTATAACACGGCTTGCAGAAAATAAAAATTCTGTTAATCACTGAGAGATTTGTATTTCCTCAAAGGTACCATTAACCTATAAATATATGTGCCACATACATTCAGAAGGAATAGGAAATGAAGGAGCGCTTCCTCTCTCCTCTCCCCAACACTACAAGCTAGGAAATTTTCTTCCCTTTCAGATAACTGTGGGGTTTTAATTTCTATTTTTGGGTTGGTTTTGTTTGTCTGGGGGTTTTTCGGTTTTTTTTTTTTTTTTTTTAGGTTGAGTTAAATATAAGTTTTTCCGAGCTTAACAGAGACTTTAGCAAGCAAACAGCATGACACCTACCAGTCCTCCACACATCTGCAAGACGGATTTATCACCGCTGGCACGCTACGTAAATGATGGCTTCAATCCCTAGCGGAGCAGTCATTGACTTTCATAAAGGTTTTATGGATCACTGAGTCCAGGGGCATCTCCTGATACCTTTTCTGGACTTGTGGATAACATTTGCAAGGCAAAGCCCTTGTGCAGAAATTCTCTGCTGGAGAAGACACTTCCCTGACTCCAGCAAACCCAGGTGGCAGCTGACAATCAATGGCTTCAGCCTTCAAAACGGGAGGCAATAAGAAACGGGAATTTTAACAATGCAGTGACTTGAGTCATAACCTCACTGAGCATATTTGATAACTCCAGTCTAATTTCTGGTTGTAATTCAGAGGAGGACTGCATTGTTTTACAAGATAAATGTATTAATCCCTATTCTTCTGTGGTGGGTATCTAGGAGATTAACTACATTGCTGAGTGTGTGAATTTGTCTGTGACCAAAACCTGACATGAATACAAACTATATGAATGATTTCTAAGACTCTTTTGTTAAGGAATAATCTCCAGACAGATGTCCGTGATAGCTGAGCCACCAGTCCCACACTGTATCATTTATTTGGAATTCATACCCCAAATAAAATTGACTTTACTATAACCTGTTTAATTTCTAACTTCTGACTATTTTAGCCAATTTTATGTCCTAGGCTTCCCTGATTCACAGCATTTGGAGGGCTCAAGCTCACATTCAGGCCTTTTGAAAACTACACACATGACGCAATAGGTTTCAGTCCTTTGAAGGAGATTATTTAAAGTAATACTTTGATAGTTTCCTCCAGGAAAACAGCTCTTGTAAAATGGCAACATTTTCCATGTACCAGTCACAAGAATGCCGGAACATACCTCTTTCTCTTACAAATCCTGACACTGCTGCTGGTCTTGCTCTCCCACTGAAATCTTTATCTTTGCCCCCGGTGGTGACAGTCCCACTCTGGCACAATCCAGGTGCATGCAGGTTCAGAGTGCCCAGCTGCTCACTTCTGGCTGAGCTGGACTTTGGCAGGGACACATGTGCAGGAGCCACCAGCACAGAGAAACCTCTCTACCTTGTTGTCATTGCTTTGTGACCCAGTGACTGCAGTGTTTACACTGAGCAAGTGCTCTCTATATCCCAGTATTACATGCAAGGTGACAGTGTCTTTTTTCCCTGGGACTAGAAATACATGATGCTGCAGGAGAGTCATTAATTCTTCCTCAAATGATATTTTGCAACTTCTGCATTTTTCATGTATGAGGGCTGATTCTGGTTCCCCTGAACAGATTAGTTACTTATAAATGTTCAGGTAATCCATGCAAATAGATTGTGGTAAGGTTGTTTATTACATTTTTTTCCTCCTGCAATGGGTACAGAATGTGATTTCTCATTTCTGAACAAGTTTTACAAGCAAGTGGAAAAAGTGTATAACAATAAGTAATGCATATTTAAATTAAATTTTTGAATCCATGTTAAAATTTGTGAAGCTTTTAGAATAAATGAGCATCCCCCCAACTACTTTCAGAGAGAGCTCTCTCTGCATTTATAATTCAAAGTGCCCTAGCCATCTCCCAGGGTGGGGTACAGACAACACTGCATATAGATAGCATCTTCAGAGAAGCTGAATATTATTTTCTTCTGGAAAAGGAGGGGAACAAAGCCTGCATCCCAAGGTGTCCCTTCCAGGCATCCCTCCCTGGCTGGTGTTGCAGCCAGGATGCAGACAGAAGCAGAGGAGAAGGCAGAGCAGGGGTGCTGTGGGGCCTCACACTGAGAGCCCTGCGCTCCAAGATGCAGCAGCTGCAGCACATCTCCGTGCTGCTGGCACCTCTCCCTGCCCAGCCCTGTCCCAGGACAGTGGCAGCCTGGCTCCCCATCCCCAGCTGTCCAGGCAGAGGAGGCCAGCGTCTCTCCGTGTCTGAGGCCCGTGGCTCACAGGCCCTTGGCTCCCCCTAACCATGTCCCAGCACCTGCTTGTGCCTACAGCCAGCTCCGTGGAGAAGAGTGGTCTGGATAGGCAGCGGTGCTTATCCCCTTCCTGCGTACCCACGGAGAGCTGCAGCCAGCAGGAGCCCAGGGCAAGGATCAGCCACACAGGAATGTCCTCCTCACACCCAGGAACTGGTGCTTATGATCTGTGCTGGCACACAGCCAGCATGGAAAGTTGTATAACCCAAAGCCTTTTGTGACACCGGGGGGCTCTGTGGGATCCCTGCTCTCGAGCAATGATTTGAACTGCAACTCCTGTGTCCTGACTGCACCAGAACCAGGCTGTTAGTAGAGATCGCCCTCCTCTTTCAGCTACTTGGCTTTGTAGAACTTCAAATTACTGTAATAAAGCCACAGACATACTTACCATTCTAGGGAAGTGACCTAAATATTCAACATCCCGGCCTGTCTCCCTCTTGGAGTAATTTGCCAAAGGCACAGCTACAGCAGTGGGGAACACAGCAAGCAGGTCAGACCTGGCAGCCAGGATGTCCTCTCCAGACAGGAGTGGCAGGGCTTCAGGTTCCTTCTCCTGAGCACCTGCTATGTTTCATGCATGTGCACAAGGTGCCAAGATGTCTTTTGTAAGAACCATCAGGACTGAGGACCCTGAGCTGCTCTCCATATCCACAGCAGATTAACTGCTTTCACCACTGAGCATTCTGGAATATTAAAAGCTGCTCTGTTAGAATGAGGAGAACTTAAACAATTGCTATTATTAATTTTAAAATAATGAAGTGAGAAGCTGTAAGGCTATCATTTTCTCAGCAGGACCACAGAATCTTTCAGTTCTCTGAAATGTTTTACTATGCCCATATGTTTGGCTACAGCTGAGTCCGACTATAAAAGTATGACATCTTTTAATTACATTTTAATGAAAGCTCTAACTAATGCAATAGTTCATTTGTTAGTACCTTGTGGGAGAAAGCTCAAGAACAAACTCAGAATTCTTGGTTTTGGAGTCTATGGAAAGATACTGGGAACTTGGCATAACCATTGTCATGTAACTGCCTACAGCATTAGAGTTTGCTGGCCAGCAACCACAAATCACTGACATTCAAACAGGTCTGTGTTTGGTGTGCCTCAGTAGTGCTTTCCTCCATTTTTCAGTTTTCTCAAAGGCTGAAGGAGACAGAGAGGTGAACAAGGGGCACATGGTCCTGGAGCATGTCTGCCTCAAAAGACTGTCTAGTGATTTCCCTGAGCTTTGAATCAGCCATCTCCTGTTGAGCTCTTTCACAATCCCTTCTTCAGCACAGGAGCAGGATCATTTCAGCTATTACACACATTGAAAAAATTGGATTTGAGCCTTCAATAGACATAATTTCCCCATCTCTGAAAACTGACATCTCTTTTATGTTTGTCATCAATAGACTGACTTTTATATCTTGCCTGCCTGCCCTATAGACAAATACAGTCATAATATTCATAATTGCTGCACATTTCTCTAGAACAAGTGAACTGTATCTTGTGGATTCAGGGTGAGACTGAGAGAACTCAAGGACAGTCTGGAATTGAATACATCAAGTAGTGGGCTCAGGGGAAAAAAAAAAATAAAAAAAAAATAAAAAAAGCAAAAAAGCATGCAATTTCAACTGCTAGTGAAGAAATGTGCTTCAGAAAGGAAACCAAGCCTTTGGTGGGCATAGTTTGGCCCCTAGTGGATAGCAATTCTAATTGTCACGTTGAATTGATAGTCTTTGCTTAAGCAAAAGCCAGGACAGAATAACCCTGGAAACTAAATTACTTCCCAGCTTTGGAGATGAAACTTGCTTCAAGCCAGACCTGGGATGAATTTGCAGTCTAGTGACAGGACTGAAAACTAAACGTTTGCCTCCTCAGCAGGGCTGCCAATACATTTAAAATTCACATCCAGAAAATGAGTCCTCCTCTTTAGCTTCAAAATATTCATCTGAATGGAAAGGTCAGTGAACAGTCTTCTCTTCCCTTGCTAATTGAGAGGCAAGTCATATGCTTAATTTGCCAAGAAATCAGGACCTTGTACTTCTCATGTTGAGCAGAAGGCTCCAACGAATACACATGATGGACCCACATCTATGGCATCTCTGGATAGCTGCCATCATTCACCTCCATGAAAATGATGCAGTTTGCTCGCGATTATAGACTCCTATTGATTTCCAATTTTCACCAGACATGCTCAAATCCCTTGGGATCTAAGCATTTGTAGATCCCTATCAGTCTTACAGTGCAGAAACAAAAGTGGCAACATAATTGGCACAGTGGAGCAAAAAGACTCTCCCATTCTGCTTTCAATTTAGGCCGTTGCTGCAATTTCTTGACAGTAGATTTCTTCCTAGGGCTAATGGCTTCATATAAGGTTCTCAAGGACAAGATTAAACTTTAAAAAGAAGTACATGTATTTGGGCTTTTTGAACTTAATAACCACGTTCTTAATAGGAATGCTACCTCCAGAGTAGACTGTGCTACATAATGTTGGCTTTGTTTGGTTTTGTTTTTCACTAACAATATCAGCTAATGCTTTGTGTGTTCCTGTGCTGCTCAGCCACAATACCTAGTGAACATTTGATCAAAGCAGATCACAGCAGTAAAGCGTGCTTGTAACAACTGCATATTTGTAGTATTTAAATATGGCATACATAGCCTCAAGTTCTTGCAAAAGGGATATTTGCACAGCTTACAGTAAACCCAAGGTGATGCATATATAATCTCCCCCTGTAAGGTGAAAAGGGAAAGTGCATCAGCACTATTTCTGTTTAGAACAGCTCTTCTGGCACAGAATTAATTCTGGCCCTCCTCTGTAATACCTGTGCTCTAATCTGAAAATTCTAACGGCTAACACAGAATAGAAAGCTTACAATACGCTGAAATACAGAACAAAGCATTTACAGAGGAAAATCAGAGCAAGTACATTTCTATTTGCAGGCAGAAAGTGGCCTAGCATTTCTTGTTGATGATGTAGGCTCCCCTACATGCAGGGGATGGGCAGGTGGAACAATACTGGGTTAGTTAGCTTGCAGGAAGAAAAGCTGTGCCATTTTAACATCTGCAGAGCAATGCCATTCCTGGTGTGACAGAGCTCCATCAGGAAGCAAGACTGATTTTATCAAGGCACAAGGCAAATAAATACTCATTCAGCTCAGAAGACTTGTGGTTTAGTGTCTCAGAAATGCCTCTGAGGGGGTAATCCCTACAGCAGGGATGTCCAAACTGGAGGTGTTGTACCTTGCTTTACCAGGGAGTATCAGAACTTAACCACAACCAAAAGCAACTGTGTCTGATCAAATCATATTTTCATAGAGAAAACCCATCCAAGAAGATACACAGGAGATAATTCTTATCTGTTAGAGATGGAGAGAACACAGGTACCCCTAGAGCTTGCATGGTTCTCCAACAGATATTTTCTTTAGTGGACAGCAAGACATTTAAAACAAGCATCCAATGTGGATTCCTGGAGATAGATGATTATAAACTTCTCCAAACTGCATTTAAGTGTTTGGAAATACTTATCACCAGTTGTGGGCACTGCCAGAACTGAAACAAATTTAAGGTGTATAAATATATCTGTAGCAATGGGAGTCATTGAGTATAATGATCTCAAGATTGTGGCAAAACAAGTTGTACAAGTTGAAATAATATCCTACCCTAGACATGGGAATATAGGGAGAAAAGGAGTTCATACATGCAAACTTTCCTACAGACAAGAAATTCTTCAAAGATCACTTTCTCTTTGAAACTATATAGCTCTTCATGAACCTCATGTACCTTAAATGTGACTGAACACTTGAAAAAAAGCTGGTCCAAAAATAGTTGCAAGGCTCTTATTGTATTGAAAAAGAAGAAAATAGTAGATAAGCTTATTCAAAATTACTAGGATACTGAGAAACAGTTTCAAAAGGAACACATTTCTCAATTCTTTTGTATTTAAATAAAGTTTAATTGAAAAATTACAGTTACAGAAACCTAACTACAGTCACCTTAAAAAGGCATATTTTTTATGACAACCTGATTTACTACCTTTTTTTTTTAAGCAATAACATCAGTAATAGAACATAAAGAATAGAGAGGTCTTGATGGCTTCCTAAGCAAGAGTCCTACGCAACCCACTGAAATCCGCAGCAGGAATTTTCTTCCAGTAGAGTCTAGCAGGAGCAAAGCAAGACTTGAAGAAAATGGATTTACTAAGAGAAAAGAAGAAAGGGATAATGTTTGAGTATCTCTCTTTTTTTATTTTTTAAGAATTACTCAGAAATAATTCTAGCCAAAAATACTGAGAGTAGGAGTAATGACATCCTGAGATAATACCTGGCACCCTGGGTCCTCAAATGGCAGAGAAGTTCAGATTCAGGACTGATAGCAGTAGCTGGTATGTTTAGCAAAGAGAGCAAGAAGCACAGCATGAAAACCTGAACAAGATGCATGTTTTTTAAATAAAAAGGAGCAACTCTTTCACTCAAAGTAAGAGGGGAAAAAAACGCATAATCATAGAAAATAAATGCAGAAATATAAGCTCACAAAGCCTACAGTGTGTAGTCAATTGGGAGACTACAGGGGGACAGTTACAGGATGCTCACCCTGGGCTCAGTCACGTTGAAATGGTTGGTCTGATGTAAATGCCACTCCAGTTTCAGCAATGAATTAGCAATTTCGTAAAGACTTCATTTGAATGATTGGCTTGAAACCCTCTAAAAAGTATTCGCTTGAAGGCTGTATGTGGAAGATAATCCAAGTCAGAAAAATGCTCAGAGGTTCAGGGTTCAAAGGTAATTTGATCAAAACATTAAATCATCAGGTGAAGGCACAATGAAACTTGCTTATTACAAAGAGGAGCTACAAAAGATCACAGAAAGCAATTAACTTAACCATGGTAAGATTTTAAGAAAATAAATGCTTAGGGACTACACCAAAGAACAGGTCTTCGACACATCCTGAAGAACAAACCAATATCACAGGCCCCCAGTCTTCACAGAGAAGAGCACCAGAATACATCACCTGCTGACTTCATTGTCCTGCTCTCATCACACAGAACACCTCAAAAGCTCAGCAACACCCCTTACTGTTGGATCAAAGATCATTAGGACAACTGAATCATAGAAACAAAACCTTGATAAAAATCAAGCTATTCTGAATTTTTTATTTAGAGTGAAGTGACCCCTTTTAGTTCCTCCCTGCTACAGGCAAGAGAGAGGAAGGCACTTCCAGCAGAAGAATCTAGCAGCAATCCTTGATTTCATCAAGTAACCACTGCCTTAGAAAATGCAGGTAGTAGACACAAATGTTATTTTAAAACTAACTCTGTGATCACAACACAGCAAAATCAGTAAAGTGCTTGTGTTAAGTGAGGACAATGCCCTACCTAGGAGATGGACTCAGGTTCAAAACTCTTAAAAAGAAAAAAAAGGAGACTGAATAACCTACCACGATGCGAGTCATGCCAAATTAGTGACAGCCGTGACACAGCAGTGGAGCCAGCAGCTCACATATCAAATTGAGATGAAAAATCACTGTGATGAATCAGATGGTGGGTAAAGGCTCAGCATGGAGATAGAGCAGGACCTGGGCAATGGCACTGCCTGACATTCAGAGAGGGGAAGCCACAGGAGTTCAGATGAAGCAAAAGGCTAGAGACAGGTAGCAGCAGATTTGCTTTGTCTGCCATTATTCATCGCTCTGAAAAATAAAGAATGAGAGCTTCACCTTAAGAAATCCTAGCTGCCAGAATAGTCTGTTAGGGCACAACTGTGCCTTAATACTGTAACTTGTGTTTCAGGTCAAGTTCATTTGAAGTGGAACGAGAATGGAGGATGCTGCAGGAATTGTAGCAAGTATCATAAGCTACAACACAGACTGGGGTCTCTCAGGACTACATGTTTTTACCTGTCTGCATTTCCCTGCACACACTTCTGCATTTTGTGCTCAGACAAGATTTATTCTGGAAACTTGCATGTTCAGGTTCCTGCAGCTGGTCATTTTCTCTCAATAGTAGAGCTAAGCAGTACTGAATATTTATTTCGAGAAGTATGACACGATCAACCCCTTTGGTCAAGAGCTCATCCAACCTCGTGCTAAGTGTCAGTAATTGTATAACTGTGTCAATTATCCCACAAGGAGCACTCTGAGCCCTGCTGCTGAAAGGCCAAGGCTGTTCCTGTCTCATCACGACCTCACCATCGTTAGCAGGGGCCAAAAGGGGACAGAAGGAAGGGCTGGTTCTCCTGGGGAGTAATCAGCAAGGCAGGGCCTCACAGGCTCTCCCCAACAGACACACTGGGCCAGGCCTCCAGTTGAACACACCCAGCCCTGCCTTATTATGTCATTTTCTAGAAGCTGAAACCCTTTTTAAAAAACATGCAATTTTCTCCAAGGCTCAGCATACATAGACTGAGCTATTCTTGTTGCATTAATGCTTGTGCAGAGGGAAAGAGATGCAGCACTTGTTTGAGAGTGGTGATAGGCAAAGTGCAACAGAATTCCAGGTTATAATTCTAGGCATAACAGTATAGGACACTGTCAACCTGAAATCTGATTTAAGAAAAAAAATCCAATTTGAAGCATTTCTACGTGTTGTGCCTGACTGACTTCAAATGAACTCTTAAAAAATCATTTTACAGTCATATTTTCATCTTCTAAAGATGCTTTCCTGCTCTACTGAGTTAGTACACACAGAGGAAAAAAAACCCCAACTACTTAGTTAAAAGGATGTTGTTGTCATTGCACAAAGAACCTATATTTTAAGAAGCAGAAGATAAATACTTTCTAATCTCTTTCAATTACATTTTGTCAGAAATTTAATTACAATACATTTCAGGTGGAAGCCAATTTAACATTGTTTACCCAGCCTGTTAAATATATTAATGTGCATATTAACATATATGTAAGGCATGTATATACCTATAAATACACACACACACAATGAACTCACATGGAAAAACAACCCTATGAGGTACAGGCTATTTGCTCTTGGTGATATAACCTAAACTTCTGCTCAGTAATAGCAAAGCTCACAGCATTTCATTCTCATAAAAAAAAAAAATAAAAAAAATCAGGTAATCTTTCACATCCTTAAGGGGTCTTATAGAGGTTTAACTTTCAAAACTCTGTGAAATAAATAGTGTGCTATAGGAATCAATTCCTACATTTGCTCTCAATTTTGCTTGCCTCTGATAGTCTTCTATTAAAAAGTCTCAGTAGAAGCATTCTAATAAAGCCAAGTTATATGAACTTGGATTGAGATCTTTATGAAGTATAAAAATGATCTCTATGAGAATTTTATCATTCTAGAGATAGTAGGAGTAAAATTGTTGCAGTAGACCTCATGTTAGGGGTAGAAATGAGCCAAGACACAGACACCTAACAACATGAAAAGGGTCCTGGTTTAGTCTTCCTTGTAGCTTGGCCATCCTGGCTCTGGTCACAGCCAGCTCCTACTGCAGACTCTGACTGCTGGTTATCTCCTGTTGGACTGTGCCTGCAAATATCAGTGTGCAGACTCCAAATGCAGGCCTTAGCCAGCTCCACTGTGACTGCAGGCCCTGCAGCAGCTCCAACTCCATCAGATCCAGACTGACCTCATGGCAGATCTTACCAGCAGTAACTCTCTTCCTTGTTTCATTCTTCTTTCTGCTCCCTGGATCTTTCCTTCTTCCTCAGGGCTCCTCTAAGGATCTCTTCCTCAAAGAGGCCCCCAATTCCCTCGGCCAACCAACTCACCCCTTTTATCACACCTATCTTTATTAGTTACAGCTGCAACACATTAAGAGCAAGGCTCTTCTTTTGTAATTAGTACAAATGTAATTTTTCAGGGGCAAGGTCACATGTGATCCCCTCTTTTATATCACATAAAATTATAGAAATACCTGAAATGCAGTAGATCAGTTACTTCCCATCCCCCTCCACCTTACTAACAAGTATAGGTAGTCAAGACCTTCTCTTTACAAAAGGCTTTGCCATAAATGTTTCAATTTGTATTTCAAATCTTTCTTATGTGAAGATGACTCCCATGAAATTAACTCCTTTCTGTTCACTGCCGCTGTGACAACTCTGGTAATTGCTTTCATGGCATAAGCAATACTCAGAAAGCATGAATATTCCTTTGTGAAATTTAGCAATTACACATAACTAACTGTAAACCTAGTGGCATGTGATCACCAGGGCTGTAGCCTGGGACAGGCTTGGCAGCACTGTACCATGGCCCCCTGCACTGGCAGACAGCCTCTCCACCAAGGAAAACATCTTCCCCTTTGCCCAAGACCAGCAAGGAGGTCAGGCACTGAGCTGGTGCAGGGATCATGAGGCCCTCCAGCTCAGTGTCCCCCAGAGCACCTGGCTGAGGAGGTCCACAGCTGGCGTGGCTGCCCCCAGCCCTGTCCCACCCTGCAAACCAAACCTCGTGTACCACAATGAGCACATGCCCTGGCAGCAATGTGAGAAGGGACAATGGACTGGGTACTGCATGCAACAGGTGACCTGGTATACCCTTCAGATACCAAAAAAAAAGGATTTACAGCAATGTAGTAAAAGCACCTTTTGAAAATTGGAACTGTTTTAATACCTCCAAAAAGAAAAAAAAAAGAAATGTAATGCCACCTCCAATGTCTCTCCAAATACAGCAATGCTTGGATCATCTTAAAATAAAATACACCTTGATATTTGAACTGCTCAGGCTTCAGAGCCTCAGCCTCTGGCATTTCATAATACTTAGATAATAAACGAACAATCTTCTTTTATAAAAAAAAAAGAAGGATGGGGGTGGGAAGGAGAATACAGAGGAAATAGTAGCTGTGAAATGGAATCCACTGTTTCAGACACCAGGTCTCATTAATCTTGCTGATGAATAGGACCTTTATAAAAGGAGACCCTGCAGCCAAGAGAATTGAAAGGAAATAGTATGGAAAGTGAAGCAGCAGTTTCGTGTACAAGTTCTTATATGTTTTAAATTAAGTAGCTTTTGTGGAGGCTTGAGTCAGAAAAACAAATCCGAGTAATTCCTTCTTTACAAGAGAAATGCATGTGGAGGACACTGATGCTCCTTTTGCTGCAAGTCTTTTCTGGCAAAGAGATTAGATCAAGAATACAGCCAAAAAAGGAATGGAAATGCACTGTTCGGCGATTAGTTTATGACATTCTACCCTATATATAGTGCCTATTTGGCAAACCCTCCTGCAGTTCTGAGTTTTTCATTGCAAGTGGCTTATATCAGTACTGACATCTTGCAGATGTTAGTAGCTTTGATTTTTTTCCCCCATGTTGCAAATGAGTTGGCATGGAAACAACTCTTTTCTGGCAACATGACATATGATTCAAGGCAAAATGCATTTAACACAGATGAATAGTTCAAGAATATGCCTATAACAAAAAGTCATCTTGAGAGCTGCTTTGCATTTGTTGGTGTTTATGACAACTGTTTCAAGACATTGTCAGAAAAAAAAAATCAACTGTTTAAGGCTAGATACCAATGATTAATTTCTCACTGCTTGATGCTACGTACTCCATCCTCGGTATATTTGTTTTAATAACAAGAAGAGAACATTAAGAAAAGAAAAATATTTTGAGAGGTTATTTTCCTGTTCTTTTAAATGACCTTTTTTGTGTTGATTTTTACATTTAGAGACAGTTGTATAAGCCCCGAATTAACTCTGAGCCTGCCACAGGCATTCAGAGTGTTCTGCGGCTTCCAGGAACTCGTCAGACCATTTCTTGGAGGACCAGTACTAGTGGAGCAGAGCAGTGACTCAGCTTCACTGGCCCCAGACATTTCCCCTGCCTCTGAGCACCAGGACCACCCTCATGGTGCCCACAGTGACACTGGCAGTCGGGCGAGCTCAGCCAGGGCAGGAGTGGGGACAGGGCACTGCTGGAGGCTGCTCATGGCAGCATGAGCTTGGCCCCACGGGTTCCTCCCCAGCCACTGTCCCCACGGCACCTGAAGCAATTAGGAAGAAGCAACAAGTTCCCTCCAAGCCTGTCCCTAACAGCTCCAAACTGATCTTGAGCCTTGGTACAGGTGTGATTATCCTTTTGACCTTGTAGAAGTATCTTTGGAGAAAAGGGGGGGGAAACTCTCCTTCCAAGAGCAGAACCTGTGCTTCACGTGGCCGGAGCCCAGGAAGGAAAGGCCAGGGGAGAAAGCATGCCATCACCTGCTCCCTGCAGCAGACACTGCAGCCATCACTTTCTAGGCTGAACAGAAAGCCACACTTCCACAAGTCTCCAACACAGCCCTTCACAGACACCTGCACAGGAGAGCTAAACGCCGTGTGACATGCACTGGGTCACCACGGGGTGCCATCAACTCTGCACTGAAAGCAGTTCTCAGGCAAAAAGTTATGGTCAGCAAACCATAAAAACCGCTATGAAGGGCAGTACACCTCTCAATCAACAAAAATCTGGGAGCTTCCTTGTAGTACATTTACATAAGACATGATTTTTTTGCGGGTAAAAAAGGGCTGTAAGCAAGAGAGTTTCAAAGCAGGAGACAAAAGAAACGTAGCCTGCAGCAGGGAAGAAGAGATCTTGCACAGGAAGCAAGGCACCAGGTACCTCACAGTTTGCAGTCCATGTTGGGCATACAAACAGACCTTCTAGTGTTTGTCCAAATCTAATCTGAGGTCCAAACCTTTTGAAATATTACTATTACTGGAGGAGTCTGACAAGAACTCACCTCTGTGATTTAGAGGAGTCTGAATTCAATAAAATTAGCATTTAAATGAACCCAATTAAGAAGTGCTTTAAACTGAGTATGCAAGAAGGGAGTATGGGAAACTTTTCTGTTAGAAAGCTCTGAAGGGCTACTCCAGCATGAAAAGCAAAACCTTTTGGTCACTATAACCAGGGCAGAAAATACCCGGTTCTGTGGGTGGAATGCATTACCTGATAGCACAGATAGGTACTTTTTACTTAATTTTCACAAAAGCAAGCAAACAGTCTTGCCTTATTTAAAAAAAAATATAAGATTAATTGGCAAAGGTGATGTATAAGAAGATTGTGACTTCTGCCTGCACAATTTTCATCCGACTTGCCATTTCTGGGCATTCAGATTAGTTTGCAAAAGGTACACAATAAACATAAATGTCTGCCATGTAACAAATGTTTGTTGAAGCGTCGTTTATGTATTTGGTTTCCATAGTGTGGAACAGCCCAATCACGAGAATAAGAAATCTGAATAGACTCCATTTATTTTACTGGTATTTGAATGCAACTTTTAGTCTAATAAATGCATCTGTTTTGGGTGATAAATTGTCCATTAGAGGAAATTCAGGTGGGCTTATTTCGTGTTCTGTGTTTTGAATAAGCTGCCATTAACATGGTGATACATTTACTATTTTATCATTGTTTCTGCCTTCAGCTGAGCAGTACAGAAATGAAATGACAGAGTGAGCTTATCATCACAAGTATTTTATTTTATTAAATAAATGACCTAATTGCTTGACTGAGATCTATTTTTCTTCTTTCTCTTGACCCTATTGAGAGTTAATCAGTTTCTTGGTGCTAATTAGGTGTCAGCATTAGTAGCCTGCTAATACATAAGAGATAATGACACCATCGTGCAAGACACGGTGTCCAACACATGACCCTGTTTCCTTAAATTATGCCCTAAGGATTCATCTGGAAGTCTAAAGGCTATGTAGTTTTACAGCAGCAGTTCCTTCTTCTGCTTGTGGATAGTGGTACAACTCTGACAGGCAAGTGGAGAATTAGACAGGAGATATATCTTACCAAGCAGAGTGAGTTTTAATAGGGATGCTACTGACCCTGTTCTTGTCCCACCTTGTAATTTTAGTATGCAGTATTTGCTCAGTATGAAAACAATCATACCAAGAAGGCTTAAATAACAATTCTGTATTTCACTTTTATAGACTAACAAACTGCTGGCAGGTAATTAAAACATACATCTTCCCTTTACAACTCTGTAATCCAACCTGTGCACTCCAGTACACTGAGGGAGTAGCAGAGAGAATTTTGTGCAAACGTATCTTCATCTGCAGCTCCAGGAGATGCCAGCACAGCAAAGTGAGCTTTGTCAGGTGCTTTTGTGTCAGCCTGTCTGTGCCAGGCAGATGCAAAAGATGCACAGCTGGGGAAAGGAGGCTCTTCACATGCGGGTGAAAGCTCAAACTTGTGACAGAGTTTATCACAGTGCTGCTGAGCTGGAAGGGAATTGCTCATTTAGAGCCTTATACAATCATCCAGCTCTTGGGTCAGGGACTGGTGCATCTTCAGTTTCACAGGCTGCTCCCCTCAGCTTTCCCAATGACCCACATCCTCTCCCACATGGGTAGAACTAACTCGGAGCTGCAACAAGACCACATGCATGACATGCACTCAACCTCAGCGTGGAAGTGTTTCCCAAGTGCAACAGAAAGGTCTTTCAGGAGTGCCTGGGATGAAAACTTTCCAGAAACCAGGAAGGAAACAGCCCATAAGGGCTGAGTGAGGGGTCACAGGGAGGCCACCTCAGCAATGCCCAGCACAGCTGCTCAGGAGATGCAGGAGATCCATGGCTGAGGGCTGAGCTTATCTCCATGCTTGGAGTGTGAGCAGGGCAGAGGCTCAGCCATCGCAGCAGGCTCAGCTCACAGGCTAGCTCCAGCTCACGTAACTTTTCACCAGAAAAAAAAAAAAAAAAAAAAAAAAAAAAAAAAAAAAAAAAAAAAAAAAAGAAAAAAAAAAGAAAGAAAATAAGAAAAGCACTCAGCAACTCTATTTCCTGGAGAACACAATCCAGGTTGCAGTGAGTGCCAGAGGCCCAGAACAAGGCCTGCAGCATAACCAGACTTTCTGTAGAAGTTCCTATCAGAAAAAGCAACCTCACAGAATTTTGGAGAGCTGTTTGTTTCAGGTCTTTACCTCCACAAAGCCATGTTTCGAGCTTGAATCCTAGTCCAAGGCAACAAACCCCTGCCACAAAAAGCCTGCTGTCCTCTGAAACATTCTCCATTGCTGAACAACCACATACATTACTTAAACGGGCTTCTCTGTCTCTGAAAGTAGACTGAGGGTGAGCAGTAACTTTTGTAGTAAAACATCTACAAATTGTACTCTCTGCTGGGACAGGGTTCCACTGTCCATCCACCCAGGGCATTCAGCATCATGCAGGAAAGCAACTGAATTTAATCCAGTCTCTTGGTGTCAGAGGAAAAAATGACCTCATCCAGCAGGATATCCTTTCAGAGAGGGACTAGGACCTCAAACCTTTCTGATATAAATTCAGTGAATAAGCCAGCAGTAATACCTGCCAGTACAGAACTGTTAATTAGAACTGAAGTTTGGAAATCAAGTTTCTGGAGCAACACAAGTTCTTGAAATGTTAAGCACTTACACAAAAGTTACCTGCCATATGGCAGATTCATGATGGCAAAAACCTTCCTGTGAAGAGTTGACCTTAAATGTAAATATACGTAGGGCAGGAAGCAGAGTAGGGGAGAGGCAATGAAATTGCAATCTTTTCATGATGGTTTGCTCTGAAAACACTGTGACCAGCTCTGCACCTGAAAGTCACTAAATGCATTTTCTGTTTGATATTTTTAAGTGCTGTTGTGCCTGGGAGGTGTTAATGGCTCATCCATTAGTTGTGACCCAGACTTCACAACTTCACCCTGGCTTCATTAGAGCAATTGTGGGGGTTAATGCACTCTACTTTTATCTGGCAGTTAAACCTCCGAGGTTCATTTGTATCAAAGCTGCCATACAAAGGAAAGGTCTTCTTTGAAGACCCATGGACCTACAGAGGAGTCTTTGAACTAGGGACAATTCCCGAGGGGAAGGCTGGAGTAGGAAGGGAAGCCTTGTTTGGTGTGCAGACAGCACCAGAGACTCCAGAAAGTCACAGCAACTAGTAGCGATCACAGTTGGGAGGAGAGAAATGGTGCCTTGCCAGACTTCTGAGGAGGCCTTCTGAAAAGTTTTGTCTGTGTCTCACTAATAAATAACTAAAATATTGTCCCCCTGCCTCCGCCTTGGAGGAGAAGGTACAGTGTCAGCCTCAGTGCTGGAAGGACTGTGGAATTCGTGGGCTGAAATACCTGCAGCTCCAGGCTCGGGGCAGCAGGCAGCTCTCAACATTCAGAGCTAATGGCATGGGAACGTGGGGCTGGCCAACACATCCACCAGCAGATGTAACCTTGGGAGAGACTCCCTTGCACCAGTTCCTATGGCCCAGGTGAAAGTGCTTTACAAAACACAGCATGGTCCTTGGGGAGCAGAATCCTGAGCTTAGGCCAAACACCCTGAAATGGGAGGGAAAGAAAATGAAGTAGGTGCTCTGGCTCACTCATGGACATCCAGAGGGTCTGGGCCTACACAAAAAAACCCCACTGCAACAAACCCTCTGCACTACTGGGAGACAAAAATAGTGTTGATTACAGGCATTAAGCATGACTAATGCAGCAGTTACCGCTTAAAACATACCCAGATCCTACCACCCAGCTCCACAGCTATTTTCATGGGGCACTACAACAACAGAAGAGAGTGGGAAGCAGTAATCCAGCCCCTCAGAATGCATCTGGATCCCCAGCACCTCCTAAGTGTAGACAGATATGGGCACAAATCCCAGACCCAGAGGAAACAAAATGGGAAAAGAGAAAAATAAGGAAGAAGATGGAGGGTTTTTTAAACATTGAACATATGAAAAAATGTACCCTGAAACTGGATTTGCTGTAGCTCCTGGAGAAACACATGTGAAATTCGTCATGTGAGGGAAAGCACTTTTATGAAGAAAAATTGCATTGTTGTACACACTGTCCCCAAACAGGCAACACTGAGAGTTCTTGCATTTAAAGAAAACTGTTGGGATACCCTGAGTCCAAGAGCAAGTTAAGCAATTAAGGAAGTTGAAGCACAAAGGAGCAAAAAGAGAAGGATGAGAAATGAAGGGCAGAAGAGGAGGTGACCCTGTTCTGCCTTGTGGCATTTCCCTGCTGGCAGCAGAGGCAAGGCTGGCTCCTGAGCAGCACCCAGGGGTGCTTGGCCATCAATCCAGCCCCTCTGAAGGTGCTGGGCTCTGTCTTTGTGAGGCAGGGAGAAGGGGCACCCATGGGAGTGGGCTCTCAAGGGGTGTGTGTGTGTGTGTGTGTGTGTGTGTGTGTGTGTGTGTGTGTCACATTTCAGCCCTGGATCCCCTCTCACTTCCTTCTTACCATGTGCACAACTGTCAAGAGACCTGGATACAACCACATCAAGCTTTACTACTAATGTATACAAGGGACCAGTTTACACATTGCAGCAGTGTAAATATTTGTACAACTTACAGAACAATTTAGAGACTTTAATTCCTCTTGTAACAATAAAGCTGGGAGGACAAGAGTTAGATCATGGCTTAAAGCTGAACGTCCCTCCAGAAAGAAAGATAATAAAAAACCCACTCACTGTCAGATGACATAATAGTTCATTAAGTGAACACCATCAACAGTTTTGGGGGTTTAGTGAAAGGCTACTCCCCAAAAGGACCTTCATTTGTGGTGACTCAAGCTTCCTTGCTCAGGGGAGAATTTCTTGAGACTGGGAGTCCTGGTCCAACTCCAAACAGCTTCCTGGATGCTTTCATCAGGCACATGCTGCTCCACTACACCTGGCAAGGGACTCTAGTAAAATGAGGGAGGGGATAAGAAACCTAAACTGGTCCATACTTATGGACAAAGTTTATAACTGCACATGGAAACTAGTTGTTTGATATTGCTAGCAAGATGCCTAAAATGCAGCATTAGCCCTGAGTGCATCACAGTATTCAGGACCATGTGCAGCTCTTCTATGAATTATTCTCTGTAAATATCTACTATATTTAACCAAAAGGAGAACCTGAAATAAAAAGAGAACCAGGCAATATTTGCTAAAAGCCATAGGAAAAATTGAATCAAAATTTAAAAAAAAAACAAACAAAAAAAACAAACCACCCTAGAGTCAAATAATAATAGATCACTCATTAGAAAGCTCTTGTGCTTATTTACTGAATAGGTGATAAGTAACCAATATATGCCTGACCTTTTAAAGTCATATTTCTAGCCAGGGAAGTCATGGCTATTAACTGCTACCAGGGTGCCATGGGATTCATGTTCAGAGGCTTCTTTTTCACTTTGTTGTTGTAGCCTCTCATCTTTTACTGACATTACACACCACTCATCACGATCAGTGTCAGAAGCTATAACAGCATCTGTTGCAGTGGCAGATTCTGCTGGATGAAGAGTCTCCCCCTTTACCTTAAAGAATGTCAATCATTTCTCATTCTCAGCATTCAGACTTGCTCATCAGTTAGTAACAACACTTCCAGCTACACCAAACATGATTTTTGAATAAACACTGGACTGAGATCATTGGAAATGATTGACAGCTTATAAATCACACTTTCAGAAACCAGTAAGGAAGGAAAAAAATCCTATCCTGTCCTTTCTTATTTCTAATGTTTCCTGTCATTTGAAACACCTTCTTCCTGAAGGGGCATGGGACAAAAAGCTTGATTTGTGACACGTGAAGGCCTTACAGGAAGCTTTCTGTAGGACACTTTACAGAGACCCATGTCTCCTTTCTTCTTGTAGCCCCACTGGAGAGGAAGGGGAGGTAACAGAAGTTAATTAAGGAAAATTAAGATCATTTAACTATCAGACTGGGTGCCTAAGTACCCAGTTAAGTTTTCCCTCTGGAATAGCTGATATTCATTATTCTTAGAATAAATATCCTCTTAAAATCTTTCTGTGGAGTGTTCCCTACAGCCTGAGCAGCCACAGGATGCTGCCCTGGCCTGCCCTTCCTTGGCTGCTGAGGAGTGACAAGCAGGGACCCAAGGGTTAGAAGCTGCATGCATAAAAAAGTTATTTCTAAAACCAAACCAAGTGGAACAGATCAATATGGACGCAAGAGAACAAGAATCTGTCGAAGAGAAAACTGGTGGCAAACTGATTTCCAGGGAGGTAAAACTTGTCTCTGTGGGAAGGTGCCCATTACTCCACAAAGGAAGCAGGTGTTGTGCTCTGTCTTGCAGGTTTGCCTGCTGCTCCCATGCCGTGTTTCCCTGGACTGTGGGCACTGTTTGGGACTGCTGTCCCCCCAGCCCTTGGGAATGTGAGCACAGCTCAGCTGCACCAATGCTCACTCCTGCCCAGAGCCAAGGCCCAGCTGTGGTGCTGGGCTTTCTCATAGGAGAGAAAGAATATATATGAACATAATAATCACAGCTCAAAAAAAAAAAAACCCCACCAAAATTTAAGCAACTGAACGAGGAGGAAAACAAAGTATCTGCATTTCTCTGTCTCTTGTGTCTGAACTTTTCACTCAAAAGCCTAGTATTGCTTTTCCAGGTTTTCCTTCAGCTTTATTGGATGTCAAGAGCTGTTGACTCACAAGCAAGCCTGAAGAAAGGCACACTTTCCTAAAGTTATGTTAAATTTAGAGGCTTCATACACCCTCTTTTTCTCCAATATGGATTAATGAGGCACTCCCTCAGCAGCTGCCTTTTCCTTCCATTAATTAGCAGCTCATCATGCCATCCTGAAGCACCTTACACCCTGGCCCACACTCTTGCTCACGGCTCAGCACCAGCCCAGCCAGGGGAGGAACAGTTCCAAGGAGCCTGCAGGAGCTGGGGCTTTCAGGACAAGGCTTCCTGCTTGGTGTCATTCATTCCCTTTGGTCATCAGGACCAAGTACCCAGCTCAGGCCAAGAAGCACCCAGCCCAGCATCCACAGTCCCAGTGCGAGAAGGCTTCAATGTCACCTCGACTACAGGAGCTGCACTTTAGAAGCTGCCTCTGCCAGACCTTAACAGTCAGGCAGCAAAATTGATAAGAGAATATTTTTGCATGTTCTTAAGAGAAATGTACTTTACAATAATGTTTCCTGTAATGGCCAGTTTTTGAGAGCTTCCTGTGCTATGCTCAATGCTTCTTTTCCCTTTTTAAGTATTGAGCTTATCAAAAACTCATAGGAGCTACCTTTCTTAAATAATAAAAACTGCTTTTTTCTTCTTTGTAAAAAGGTATAGGCCTCTTTCAAAATAGAGAGGACTAGAAACCTCCAGAAACAATTTCTTACATCATCTCCCTCAAGCAAGGCTTCTCTCTGATTCCTTTGCAAACCAGAGGACCATGGCTCACTGCAGCAGCATTGTCTTCACTGGAGGTCAGACCCTCTCCAGCTTCTCCTGAATTCCTTATGCTTCAAAACACAGAGCAGAGATTTACCCCAGGTTTTTAGATGGCAATGGCATAAATGGCAATGTTTTCAATGGGAAAGAAGTGGATGCTTCTCACAGAGATACTTCTCTATTTCAGCAGTAGATTTTGAGTCTAAAAACCAATTTTTTTAATTTTTTTTTTTCTACAATAAGCAGACTGGTTTACCTTTTATTTGCGAAGTGCACATAGCTAACTACAGTACTTGCACAGCTAAAAGGTATCAATATCAGCCCTTAACACAAGTACTTCCTCACTCCCTGGCCAGGTACAGCTGCTCCTTCCCAACTCTCTCAGCTCAGAAGCAGCTGGCTGAATTACAAAATCATGTCTTCAAGAAAACCAAACACTTTCCTTGATCTTTTTCACCACCAGAGAATTTATCACCTCCCCAAATAACAGCATGGGGGGAAGAGGAGGAAGAGGAAGAAGAAGGGATGAGGCAGGAGTTCATTATCTCACATGCTCCAGCTGTGCATAATGTTTGGCTCTTCTTACACAGATAGTTTCTGGAAACTTTCTCCTCCCCCTTTCACCTTCCTTTTAACAGAGGTTCTAAAATACCTTATTAAGAGTCTGATCACATCTATTGTGATCACTCTGTTGTACCCTTCTCCAGCCAGGGGAAACTTTATTTCTCTTCCCCTGCTTCTGAAAGCCCTTGGGAGGTCTAAGGTCTGGAGAGAGCTGAAGAGAGGGATAGGAGGAAAGCCTTATTTAAAGTTCTCTTTTGCTTTACAAAAGTCAGAGTTGACACAATAGGAAGAACTTTAATCCATAAAATGGATCAAAAAACTCTATGTCAAAGCCAAGAGATACCATGCAACCTACTGCTACTTTTTGTCATTCCAGGGAAAAATCAAGCACAGAAAAGGCCCAAGCATCCCCAAACAGAAGTCAGTGCAAGGCTGGATTTTACTGATAGGTGGATTCAGTGGGCATTTTCTGTTTTCAAAGCAAAAGGTCTGCATTTTAAAAAGCTTCTGCTTTTTAGTGACAACTCAATATTCTTTAAAGGGCTCTGAATGTCAGATATGTGGTGGGGTGAAATCTGTGAAATTCATTAAAGTGGATGGAAATTCTAAATTGCTACTTTTTAGTTGTGGGTTGAAAGGAGAATTTGGAACTAGGACTTGTCTTCAGGGCTATGACCCAAACTCAGAGTGCTTGGACCTTTGCATTAGTTACCTATTGATCTTTACTGAGCTCTCAAAATTCCAAATGCAAATGCTCAGTTTCTCTTACAGAAGTTGCCAAGGAGCAAACTTACCCTCAGCAGCCTTTCCACAAAATTCACTCAGTCCCACAACTGTAGCTTGTCATGGTTTGTTTGCGTGGGTAATGCTCAGTGTTTCCAGCTGAGCCTACGACCAAATGTGCAAAAGTGATGAACATCCCTGTTTCTTCAAGTTTAGCACTGTAATTTCGAAAATCACTGCATATAGAAGTGCTGCTTATAGAGTCTTAATGGCAAGATTGGGGCTGATACAGACAGGGCTGGCAGAGAACCACTGTTGTTATCAGTACCTGTGATCTGTTGAATCTCCTAACTAGGCAATTTTGAGAGATGTGAAAAGTGGTGCTGCTTGAAACAAGTGGTATAGGAAATGATGAAAATACTCAAATATGAGATAATCTTAAAATAAAAATGGAAAGCAAACTCAAAACCAGTGTAGAATGACAATATATTTTATGAACAAAGAAAAGCATGAGTTAGTCAATTCTGGGTTGTCTTTTTTTTCTTTTTTTTTTTTTTTTTTCGTTTGTTTGGGTTTTTGCAACCTTCCTCATACCAATACATCACTTTGCACTTCCAAATTCAGAGTTCTGGGATAACGTCTCCACAAATGGAATTGAAGTTTAACTTCATGAAGGTTTTTCTTTGTCTATTTTCTATTTATGTTTTACCAATATTGTAGAGTATAAAATAAGTCTTTTAGGATAGATTAAACTGCCACCAGAAAAACATATTCAAAGCAAAAAATAAAATTGGCAAAATTAGTCATTTTCAGTGAAACAGCTTTCCAGGTCAAAGATTACTTGCTGAAGAAACACTAGCTGAAGATGCAGCATTATAAATGGTCTTCTCTCAGCCACTTGTACCAGTGGTCGAATAATTCATTTCTTAGTAAGAAATATGATGGTCTATTAACAGAAAGAAAGATTAGGTGCACATTAATCAAACATTTCAGAGACGTATAAACATGCATATAGCATCTAGGAATATCCCATTACCCTATTCCAGAAGATATATGTAATCAATATTTCAAATATATCTAGTTAGTTTCATATCATTGACTTTTAAGTATTCCCCCCCCTTCCCCCCTTTGTAAAATAGGCAGAGCTTTCAAAGGCAGCGTGAGTAATTTTCCGAAGTCCTGCTTGAACAAAATGAGTATTTAAGTTGGGCTTTCTGCTCTGTTTAAGCAAACCAAGCTGAAGACAAACCCACTGTGATCTCTCACAAACAGGCAGAAACAAAAAGATTAACTAACTACTGTAATCAGAGTTCTGTTGCAAGAGCATTGACTTGAAATAGCATTAATTCCTCACCTTTATCTGGCTGAGGGAGCTTCTAAAACATTGGCTTTCCCTCCTGCCTATATTCTAACCATTAAAAAAACCATTAAAATACACTGGTAGAAACCAGTCTATTAGAGGCAAAATTTGTTGTTTGTACTGTGACACTTGCAGACATCAGTCTTTTCACTACTGCATCAAGTAAATATGTTTTGATTTGGTAGCTGCTTGTTTCCAAAAAGAGCTCTAGAGAAAGGGAGAGTCCTTTGGCCCATGGCAACATTTACCTGGTACTCTGCTGACAGCCCCTCTTAGTATTCCATGCTTCTTGCAGGAGGAGGACTGATTTAAAATAGAAGACTTCCTCGTCTCTGGACATCAATTAATACAACCCCAGTAGTCTCTGAGCTCCAGGATGCATTACACTCTTTTCATAAAAACCGTAGCCTGAAACTCAATTTTTGTTTGTTTGTTTGAAAACTCACAAGAAATAGTGCATCTTTTAAGAAGGCCAGTGGAAGGAGTACGTAGGGAAAAATACTCTCAAACCATATCTGATAGCCAGCAGTTGCAAATTTAAAGTAAATCTCCCACTATGGAATTGTCTCACCAGAGTAAGAGGCTGTTACTTAGTTGTTAGTAAATATGGAATCAGAGTTTTCACAGACACGAAAAAATAGTCAGTGAATAAATCCAGATGCTATTTCATGTTGTAGTCTAAAAAGTCTGGAGAGTGCAGCATTCCTTTCATTAGTTCTGTACATTCCCTCAGGCTTACACAACTTGCACTTCAACACCTTTAATATGGTGGCTCTCTGGCGAGGAGCACATTTCTGAGTTCAGTCTGGGAAGTGTTTCTAGGCATTTGTATTGGGCCTAATCACAGAAGGATGGCCAGGGGTTGGCTGCATCCAACCATGGGAGATTTGACTTTGCTCCATGCAGCTGAAGAGAGGACACAGCGATGAGTCACTGTATTGCCTTGAAGTAAATGTAGGTTCCTCCTGACAGCACTCAGATGTTTAAACTCAGAGTTTCCCAATGGGCAGCTTGTGTTTACACAAAAATAGAAAAATAGAGGAGCAGCTACTTTAGAGGTGGTGAAAATGTTGTAGGTCTCATAGAGAAAGTCACATGAGCTCTGGGACCATGCTGTTACTTTCTGGGAATGACAGGACCCTTTGCTGGTATGGGCTCCCCAAAACAGGCAGGAGAATCTGCCACAGGGCTGGCAGGTTTTGAAAGATGCCAGAGCAAAGGGGGGAGTGCTTTTCTCCTGTGTATTTTCAGTGTCTTAAAACACTATGCAATGTGTGAGGACAGCTCTACAGGGAGCCCACAACCATGGATTGTCAGAGAAAAGGACTTTCTGGAAAGTTTTCCTGAAGAGACAGACAGGGCTTCTATTAGGATTGATGTATGTGTAGATGCTTGTGTAGATGCCTTTGGATCTAGATGAAAGACAGCTTGGAGAATTAGGCAATCCAATTACTTCTCTTAGATGCCCTCAGTAACAAAATGACCTGAATGAGGGACAGGGCATCACTCTATAGTGAAAACCATTCAGAAGTTCTAAAAGTCTATGAAAAGTAGTCTAGAGCTGCCATGATCCATTACAACAGATCTGGAGAGATTTTCATTCTTGGACTTGGAGTCAAGGAACACACTCATCAGGCAGCAAGGGTTCAGGCAAGAATGTTGTTTTAATAAGCACTATAAAAGCTAAATCAAAAGAATGAAACATGAACATAATATTTGCACTCGAACAGAGACGTCCCCATCTATTGAACCAGCTCCTTTAGCCGTGTTTACTCAGTATCCAGCGAGCCCATCTGCACCTCCCTCCTTGGCCTCTCCCAGGGAGCACAGAGCTGTCAGCTCAGCTTCTCTTGCAGCACGGCAGCCGAGGCTGCGTGGCCACCACAGCTGGCCAGCCACAGGCCCACGCTGCACAGGGCTGTGGCACCGAGCCCCAGCTGCCGCCCCACACAGCGTGGGACTTGTGAGGCTGCTGCCAGTGTCAATACACCCAGACAGGCACCCACGAGCCCTGCTTACAGTAAACACCTTGGGCATCTCTTCCTCGGAAGATGCATGAGCTTTCTGAGAAGAAACAAAGGAGAATTGTACAATCAAAGGTTCCATCTGCACACTGCTTTCCAAAAGCCAGATTCCCTCCTCCCTTGCACATGGAGCAATCATATGTGTGCCCACAAAGCAAAGGGAAACTGTTGTACATGGACACTTGTGCCACCATGTAAAATTTAGCTGGGTGACATGTACAGTCAGCATATGTATTGTGGCTATTGGGCTGATGTTTCAAGCCCACATCTGACTTGTGTGAAACAGGTAACCTTTTGGGATTAAAGGAGTTTTTTGGCCCTTGCAGATGCAGTCAGTTAATAGATGCTGTATTTTGCCTGTGCATGATCGTTACTGCTCACATTAGCTCTGAAAGGGCCAATAAACAAGGAAGAATAATCTGAGACTTTCCAGTTGCTAAGGCAATGAATTAATCAGCATGTATGTGTTCAGCAGATTCACATGATCCTGCCAAGGCCTACAGCTTTAGGTCTCCTGCTATATTTTTGCCAGCATGAGAGAAGGGAGCAGAGGAATTGGCAGGGAATGAAGTGTCAGTGGTTAGGGCTGTAATAAAAATTTTGGAAGGAGAAAGCAGCACGTACCGCAACACATTCATGTATTATGTGATGTTATAGCATGCCAACAAAATGAGGCTCTTTGCCACCATTCTGTGCAACAGCTTCATTTAGCCTAATTATTGGGTATAAAATCCCCTTGTCCAGTAAGAGCTGATTTCTCCTCCCAGAGTTGTGAATCCAAGCTGAACCATAGTCAGTGCATTTGATCATATTTACAGACCCTGAACCAACTCTTCAGCCGACAAGACATTGCTTCTCTTAAATAATTAAATTTCTGTCTATCTCAGGAGCTGAGTTCTTTAAAAGCTTCTTGGAGTAAGATGCAAACCAGCCAAGCAGCACCGACACCATTTCCAAACCCAAGAGCATCAGTGCATGCTCTGGAGGGCTGAGGACAGCACAGCATAGTTGATACGCTTAGGTGAGCCTACAGCTTGTAGATGGTTTTCATGCTGATCGGGCAGCTCAACATAGTGGCTATAAATTAAGCACTATGATCCCTTCTGACACGTGCAATTAAGCAGGAAAAAAAAAAAAGAAGAAAGAAAAAAAAGGAAAAACAAACGGAGTTGCCTTTATTTTGCCTTTATTTAGTTAGGAAGATCAAATGAAGTGGTTTGGGTTTTGGGTTCAGGATGAATTCCCATTTACCCACTTAAATACCAGAGATGAGGTCTTTCTTACAGTTCTTTACCACAAGTCAGGAGTTAGCCAATAAATCCTATCCCTGTCACTTTCCTCTAGGCCATAGTCATAGGAATATTTAGTGGCCAACACTTGCACTGTTCCTTCCCCGAGCTGCTGTGCTGCTTCTTTTTCTCTTTTACATAAGCATCACTGTGCATATTTACCTAGAAGATAATTTCTGAATAATTCTACATATGCAATTGTTGCAGCTGGTGATCCGTGCCTCCTTTTCAGTTTAGAGCCCCTTTGGCTTCCTAAGGAAGCTTACCTGCTCGTTTATCTCGATAAAGAGTAGCCTTTAGCTTGGACCAATTCAACCCCCCACATTCAGTGAGGTCTAGCCAAAGCTGAAACAAAAAGGTGGCTGCAATAAGGGAATCTAAGCCTGACCTTCAGGGTCCCTCTGGGGTGAGATAGATTCATTCGAGCTACCACTGTAAGCAGGCAGCTGGTTATCACCACATCTGGAGCTCTGAGCCCAGTACTTACCCCAGACCTTCTAGTCTGGCTTTGTGTGGATGTAAATCTTCTTATCAGTGAAGTGAAGATAATTCCACTTCAGCACACTGCACACTGTAGGAGAATTAAATGGATAAAGTTTATAAAATATTTTATATGTCAGACAAAGTATATATAAGACATAAACATTCGTACCGAAAGCTCCAATAGCTGAATATCAGAAAACTAATGAGGAGAAAGGCATTAGAAACCTGGTAGAGAGACTAGGCCTGATCTTTGGCATTAGTGCTTGTGGAAAATCAATTTAATCTCAGAGAAAAGCAGCCTTGGGAGGAATGTGAAGGTAGAGAAGGCGTTACCCCAACACCCCTCACTACACTCTTGAGACTGACCCTGCACATCCCTGAATCACCCAGGGAAAAGACCACGTGTTGGAGGAATCTAGTCAAAACCCATTTGCAGGGAATTACGCAGTCATAGATAGCATGCAGGCTTGGGCTGCACTCACAGACACTGTAGGGGCACAGAATGGCATTGAAGATGCCAGAGTTGCACAGCAAGCCCCACGTGCCTCCGTCCACAGTGGTGAGGAGATGCTGCAAGCAGCAGTGGGGCTGTGCAGGCACACAGCTGAGGCTGCAGCTCTCTCTGCAGGCTCCATGGGCACTGCCTGTGCAGGGGCACCATGGCTGGGTGTGTACAGGCACCAAGGCTGGGTGTATACAGGCACCAAGGCTGGGTGTGTACAGGCACCAAGGCTGGGTGTGTACAGGCACCAAGGCTGGGTGTGTACAGGCACCATGGTTGTGTGTGTACGAGCACCAAGGCTGGGTGTGTACGGGCACCAAGGCTGGGTGTGCCTGCGCCCCAAGGGCTGGGGGGCACGTGGTTGCCCCAGGGAGTGAGCACAGACAGGACTGGCCTTGTCCTTGCTGTGGGCAGGTTGCCCGTGGCCCCTGTGCCTGGGCACAAGGCCCCAGGAGCCCAGCCATGGCCAGGGGTAGGGCCCAAGCACCGGGAGCTCCAGGTAGAAGGGCTTGAGCCTGTCTTGACATCCCAAGCACGACCACGAACAGAGCTGCTCCACGAGCCCTGGGGCTCCAGCCATTGCAGGGCACAGAGCTGCACGGGAGCCCTGACTGTCCTGTGGGCAACCCACGGGGGTTTCAGAGCCTCCTTCAAGCCCTGGGGTGATGCAGCCGTGCAATGGAGACTTAACTGCTCCAAACATTCCTTTGATTTGAGGATTATTTTGTTTTTCCTAATAATTTCTTGATAACAATATAATTGGATGAGTCCTTAAGGCCATTTCATGTACTAGATTTATTGGGAATATTTCCTGCATATTTAGAGTTAAGAGGGACAAATATTTTATTTCCTTTTTTTATTGTCCTTTTATTTATAGAGTTCTCTTTGAATCTTGTAAATACATTTTTTCATTTCCCTTCAGAGTTTGTCTTTCTCTTTGGCAAACATTGATTTTTTTTTTCATGTTTTTTCCAGTGAACCTTGAAATTAAAATGTCTTTTTTTGTTTAATTTCTTTTTTGTACACTGGACTCATTGTCAGCACAGCAAGAGCAAGGTGCTTTGTTAGATTACTGCTGCTTCAAAGCTGCTGAAAGGAACAGTTGACCACATTTTATTATTTGTGTGTAGTTCCTTCATAGGTTACAATTATCCTTTTTCACACACAAAGTCAATCCCAAGTTCTCAGCATTTGAAGGAAACATTTTCATTTTTTTAGTATTTTATAATCAAGTTTTACTGAATTATACCAGTTTAAAGAATTGTAGAATTATTTGCCCTTTTAGTGGACATATCACGTGCACAGAACCAGCTATATACAAAAATAGTAAGGTTTACTGGCAGAGAGATATCTTTTATTAGACCAGCTGATATAGTTGGGGGGAAAAAGAAGGAAAAGCTCTCAGTCACACAAGCCCTCTGAAAGCATTTCTGCTTTGTTTCATCTATATCAACTGTTCTAATAAAAACCACTACTTCTCTCAGCGAACCTTTCCTCTCTCCTACCATTTTAACATTGCAGCTACAGCAACACTATTTCTAGTAAAAATTAATTGTATTTATATAGCAAAGAAACCATATCACCAATTTTTCAAGTGTTTTTCATCAAAACTACTGTCTATTCCCTTTCCTACAATAGAGATTTTATTTTTAAAGTAGAGTATTTTTAGAAAATAATAATTTTTATGATAATTACTTGGTCATTGTCATTTTATCTGCTGTAGCAGAAGAATTCTCTATTACAGTCTTGACAAGAATGCTTTTTTCTTTTTCTAAGTAGCCAGGGCACTGTAGGTTATGAAATTAAAAGCTTACATTATAGTAGGGTAAAGTGGTTGGACCTAAGAACACAGATACATTTGTATCCTTGGTCAGCCTGAATGCCATCAGAAAGTTAGGAAATTCTTCAAAATATTCAGCTACTACGAAATCCTCCATAAATTAAAAAGGTTTTCTTTAGCTTTGTGACCTAGGGTTATACATTATGCTAAGCAACTATAACAGTCTATATTCAAAGGCTAAAGAGCAGGTAGTAAGTGTTTAAAGCAGCAAGAGTCATGTTTTAAAAAAAAAAAAGTATTTAAAAATGGATTGTTCTAGGCTATAATAAACTAAGAATTGTAAAAGGTTAATTGACAAAATGATACTCATCTAACGCCATCTCTGTAATAGCAATCATTGCTGAATTCAAAATTCAGAGGTCTTGCTATATTGACAATCACATTTCCTCAAAAAGACTCCAGTTATTTCCTCGGTCTGTTTAACCTGTGGTAGTTAATTATAGATTTACAGGCAGTACACAGGCAGATACAGGTAGCTGTGACCACTGTGCTGCTGGTGAGAAAGACAAACGGCAGCCTGAGCCTGGGGCAGCCCAGGTATCCATGTGGAGATTCCTGCCAGGAGCTGACCTTTGCCTCGCTCGCCATCCGAACCCGAGCGCTGGCGTGGGCCATGGTAATTACCCTCACTGCACATCTGGCATTCAGGGAAGGGCAGCCTTGCCTCAAGCTTGCTGCGCTTAGGTTCAAATCCCATTTTTGCAAAGCCTCTGACCTGCAAATCTGATCTGTTTTCCTCCAAACTGTATTTCTTATTCAGTGAGATACAATATGTTAGCAGTGAAAAAAAAACCAGTAAGATTTTAGGAATAGCAACAAGCATTCAGTCAAACTCTTTCCATGGGCACATTGTCAGAGTGGCAGAGATACCCTCCTCATGATAGAAAAGATTACTTTTTAACTTTTTTTTTTCCCCCTAAGATATTATGCCAAATGAGAACTACTTTGTTTGTTTACTTTGTCAATTTTGTAAAAAGCAGCAGTTCCTCAACAGAAAGACAAATGGAGTCACTGCAATTGCTGTTTTGCAGAAAGGACTTCCCAGGCACCGGCTGCATCAGTGGCTTTTGTGAGCAGAGTGAAGTGCCACACAATCAATTCTATCCACGCCTGCCTCAAGCTGTAACCAAAAAAATGGCACAGGCTTGCTAAGAAGGGGCTATTACAATGTCTCCTTAATTACGATTCATTACTTCTTTTTTTAACAGTACAAACTTGTCAGCTATAACAAAAGATGTTTAAGAAACAAACCTTATCAAAATAAATGAATTAAGAGCATTCATCCTTTTCCAGAGTGTGAAGAAGTTTGTAAGGTGATAATGAATTCTGTAATGCATTAGCCACACTTCTTAAAATGTGTGCACCATTTATTCCATAACTTGCAAAAGTTTTGTCATTCTCACTGAATCTCCAGTTACGGGCAAAAATTAGCAAGATTTGATTGAAATTGGACTTTGAGCAATTCAGCTATTATTCTGCTATGTGCAAGGTGTTTTCTCTGTGCAGAAGCTTGTTAAAGCCACATGAAATCCACATGAAATCCAAAGCCATGCTAACATTGCATTTGCTGTTGCTTGGCAGAGCCTTGTGCTGCAGAAGGTGTAGAGCATCTTCTGCCTGCCAGGATCCTGCCAGGGCATGGGCTGTCCCTCTGCAGTGGCAGGGGAGTCCTGTCTCAAGAGCTGGGTTAAACCTGATCCCAAGTCAGTGTAAGCCTTCCCTAGTTCACCAAAAGCAGGGCCAGGCCATGACTTGGGCTATGCTTCCAATGAATATTTTGAGTCTGCTTTCCCAAGCAATTGCTTTCTTTACATGTAAGGGCCCCCTTCCCCAGTGCCAAGAAATCCAGTCCGGGCACGATCCAATGTGGACTCAGCAGTATTAGTCCACCCACATTGAACTGTGGATGCAGCTCCCTCCTGGCTTTAGTCCCTTTATGAACTGGGCACCAGCACAATCTTGCCATCCCTCCACGAGTCTAACCTTCCAGCTCATTGATTGTTTTCAGAACCATCTCAACATCTGCCTAAGACCCATGATTTTGTCCCCTCACTGTCACATCCATGACTGTTCACAAGTTTATGGTTCTCTCTTTCACTGCACCAACCTTGGTGTTCCTTTCAAATAACAGAGCTGCTGGAGAGAGTCACTGTTCTGAGAAATTTTTGTGTGCAGTAAATGAGCACCCAGAACTTCCTTCATGAAATGAAATCTTTCCAGCAGTGGCATGGCATAGCTCATTTAGCATTTCATCAGATGAGCACTTATAATACTTAACACAAATAATAAGTGATGCTGATGACTTCTACTTATCTAAACCAAAAGCTCTGAACTGTAGCCTCCTAAGATTGTGGCTTTTGTTTTCCAAAAACCAAAGGCAGTGGCTGCAGACTCACCATTTTTACCCCTTGGAGCAGTGTCCCGTTTGCCTGCCTGGGGTGGCAGGGCTCACTCTCAGCATCCTGCCAGGTGCAGGGAAGAGAGGCTGTCTCCCTCCTCATCACTGCCCCACCTCTCTCCTGCTGCACCTTGGTTAGAGGCACTAATATCATAGTGGATCCAGGCTTCTCCAGCTCCTGGGGACCTCAGCTCACGGTCCTAGCCTAAAAGCTCAGGTTGAGGCCTGCTTTGGTGGCTGAGCACACATTTGTTTGGAAAACAAGACAAGTTTGCTGTATTCACCATGATAAACCCAACAGAATTTTTAAGGAGCTGAGCTGTTTTCAATCCAGCTCACACACAGCTACGGACATCTTCAACCCATGTATTTTCTGATTCTGACAAAAATTCTCCCCCCTGCTATTTAGAAACAGACACAGGCACAAGGAGGTCAATACTACTGGGGGTCTGGCTTTAGATTTTTGGCATCAGAAACATGAAGGAACAGGGAAACAAAGACTATAGGAAGTGTATGGTAGAGATGTAGCAGAGGTATGGAAGAAAAAAGGTTGGGCAGATATCCAGGGGAACAGTCTGGGACATTGGCCCTTGCCCTGGTCTCTCAGTGATCCCTGGCAAGATGAAGGAGTACAGCACACACAAGAAGAGTTTTTCCTAGAGCAATACAACTCAGTTATCACTGGAGTGTATCTGCAGCTCAGGAAAATGTACAGAGATTCAGGCTACCCAAAAAGGGAAATCTGTAGATCTGATGGCTCTTTCACAGCCCCACTGGCCTATCCTTGATACCCTACTACAATGTGCCATGCAGATGTGTCTCCCTCACCTGCAGTGGGACCAAAACTTGCAGCAGCAAGGAGAAGTCTGCAGTCCTCAGTTATGGGGGATGACAGGAGGCACAGAGCTGTGGAATACTGAAATAGTGAAACGTGTTTGGGAGCCGCTACCTCGTATGGCAACCATTCCTATCCCCATAGCAGCCAAATGCAAGCACGTGCAAAAGCAGCCTCTCACCAGTCCTATTCATTCACAGGGAGCAGAAACAAAATATAAGCTTCAAACTCATTATTAAAATAGGGTTTTAGAGTGGCAAGTAGACATGAACACTTGTGCCCAGAAAACAGTAGGCTGTTTGAATACCAGTCTCTGTGGGAGATCCAATATGCCACTGAAAGAGCTGTTCATGAATGTCAAAAATAATGCCAACACTGAAACAGTCCAATCTGCAATAATATTTTCTATTAGATATTTCACTGCAACAGCCAGAATTTTAATAAAGCATATGGCAATTTCTAGTTAATAATGGAAAAGGCATTTCCTAAAGTTGGGATACGCCATACCTGTTGACTGGCAAACAGCTCGCCAGAGGCAGTTTACCTCATGAGCAGAGGAAATTGCATCTCTCCAGAATGGGAGCTCCCCCTTCTGCAGCCTGACAGGTGCCACCAGAAAGGACTTTTGGGACATCAGCCAGGGACATACCCTCCGTAGTGCTCAGACCAAGCCCCAGTGGCAGTGACTGCAAACCCCCCTGTGGGGTCCATCCCTGGGGATTGTTTGTGCCCCAAGGCCAGGACCTGCCTTCTGTGTGTGCAGGAGCACAGATTTTTCCTTCCTGGGCACATGGAGCATCTCAGCCACAATCTCACTCACTTTTCCAACAAAATACAGTGATCTTCACTAGCAATAGTTGTTTCCAGCTTGCTACAACATTTGATGGTAATTGCAGGAGTAAATGTTTGGAGGTTAAGGTGCTTTTTCTAAATGTCCAATATTTATAGCTATGGAAAAATTTATGAATTGTCACATTCACCTTAAATGATTCTCAGTTATAATTGGAGAAGAGCTTCCTCATGAAAAATTAGGCCATACTGACCCATATAAACAAATTCAGTAAGCCACAACAAGCTGCTTGAATCTATTTAAAATACTACTTTGGAAGCACTGGGAAAAAATACTGAATGTTTAGTTAACTTAGGGTCCATTTCCTATCTATCTATCTATCTATCTATCTATCTATCTATCTATCTAATATTCTGGTTGAATAAGTAAATGTTTTTATTTGCTGGAGTAGAGATGGCATGTGTTGCTACTGTGGTTTATCCATGTAAAAATCCATTGCTTTTACTATGAATTAAGTGAATACTGAAGTGTCTCTGCTACTCTCAGAGGAAAATTCTCTTCTACCTACCTTACAAATAAATGCGAGGTCTGGTATTCAACTCAGCAGAAAAAATACAGCACAGAAAAAAAAAAAAAAAGAAGCTCTCTAACAAGCTATTTGTACATTTGGCATACTGACTACAGGAAGAACTGAAATTATTTTCACTAGCAACATATGGGTAATTTAATATCACCAGTGAAAACTAGGAGCTGAACTGGCCAGGATAAACTTCAAGCACTTAGAATTTTTCCAGTTTTGAACAGAAAAATGGGTGCTAAGCAGAACTCTCTCTTCATCTCTGCAGTGATTACAGCAGTATTTTCTGGAGGAAAGGATAGAAAACCAAAACTGTGCGTGGTGAAAAAAATGAACAGAGAGAAAACAAACACTCCCCCACTACCCTACCATCAAACTTCTCTTGAATGGATCCATTGCTCAAAACAGTCATGAAGCAAACAGCCATGTGCATAACACATCTGTCAAGGGTTATAGGATACAGTTTCTTCACCTACTCTTACTCTGCATAATGTTGTTCCTGGGATCTCACTCCCCATCAGCTCCTCTGCTCTGAACAAGGTCATAGCGCACTGACCTTGCATCCTGCAAAACCAAAAACAAGCCCTAGCTTGCTGCTGTATTTTTTTTTCCTTGAAATCTCCAGACTAGGTGAAAGTATTGAGAGTCTGTGACTCCTCATGACCTTTAGAGGAACTTCCCCCACATCGTTGCCTCTTGCACTAAACCCAGAGTCATTCTTCCCACCTGATTGATGTTTCCCACTGCACGCACAGCAGATGCATCCCAGACTGCTGAAAAAAGGACAAGCCTGAAGAGCACAATAAACTTTCAAGACATGGCATACATGGGCTCAGAAGGTCTCTTCTCTCTGAGCCTGGCAGGCAGGGTACACAGCATGCCAGCATCCTAACATCCTTTTAGAAAGCAAAGGAAACAGTAATCCATCTTGCTTTCCCTGCATCTCCTATTATGAATTTACACCTCAGTGAGAAGGAAACTAATGGATTTGTGAAGGGGTCTCCTGTTACCATTTTTCCTATAGGTCATGCAGCAGCACAGATCAAGGGTCATCAGTGCTGCATGGAATCAAACACAAATGCAGGATGCCAGAGGAGAGAGAGGAGACACCTGCAGCAAAAGCCAAGAGATGTTGGAGAGCAGCAAGAAAGGAAGGAGGGGATGGTAATTTAGACCCTAAATCAGTGACTAACTCAGAACACAGTTCACCTGCTTCCTGTGCTAGCACAGTCACTCCCTCTTTTGCCAGGCACAGGGACTGGCAATGCTGTCTGCTTCAGCTATTCCTCATGGGGCCCTTAAAAGCTGAGTTAATTCTCACTAGTTCATCATACAGCCCTCTACTTTCCTAAAGAGTCATGGGATCTGGTTTGCCAGCAATACATCTGCATAAAACAAAGTTCAGCACTGCTTTTGATAAAAACTACCCTTGCAATCACACCAAAGCACCAAATGCTGGGTAAGTGAAAGGATAATTCCATAAAAGCCTGCAAGTTAAATACATATTTTCTCATTAGCATTTAGCCATTAGTCTCAGATCTTAACAACTCAAGAAGCCAATGCAGATGGACCAGAGTGGCATTAGTGCAGTGACCTTGTGCTGGGCAGGGTCTCATTGCTCGGGGGTCTCAGTACCTGAGACAGCTCATTTGGAAGGGCGAGCTGTGCACCCCTGATCCTAGAACAGGCCCCTTTGCCGTGTTAACTGGGAAATGTGGCTACTCAACCTGATGCTCTGTGTGACATAAGCACACTGGGTCAAGTGATAAGCCAGATATTTCAGTCCTGGCCCATCTCCATTTAAAAAAAAAAAAAATCCTGTTCATGACTTTACATTCATAAATACTCTCACAATGTCAAGGGATGGGGGGTTTTCATCAATTCATTAGATCTGCTCCCATGAATTATTTATATTCAGTGCTAAAAATGGTTCCGAAACATTACAAGAATTCAATATCAGTTTTCACAGTGGGATTTCATCATTTTAGCACTGTAGCATAATAGCCTAATGCAATACTAATACTAATACGATATGGTGCTAATAGGGTACAATGAGAGTTCTCTCTAATATGCAAACATTTCCATGTTGCATTATTATTTCTTTTAAGTTAATATGATATGGTGATAATATGATGAAATGAATTAGTTTCATATCATTGTTTGCATGAGTTGCGCATATTAAAAGAATATTCCCCCCCTCCCTTTGAATTCATTTGGAATGAGCTTGAAAATTTACCCTGTAGTTATTCTTATGCTAATGAGGCTGTTTAGTAGGAAACACTCCTGCTGTTGCTTAGCCAGCTGAAGAAAGAATAGGCGCATGTCACCTCTTGCTGGAATAAGTATTTTCCTGGCCTGTTTTGAAAGCCTCTGTCCTAAATATGTTTGCTTTAATATTTCCCACCAGCTCGTAGATTCATTGCATATTTATGCTAAATTCTCTGGTCAGTATTTATCAGGGGCACTCCTACATAAGCGGACATGGCTCCCAGCTCAGCTGCTGTGAGGGGGGAGGCACGGGGAATCACACACCAGCACCTGGGGAGGTGACCACAGAGACAGAGCCGTCATGGTTTGTGTGGCCCAGGGCTGCTGTGTGCTGCGAAGAGAGAGATGGCAAGGCCACACCCAGGCTCCAGGGTCCATCACAGTACTCTCCTCCAGGTTTTGTGACGTTTTGCCAAAGCCTGTGTGGTGTATTCATTGATGCAAAAATCCAAGCTGGTGTAAGGGTTTTTCTCTCTGTCCCACAAAGCAGACTATCTACCAGCTTTGGAGAGAAATCCTGTCTGCCCTTCCCAGAAAGGAGCTCTGTTCCCTGGCACATCACACTGATGTAAGGACCCCTTTGTTTCCCAGCTCTGGTAACAGACCCATGGAAAGCATCCTACAGATGCTTTTGCATTCTGTGTTGGACATAACCTGCAGGGCTTGGAGCAGCCAAGAAGCCCTATCCTGGCCATTTCCCTTTTGTGCTACAACACTTAAATGTGCAAATGGGAATGGTTGTAATGGGACTTTGTTAAGCCCTTTTCAGAGGGACTCACTGGAGTAACCGTGCTCATTAATAAATGGGCACGAAATTTTGACAGCTTCAGTTTGGGGATGTTGTGAGGCTCCAATACAGGATGATATGGAAGGACATTCCTAAGTAATTCAGCTAACATTAGCCTCTAGTTATTTCCTTCCTGACTTCCCTATGGAGACAGAGGACATCCCATAAGGTTGCTGAGAACAACATCCTGATGTGTCCACACCCCAGCTTTAACTTCATGTAGATCCAGTAACTGCCTTCAAATCCCAGCACATTCAGCTTAAATGAGTCTGAGTTCAGACTCCATGACCATTAATTCACATGAAGTTATACAAGAAAATATTACACGTGAAATTAACAGCACATGTACAACATAAAAAACTTCTCCAAATGTTCCAGAGGTTTAAAATGTCATAAATAAAAGAGTCCAAAGTTTTTTTTTTTAATTATCAGATTTCCAAAGCTATTTTACATAATTCCTTGTATAATCCAATCTTAAACTCAGAAGACACTCATGCAGATGACATTTCCTCTCTGTTTTGAATAGGGATTAATTTTTAAGAGGATACAGAACCTGGAAGTATTTCAATAGGTCTGATATTTAAAGCATATTTAATGGCATTTATGTTTTAATCTTCTTACCTACTAAACTTTAAAGAGAGCTGCAAGGAATTCAACAGTGAAAAAAATAATTAGACATTAGTTAGTAACATAAAATGCATAGGCAATGGGTCAGTTGATTCATGAACAGGGTGTAAACAGGAATGGCTGTCAGGGCAACACAGCACGGTGCACTTTCCACCCTCCAGGAGCCACACTGCTCACATCCTCTGAACTCCCTGAAACTGTTCACCTGCTTATGGACTTCAGCTACACTGTTGGCAACAGGGTGATCTGAAAGCAATGACCCAAATTCACCAGGTTCCTTACAGATGAGCAGATCAGAGGAATCTTTGCCAGGAAGAGAGGACAGGGGCAGATGAATAATTCTCATAACTCATTCTGCATTTTCTAGCCTGAACACAACATAGCACCATCCAAGACCTCTCTCGGGAAGACTACTCATGCTAAGCAAATCTCACAGAAAATTACACAAAGAAAATCCTTGTTGGTTTTCTGAACTTTGGAGTTTTAGAAACAAAGTCTGATTTTGATCATACATATTCAGCCCTGCTGCCTTAGGGCTGTTGCAAGCTGGGTGGTGATGAGTTACACCTTGTGCTGGTGCTTGTCTCCCTAAACTTTACACATACACATTTGCTGTTTCAGTCCTGAAAGAGCCTGCAGACAACTGCCTGCTTGTTTTTCTTCTCACACTCTGCCTAACCCCAGGAGCAAGGAGCTACTTCGTTAGGAGTAAAGGTATTAATTAGCAGTGAACCTGTTTAACCCACATGCTCTTTCATGCAGCTTCATAATGAATTCAAAACAACCCTGAGTTGTAACATGACTACTGTTTCCTCATATTAGAGCAGATATTCATCCTCTTGAAATCAGAGGCAGTGGTCCAGCAAACATCACTTTTCCAAGGGGCCAGATTGGAGCCTGCTGAAGCTTCCCCACAGTGGGATGGGTGTATTCCCACGCGAGAGTAACTATGTATGGCACTCCTGCAGCATTCTTCCAGCTTTCTGACACTGTGCCCTAAGCCACCTTCAAAAGCGAGGACTGAAGGAGCAGTGATAGACTGTGAATAGAAACTCTTTACCTGTTTCCAGCTTCTCACAAAGAATCACTTACATTAGTGAGGTCTTGTTAAATGCAGGAGCTTCCAGAGCCACCAACCAGCACATGCTCCGTGCTGTCCCTCCATGCAGAGCAGCAGTGGCTGGCTGCACGGTGCTGGTGCCTGGGCCACCAGTGTGGGCACACCTCCTGGACAGCCTCATCCCTGCACTCCAGCCACCCAGTCATTCAGTGGCCTTGCTGGTTAGGAGGCCCAGGAAGATCTTTGTTGAGTTGCAGCTTTTTAATCTCTGTAGTATCAGCGATAGCTGATTTCAGTAATTTATTTCACTAAGCAGGACCCAGCATGGTCATAGTGGGCACCAGCTTTAATCTCTTTCTCTCTGGTTAAGGACCAGGATTCAAGGGTGTTTGAGATTCACCTCAGGCTGGCCATCATAAAATCCACATTAGAAAAGACACATCTCAAAGATTTGGATGCATACTTATTTCTACATTAAAAGAACTGATTTTGTAAAACCTCCCTGTGTGGCCCAGACAAATTTATGCGATTACTTTTAGCTATCAGTGGGAACAAATAGGTCTTATGCAACTTAAGCGCAATAAGCCTGGCCATTATTCTATTCTGAAAAATCAAAGATTTCTTGGTGTTACCATTACTATTGCTCTGTTACTTGTGGAAAACAATTCCAGCTATCAGGAAATAATTATGAACAAAGTCCAGTTAATTATACAAGACATCTAAGCTACTCTAATTAAGGATTGGTTCGATACTGTTCACTTGGTAATTTTTTTTTTAATTGTGAATAGATTTAGTAGAAGCCTGGCTGATAAACAAATAATGAGATTGGTGGTCCAGAAGGAATTTGATTAATAAAATTATTCACCAATTATTTATTTCCTCTGGTTTATATAGTTCTTTCTTCTACCTTAGAACAGGAATAGGAGGAGAGGGATTGCACTCATTGGTTTCAATGCCTGTGTTCCTTCCTGTCAGAAACACCCAACAATTCTGAGCCTGAGGATTGAAGCTTTACTCATGCAACCATGATAAAATGGGGTAACAATTCAAAGCCACGCTAAGTCCCTGATGCAGTCACATTCAGGTAGATTCCTGGATCCACAGAAGCCTTATGGACTTTGCTGCAAGTACGCACCTTGCATATATACAATGTTTATGGTATTCGCGCTCAACCACTAGAATATGGTCAGGACTGGTAAAAACCAAAATAGACAAGCTATGCACCTGGTTGCACAGTTGCTATCCCCCCACCATTTCCTCAGGAGAATTCACATAACTCCTGTTGACCTCTGAGTGCAGTGTCCCAAGTGCAGAAACAGGCCAGGAACAGGTGAAACCGAGTCCAGCTGCTGTGGCTGCAGAGATCAGACCCTGAAGGTGCCCAGAGCAAGGAGTGGGCTCATGGGCCGGGCAGGCAGGGTTGGAGGGGGCATGGGCAGGGCACTGGGGCAAGGAGAAAGAGCCTCTGGGTTGAATGTCTGTGGCTAAGCCCCAGCAAATCCTCTTGTGTTACCACCACACCAACAATGGATGACTGCAGTTTAAACAGGAAAACAGCTTTACTTATGTTTTAAACTACAATCTGCTAGCCTTGTATTTTAATATGAAACTGAAGCAATTTACTTCCTTTTTAATGGATTACAGAAGGAGCTCAAGCATAATGCTTCTACTCTTGTATGATCAATACCTTTAACACACTCATAAATTATTAATATTCTGCTCACAAAATTAACCACCTCTAAGACGCATAATAGCTCAATACTCAAAAGAAAAAACATTTAAGGAAGTAAAATGTTTCTTTGCATTTTTAGATGTTTCTAGTAGCTTACTATATAGCAGGAAAGCTACACTGTTTATTATCCAATGTAGTATATTAGTTTTAATTTTTTTACTAGTTTTTCTTCCTTCTGTGGCACCATAAAGGGACTTGGCATATGACTGTTTAATCAGTCAAAAGCCCATACCATGAGGACTGCCTCATTACATTCTTCCTAGAAATGAATCTATTTTCCAGATGGGAAGGCTTTGGGTAAGAGGAAGGGGCTGAGCTGATTTAGGAGGTGGCATAAGTCAGTATTATTCTGGATTGGTCCATGCAATGTTACATTACATCCCAATGCTATTACCATGATGCTCCTGCTGACATCTCTTCACCAATGCTGTTGATAAGTATCCTAAAGAGGACATGCATCTTCCTGTTAATCAATATCATGTGCTGTATTCCCCTAGCTGCATTTCATTAGCTGAATTATAAAATTAGAAAATAATCTTCCAAAATGTGTCTTGTTTTTAAAATTTGTATCTCATTTTCTGAATGAAGAGGAAATACAGACATCTCAAATCTCTGCCCAGGGATCACAAAAAATTTCAGTGTAACTCTGAATCCAATTTTTTTTTCCACATGATACTCTTTGTGTTCTAGTACGTCTGAATTAGAATATATTGGCTAAAATGGACAGCTAGTATCAAATTCTAAAGCCTAAAAACGTCCTTAAAACTTTCAACTAAGGGAGAGCAAATGCACTCCCACAGAGGGATCAGAGGCTCAGAGCATTGCTTTGTGTCTCAGAGGCTCAAGGAATACTGCAGGCAGCAGAAGGATTAAGGATTACAGGGCTCTCCATCTTGTAGCTCTCTGGGAGCTATACTCAGACCATTATCCTTGATTTAATGAAAGTGAATTAGCTTGGTAAGTGTACTATAGTCTAAAGAAGATGTGAATTATTTGATCAAATATATTCAGGGCCAAAAATTTTATACCTATGCTTAACAAACATGAGATAGCATAGCTCATTGTTGATAAAAACAAAACAAAAAAACTTCCCTTGGTGTTCCACACAGCTGCTCCAGGACTGCTCCTGGCTGATACTGAGATGTGTTCATAAGCTGTTTGCACTGCATGAGCAGCAACCCCATTTCCACCTTCATCAAGATGTTAACACCTTTGCTGCAGCTACCCTCAATGTAAAGTTGAATGGAAATGTCTTAGGTATGAAGTACAAACTTTCAGCTATGGAAATAATCCCTGCCATCAAGCCCATGCCTATGGCCATGGGAGAGGTACTGTGAAGAGAGCTTTCAGTCCATAGGTGTTCCAGTCCAACACACTGACTTTTGGGGTGATGGGTGTTGTTGTGTGGGTTTTGTTTGGGTCTTGCTTGTTTTGTTTTGGTGGTGATTTTTTCAATCAGAAGTACCAAAAAGCTTTGAAAATATGAGACCACAAAAGGACTTATGAAACCACAAAAGCACTCACAGATTTCTCCTTTACCAACTATAAGCCAGCCTTAAGGAGATTCTTTGTTTACCTTTCATGGATCCTTTGAGCTTACCCTTATTTGCTTAGTTTTTGCCAATGCCGGGAAATCTTTGAGCAACATCATTTCAAAGGTTCTCTGGTTCTCTTTAAAATAATTTCCTTAAAAAGCATGAATGTATATCTGAAAACAAATGCTGGATTTCAGCAACCTCTTGTGTAGCCTAGTAAAATAGCAGGAAGAATAACACATAATTAATCAGACTGACTTCTCCGACTCAAATATGTTACAAGCTTCATCACTACAAATTTCAATAGATATTGTGATGTTACAATGTTTAAATGTATGCATTTCTTTTCTCAAAGTCTAGAGGCAGAATAAATAGCTGCCAACATAGCCAGAAAGTCCCGGAAGACTTACAAGCAAGAAATTCTCATCACTAGTGTGAATGCTAAGGAAGTAGCTGTCTTTATACAATTAAAGTTCAAGGTTGCATCTATAATAGGCTTTTCAGCTGTATTTGAAAGTAATTTAAACTGTTACTCACCCATAACCTTGTTAGAGATTCATGGTGTTGAGTATGTAAAGCAGAACAGACTGAAAGGGTTATAATACATTTACTAAAGGAAGAGAGGCTTGTAGCTAGAGAGAATATTGTGCAGAGAAACTACAGGGGTTTGGAAAAGCTGCTTTTTTGTGAGAGTACATTTCTCTTACAGCATCTGAATTATTCTTAGGAGATAATTTTTTGGAGAGGGAGTCATGGTCATTTACCAGTTTTGTAGAGATATTTCTCTCCCATCCAGCCAAGAAATTAAGTAATTTAGATGTGGTTAGTGATGAAATGGGTCCTTATGTTTCGATCCAACTCTGGTAAGGGTATGGGAAAAGATTTTCCTTCAGCAATTCCCATAGGTTAAGAAAAAAAAGAGAGAAAAAAAAGTAAAAAAAAAAAAAAAAAAGCTGTGATTACCAACTGGTGCTCTCCATAACAGCCTCTGGAGCCAGAAATGCAGCAAATTCTTACAGGCATCTTCAGGAGCTCCTGTGGAACAGTGATATGATTGGAGTTGTTTTCACATTGATTACTGGAAGTTTCTCACACTGTTCATCCAATACCAAGTGATGTGGGAGCTCTAAGCACCAAGATACCACTCTGTTTCAGAAATTACAGAAAAGGAGGTAGAAAACAGAAAGAGCAGAAAGAAATAGAGAAATGCCAGCAGGCCAGCCTAGTCATTTAGAGTGGCACAAAGAAAACAAAAAAAGAGAAAGAGGGCATTGAATGGTAATATTAATAATGGCATGATGTCCAAATATTTACCACGTTAACTTCCATGCACATGGCCAAGTCATGTTTCCCATTACAGAATAATGGCAGGGCACAACCCCATGATTCAGCTGCAGTTCATTCTGGCTCTTTTCACCACTGAAATATTTCTGTGTCACTTTTGAAAATTCCACTGTCCAAGTTTTCACACTTCCAGGACAGGCTGAAATGGCATCACTTGAAATTTACAAAATGTCATTTAAAAGTACACCTCACCCTATGCTGCTCTTTTCATTCAGAGAATCTGAAAATGTATGGCAGTATTTAAATTCCTAAAGGGTTATTCTCACATTTTCAAGAAAGTCACGAATTTCAAAAACCCTGCTACACCTGTGTACACTTTTCACTGTACCCATCCCATGGCTTTTAAGCACTTCCAAAGCTCTCGAGTACTTTGTAACTGACCACAAGGCTCAGTGAGCCTCATGTACGCTTATCTTTTGAAAATAAGAGGTCAAAACTTTTGAGAGTTGATTCTTCTGAAAGAAGCCTCTGTCTCACAAATCATAGACCTGACGTAGCCTGTAAGATGCAGGTTCACCAAACAGTTCTTGTGGCTGTGTGCACACTAGTGATAGACAATGTTATCACCACCACTTGGTATTTGACTGCAGCCCTTCTTGGCCCGTGAATTTCACCACCAAGTACAGTTGTTTGAGTTGTTTTATTTTAATAGATATGTATGAGGCTACAGGTTCCTGAATTCATAAATTGTAAACTATATTAAATACACTGAAAATTGACTGATGATGACTGCTGCTCTTCTAGGCTAATTTCTCTTCTAAACCATGATATGAAAATTCTGGCTAATGGGCTCGTGACAAGACTAAACAGGGGTAATAGCAGACTTAATCAAGAAAACAAATGGGATTCATTAAAAGCTGGCACTCAGCGGATAATCTTTGGAGAGTTCTAACCTCAATCTACGTGTCCTCATCAAAAATGAAGAAAAAAAAAGAAAATCTTCAGCTGACTTTATATTGGGCTGTTGAGCCAATTCAATGGAAATTCATAATGGAAAAATATTAGACACAGTTCTCTTTCCAACTCTTTCTATACTCTGTCACAGAACTCATGGTAAAACTACCTAGAATTTTCTTCATGCAGTTGAGAAGACAAATTAGATATAGTTTTCACAACTACCTCCAAAAGGTAATTTAAGATAACGTTGCAGTACTAGAACCATTTCTTGGCAAATACTGCTAAGAACATATATATATATATATATATATA
>VYXF01001329.1:1422045-1446830 GCA_013397295.1 Polioptila caerulea
TGACTTTATATTGGGCTGTTGAGCCAATTCAATGGAAATTCATAATGGAAAAATATTAGACACAGTTCTCTTTCCAACTCTTTCTATACTCTGTCACAGAACTCATGGTAAAACTACCTAGAATTTTCTTCATGCAGTTGAGAAGACAAATTAGATATAGTTTTCACAACTACCTCCAAAAGGTAATTTAAGATAACGTTGCAGTACTAGAACCATTTCTTGGCAAATACTGCTAAGAACATATATCATACACATACATGTCTTCCACATGTATGTATGATATACAAAGCCTATAAAGCCTTTATATTTATAAATAAGTTGAGTATGAATGCATCCACACACCTACCCTACATTGTGCACTTTTACAAGCTGAAAGGCCAGAGATGGAAGCGAAATGCTACTCCAAGTTTCAGAAATACTCTGTCTACAATGAATGAAGCCAATTCCCTAAATATAACCATCTTCAAAATTCAATTTTAAATTCTGCAGTTCAGCCACCCATAAAAAGGAAGAAAACTTAAAAGTTGATTATCACTCCCCTCCAACAGCTACTATATTGTTAAAATATGCACACAATTACCAGATAAACAGATAATTACCCTTAAATAAGTATCTAAGTATTTCTTTAGCCAATATGATATTATCAAAGAAGTAGTAAAATAACTGCTGAATTGCAAGGAATACATGTCCAGCCATGATCTACTTTGAATTTAAGAGCAAGAAAAAATAAATATGTTTCAAATTTACTTTTTATTAATTTCTCTTAGAATTGTAAATGCATGGAAACTACTGTCCCTGACATCAATGTAACCTCCCCAGGCTCTTCAGGGGTCAAATGAAGACCTCAATGATGCATCAAAGATTTTGGATGGTTGGGGAACACTTGGGATCAGGACTTGGTAAATATATTCAATCTGTTTTGTGATTCCCCCACTTTGCAAAGACACTTTTTCTTTTTACTAGCAGCTCAAGTACCACTGTTAAAATCCAGGATTACCTACCTTCTCTTTCCTGCACTGACACACAGTTTATTTGCTCTCATTTGGTTCACTAACACTGTGTTCTGGAAAAGCTTATTTACTCTCAGTACCACCTCCTAATTACTTTAGGGAAGTCATATTGTTTTGTCGTTATGCTCTTCTAGCTCTGTTCTGAGCAGGACAGATTTTCTGTTAAAGTGTCCAAATTCTTTTCAGGTGGCTGCACCCCTTGCAGCATGTGGCCTTACATAGTGTCTAAATTTGCTAAGGCAATTTGAGCATTATCAGTCTGCTAATTAATGTCCTATAATAATTCTGACCTTTAAAAATTGTCTTCTAACACTGCTGTTTCACAGGCCTGCTGTGCATATGCTTTTCCTTTACTTTTTTATTTTTCTTTTTTTTTTTTTATGAGATTTTTCCACCTACATCTTCTGCTCTCAGAGAAGTCCCAGCTCACTTAGGCGTTGCTTACAGAGCTTGGAAATAGCCCTGGATAAAATATTGGTTTGAGGATTGGTTTTTTTCCCCCTCTGTTTGCTTTGAAGGCTTGATTATTTCAGCTATTCTTGCAGAAAACACTCAAAGAGGAGCTTTTGCATCATGAGTGCGTGTTGCAAGCTGGCTCCTTTGCAAGCCACAGCCACACACAAGCCCTTCCCCTCCAAGTCAGTAGGTCCAAACATATGCAGGTCAAGAGCAAAAAAGGGAATGTGCACCTGAAAGCTGTGGGTGAGCAACAGAGACTCCATGCTTGAGTTCCTTTGGTGCCTAAGAACTGCTACAACACCCCTAGCTTTCAGGGATTGCCTTGATGCACAAATTCAGGAGACATTTATGGGACTCAGAGAGTGCTCCAGCTCTAAGAGACAACCCTTCTGCTTCTGTGACCATACATGCAACCCTTTTGTGGATTCTATCTAGCCTTCCCTGATGAATATTGACAATATAGGGGTGGTTGCAAAGGATTTATTACTTAAGAATATAATGAGAAACTTTATTTGCAGTTGAGTCATTTGAGGGGATACAGATGTGCGTGCTCATGCTCCTGTAATTACAAAGATATCTGATAACACAACCAGCCTTATTAGAAACCTTTTTAAATTTTTGGGATTAATCCAGGAAAGGGAAACAATGTGCCATGTCAGCAACCACAGTAACAGCACTCACTGTGATCCAGCAGAGGAAAGGCTGTGCTTACATCTCACTTTCCCCTCTCAACACTCATGCTGAAAAAGAGGGTCCAGAATAATAATCTGCCTTTCTTGGTAGGTTTGTAGGCAGCCTGGGGAAACACATGGACTAGAAGAGTGAAGGGACTTACTGAGGCTGGGAAGAGCTCATGCCCCGGAGCTGAGGGATGGCAGCAGACATCAGTGTCACAGTGCCAGGGCTGTGCCCTGCAGCACACCCCGAGAGGACCTTGGCACGTGGCCTGTCCCAGCAGGGTAGTAGCAGTGCTGCCCACCGACCAGGAATCTGCTAGCAGCCATCAGGTCCTTTAGTACCCATTAAACAACATTTCTCTCTACAATCACCAGCTGTGTTGAGGTCTTTCCAAACAACAGAACAGCTGGAGCCAGTGCTTTCACATATTGCAAAAAAAGAAGCAGGGAAGATTGGCATAAGGGACAAGGATATCTGCAGGGGAAAATGACTGTTTAAGAAAAAAAATACAAAAAATGTATCATCCCAGTGATGAAGTTTTGTATTCATTTATGCTGTCAAGGTCACGAACTTGAAAAGTGATGCAAACTCTGTTACAAAAATAATAGCAGAAGTTTTTTTTCTTTTAAACCTCCAAAACCACAGTGAGGATTTTCTCATAGTCCTGCAAAGCCATCCTTTATGAACCCAACATCGGGGGTTTCCTGTTATGCAGTTACAAAAGCAGTGGGGATTTTCAAGGGTTTTGCCTGTCACACCACCAGGATCCAGTGAATTATCTGAGGCATGTTTTGCAGCTGTCAGATATCTGTATCTCTATGACACAGCACAAAACAGAGAAGAGCTGTCCATAAGAGAGAGCTGCAACTGTATTCACCTGAGAACAGAGAGGGCATGTGAAAAAAAAGAGAAATATTCCAAAACACGTCAGTGGAAAAGAGAGCAAAAGATACTGACCCTTTCTGTAGTTTCACTAGGGATGTCAACATGTTATCAAAGCTTAAGGAACAGAAACAGTCCCTTCATACTCCCAAGGTATTTCTATGCTTTTGTTACCCATTGTGAACACACTGATCTAAAACCACAATGAATGGGAACATGCATACCTGTGTCACATATCAAACTTTACCTGGAAAGGTCTTCTGGGGAGTTGTAAAGACTTTCTTCAAAACTCTTTGGTATAGGTGCAAAATGCCTCTATCAGGTAGAGTCAGTAAACCTCATTATCAAGATATTGTGTAGGCAGAAAAAAATCTTGTCACAGAAACATCAAGATAGGAAAGATGGTACAGTCAGAGAGATACCACGTTGGCAAAACTACCTTGGGCTGATTGCAGAGGATACACAAGAGGTATTTTACCCAGTTCCATCAATACACAGCACAGCATAGTCAAGAGGAAGAGCGAAGATCACTGACTGTAACACTTACCCACTGAATGCAGTCAGACCTCTGATAATCAGACACTTGTTCTGTTCATTGGCTACAGGAGACAAAGTAAACAAATATGTGAAACCCAAATAACAGGAAAGGTAAAAGCGATATGAGAAACACCAGGAACAGGGAAGACAAAAATGTTGAAGTTCTGACCTTAACCAGTTTGTCTCCCACCATGGGCTGCATTTACCAATGAAAAAATCCCTGCAGTCACAAATCCCAGAGCTTCATCAGACTCTCAGATCCTCCAGTTTCCAGGACATTGCTGTTCTAATCAGTTTGCACTGCAAAGCTGCATGGCCAGTTGTGAGCCCTTGCTGGCACTCACAACGAGGTGCCAGAATAATCAACCATGTGAAGGGACTCTACAATTGCACAAAGCCACTGAGTAGGAACAACAAAGAGCACACTCAGCTTTCAGGAGTTCCTCATCTAAGGTGCAAGAGGGACACGGGTCAAAAAGAGCACTGCAAAGTACAGAATGTGTCAAGCTTTGACTGCTGGCTTTCTGGAAGTAAGATGAAGAAGATTTTCTAAACCCCAGCCAAAACCAGCATACAAGGTCAAAGACTGCAGCCAGTCTTGATCACAATTTTTGCCACTGGTTCTCCATCCTAAAAACAGACCATAGATGGTTAGTAACACAGGTGATTAATAACAAACACGTAGATTATTCTCGAGAATTAATGCTGATCTCAGAAGTACACAGACTTTCTTCCTTGCTGCTTTGGAGAAGTATGGAGGATAACATAACACTAATCCTGCAAAGATATTTCTCTGAGCAGCTTTGATCTCCTTCATAGGTCTGCCACCTACAGTAATAGGTGCATTTGCAAATACTAGCAGTTATCAAACACAAAAAAAACCCCAAAACATCTCAATGTAGTGAGAAAAAAAAAATTAAAAAAAAAAATCACTATTTAAACCTGAAACTTCCAGTTGGTCTTCAGTGAAGCATTTAGCCACATTTTTTCCAGACCAGGGGTATAGCAGAGTGCTGAAATCATAAGAAAAGGGGACTGAAGCCAACAAGTCATAGTCCTGAAGCCAGGGGTAATCTACCTGTGTTCCTGTGTTCCTGTGTCCCTCAGGCAGCAGTGCCCCTGGCTGCTGCTCCCCTCCACACAGGCAGGAGGTGCCTCTTGGCCTCATTGTCCAGTTGTCCTTGGGGTGACCGTGGCAGGTATTGTGGTCTGCTGTTCTCCAGCAAAGCTTTAGTAAATTATTAATTTCCTCTGCCTTCGGTTTTCTACCTTCGGATGCCCCAATAGCTTAAGTACATCCCAAGGCTCTCTTGAGAGAGGAGAGAGGCTGGAGGGAAGCAGGTTCCTGCCTATCTGACAGCTTTGCAAACGTTTCCCCAGTTTTCTTGCCTGAAGTAAGGGTGGGGGATGAAGAAGGAGAAAGAGATGAAGTTGTCCTTTTTGACATTTTACATCCACACCTTACTGAGATAACCTTTACGGATAATTTTTCCCAGCAGGTGCTAGATGTTTCTTGTGAGCATTTAACAGTGAAACACCATTAAGTAATGATTGGCAATAGAAATTTGTTACAAAATATTTTTGGAGGGGTGGAACCAAGACAAATTAACATTAGGATTTTAAATACAAAGACAACAAGTTCTTTTTGTACTAATCCTGTTACTGTGGATATCATTTCTAGCATACTTGAAAGAAGATTCACTTGGGTTGAACTTATGTAATGCATTCAAGATGCCTTTTCTCCAACTTTTAGAGAGAAGCAACTACAAGCAATTACTATTAAAAATATTTTAAGGGTATTGAAACCATAACTTCCTGTTTGAAAAGATGTTTTTCCAGCAAGATCAAATGATTTTTTTCATTTTTTATACAGTTCAATTCAAATAGAGCTAATTATATCATTCCATAAATTCTAGCATAATGAAGAACAAATACACCTATATTTTAAAGGTTTACTCGTTGATCTCAGAACGCTGCCAATTCAAAACTGGGGAGAGGGGAGGGTGTTGTTTTGGAGATTTTTCAAAAAAAACATTGTCACTGAAGAGGCAAATTGGCACACATATGGAGCTGCTGAATCCCTCCCAGTGCAGAGTGGTGGACAATGCCCACCCTCAGCAGGCAGAGCAGCTCTCACAGCCATTGCCAGTGGTATGAATGGGAAACTCGTGCTCTAATAGCTGCAGAGTTTTTCATTTTCTTGGGTGAAAGGCCCAGCCTTACTCCACATCTGCCCTTCATGTCCACCTCTCATGGCCCAGCTTTTTTTCCTTTCCCTCCTCGTTCGGTTGCACTAGTGCTTGCTCAGGCCCTCCTTTCCCATCCCTCCTGTCCCAGCCTGGCCAGGCCACGTGCTGCCCTGACATGCTCCCCTCTCCTGCTGCCCATCTGAGTAGGAGCTGTGCTGCCCAGCAGAGCCCTGCCATGGCCAGTGCCATGGCCAGTGACAGGCTGACATGTTACCTGCTCTCACCAGTGCATTCCTGCTCTGGTGCCAGGGAAGTCTGTCAGCACCCTGTAGGGCTGTGGGGCTCCTGAGTGGCTGCTGTACAGTGTTTTGTTTTATAATGGCTCCATTTCACACTCCAATGCAGCTGACTTACCCTACTGTATTTCACTCTTCTTAATTAGATTTTGCTTGTTATTCCTGAGCCTTTCCAAAGCTGAAGCAGCACAGAGCCACGGCTGCTCTCAGTGCTGAAGCAGCCCCAGGGGCTGAATCCTGGGCTGCACCCACACAAGCTGGAAGAAAGAAATGTGTGTTTTACACCAGCAAGAAGGTGTGCAGCCAAGGAGCCTGGTAAAGCAACAGCCAGGGGCACTGGGAGAGGCAAGCACTGCAGCTGCTGCACCCGTGTGTCCCTCAATCTCCGTGCTCGTCCCACATGACAGGTACCCCACTGCTGCCCCTGCTCTGAGCACACCTTCTCCCACCTTCTCTTCCCCTTCCTGCTCTCCACTCACCCTGAATATAGGGGAGTATTTTTTAGAGCAGTGAATTATCTGATAGTTATCTCTGACTCCAAGGGCTCTCAGTGCAATATACAGCTCCTGAAGCCCCTGGACTTGTAGGAATTTATAGCAGTAGATTGACAGGAAGTTTTTTCTGCAGGTTGTTTATATTATTGTAAGCAGCTTAGGAGGAAAGCTTTAACAGAACACTAGATAAAAAGAAAATAGGTTTTAAAACCTCCAGTCACTCTTCTTTCTTAACTTGTTCTTGAACAAATAAACGTGAGCCCTGGGAAAATACCTGAAGGCACTTTCACAAGAAACTAGCACAGAACACAGCAGAATGCAATGGGCAAAACATCCTCTGCTCAGCATTTGGCAACAAAAAACCCCACTGAAAACCTGGGGGAAGAGCAGGACCTGGGCAGTGAGGTCAGACTGTGAATGCAGGCATTCGGGTATGTGAATAAATAAATGGTCCTTTCTTTTTCTACCAGTAGGATCCCATATCCTTCAGTATCACGTATCTTAATAGCTATTGATTTTTTCTATATTCTGCCCACAGCTAGAGCAAAATTTCATTCAAATGAAAAACTCATGAACAGGCTGGCAGTTATCCTGGGTGAAGGAAAGACAAAGGGTTGGGAAACAGAACATTAAACAGAATATTCCTTTTAGCATTATGCAGAAGTCCCATTCAGCAAAGAAGGACCTTCAGCAATACCAATGAAAATTATTTCAGACTAAGGACAGAAATAGAAAAGTTGCCTCTCATCTGCAGCAATACTGAACTGACACCTTTTGGGAGACAACTGCATGTCTTTCAGTCACTTAATACATGCTTATCTGCCTCAAGGGCTTGCCCTATTGAGAGAAGGGCAGCACAAAAAGTAACACTAAACCTCCCAGGTGGTGCCATAGGGCAGCCTGTGCTAATGCCTTCCCCTATCATCCCGAGCAGAGGAGGAGTTCAGAGCCCAGGGGAATAGTCTCTCTGACCACCAGTCCAGGAAGTCTCATGGAAACATGGGGGTTGCTGTCAGGACAAAACCAGGATCATTGCTTGGGATTCATAGCAGTCCAAGGGAGCTGAAACCTTCACATGAAGAGAAAATGAGAATCAAGTAGTGACTCAGCCTGTCCCATTGGATGATACCAAAGAATAAAGCAATCTGAATAAACAGTCTCAATCCTGTGGTTCTCAAGTGCTGAACACAAGGGAAAAGCAATTTTCTCTGTCAGCACTGCTGGTTAATAGGGGCAGACCAAAGAGGTTTACTTTTAAGTGCCCGTCTTCACTCTAGAGGACAAAGATTTTCTCCAGGCAGGGAGAAGATATCAGTTGGCCTATGTGAAGTCTCAGCAGGAAGTTTCCCTGCAAAATACAGAATTTAAATCATGTATTGGCATTTCTTGTATTTAAACAAGGTACTAAGAGGGAGAAAGAAAAAGAAACCTGGGGAAAACAGGCAACTTCCTTGGAACAGGAGGTAAAAATGCAACAGTGAAAGGGCAGCTGAGTTCCTTTGCAAAATATGGTATAAAGCCTGGCAATTCTCAATGGTAAAAATAAATCAGGGCAAATTCACAACTCATAGTAAACTGAGCAGCAGCAATTCAGAGTTTACTGAATAAAAGGGTAAATTTATGGTGTTAAAGCATGTTTTTTAAGTAGAGGCAGAAGTGGGCTAAGGAACCACAAGAAAAGGGAAGGGGTCCTGTGTTGCTGGAGCTCAATTTTGCAGATGTAGCCCACAAATACAGAATTGGAGCTTGGGATAGTAGTTCCATGATGATGTAGTTAACAGGGATAGTTGAACCGACGGGTAAACTGCAAAAGTTTTGATCTCTGCAGAAGAGGTAAGTAGCTCTCAAAGAGTCATTGATCCCTGTCATAGTATCACTCATTCACTTCAGCTCCATCTATCAGTCAGTGCATGGGAAAGGGTTCCCTTCCTTCAAAGCAGCAGCACAAAAATTGAATGACAGATTCTGGGCAGGTGGAAGGTGAATTGGTTGGGTCTTGGGATGAGTATCCTCTCAGGGGTCCTACAGCCTCCAGGATCAAACAGGAGGCATCAGTGGAGCCAGTGGCTGTTCTCCCTGGCTTTGCCCTCTGTGCTGTGTGTGAGAACAAACTTTTGACACCTGTAAGGGTACAGATGGCTCCATGCTTTCTTCTGCAGTAGCCCTAAAGAAGTACCTGAAAATAGACTGACCTTTTGATTATACACAGCCAACTTGCCTGTACTTTTAGCTGCTGCCATTGAGTTTTCCCAAGCAATCTCTAAACATAAAATAGGAGTGATTTTAAAAGAAAATGGGTTCATCAGGTCAGTGGTAGTATAATTCTGGAAAGGGTATGAATCTGAGGAAGTAATGATAATGCACAAATTGAAGGGCTGATATAATTTGCCACAGCTACACTGAGGTAAGAAATTGTAAATAAAACTTTCTGTCTGGCTGGAACATAATGAGTTCCCTACTTTGTAACAGTCCCTGCAAAATGAATTAAAAGAAAACACATACTGCCTTTCCTTCCCTTGCAGATAGTATCTATTTATTAAGGTAAAAGGAACAGTGACAGAGAGCACTGCTACTGCACAACAATACTCACATTAACTCCAAAGTCCTGGCCACTGCCCAGAGATGAAGTAGGGGAAATGATACTGGCATGGGAATAAGGTGATCTGAAATTTCCACTGATAGTAAAGAGGGAGAGTAATGGACAGAGTGGAGGCTTGTCCCTAACCTTCATGTAGCTTTTCTTGTGCTGGAAGGAATAGTGATTCCTCCCTGTGATTTTAGGGAGGGAGAGGGTATTTGAAGGCAATGATTGTTTCTCTCTGTGAGAGAGGTATTATTAGTGGTGGTTAACTGCAGCCACTGCTTTTATAACTTCTTAGTGCTTCAGTACAGACACTGTCCTTGCTGCTCTGAAATTTCAGACTGGACTTGCAAGTGCAGGAAGCCCAAGAACAGAAAGGGAACAGTAGGGCAAAAAGAGTGATGTGAGTAGGACTCCCAATAAAATGTCCATAGCCAAAAGGGGTGGAGCTGAACAAGCTCACTAAAGGGCACCACAACAGCTGAATTTCTGAAATGCACAATCATAAGACACTACTCCTTATAAAACTGTGTGAAGATATCCTTTTACCCAGCTGGTGATTCAGGTGTCCCATCAAGTTTCTGTGAACAGAGATATGTCTAAAAGCAAGCAAACAAGCAAAGAAAAAAAAGAAAGAGGGAAGAAAAGACTGATTTTAGCTACACACAACAGGGCTCTGCATAGTTACTTCTCATTCCCTTAAACCTCACCACAGGCAGGGACCCTATGTCAACTGACTGATCAGGGCCTCTGTGAACTATACACTTCAATTTCTTATCTAGAGAACAAAACGGAAACTATGGTAACAGAGACAGACCTGATAGAGTCCATCAAAGCCTGAGAAGGAAACTCAGTCTACCTCTGCCTAGAGCCCGTGACCTCTCTGCTAAGGCTCCCAACCAGAGTGGCACTCCTTGTGACAGTATGATGGGGATATAAATAACTCTCACGTAGACATAACCCACTGCACAATTGCTACTGATTTTCCCCCTTGCTGTGCTTGGTCCCCTGGTTGGAAGGCATATGCATCCTTCACTTCAGGGCATACCTCTTAAAAGGATAAATATATATATCTGTTATCCAGGAACAAAATAATCAAAAGCGTTGAAATTTGGATTGGTAATTTTAGCTCAACCTGCTACATTTATCTTAACCCATATTTATATAGGACATATCTGAGTGTTCTAATTTATAACTTCATGTAAAATACATTTAAAATAAAGAGAACATTTGTGAATATTCTGCTTTTATAGACAAACATAATTTCAAATTTTCTGAAGAAGAAACAAACAGAAATTTAAAATATAGAATAGGAAACTTTTCTCCTAGGAAAATATAACAGTTTTTTATAATGCACTCAAAGGCAATTTACTGTGACATGACTTAAAAACAGAAGTTAATTTTTCCAGTGTATGGGGGTTTTTTGCAACTTGGTAGAATTCCTGTATGCCCGATAGCACAAAGAAAAGTGTGTGAAATACCATATGGATTTAATGTGACCAAAAGCAGAGGCTAGTTTATTATTATCATTGCTGCAAAACACAAATTCTTTTTGGGGAGGCCTGGAGCAGGGTGTCTTGAGCCTCAGAAGAGAAAATAGGTCATTTATGTCAATGAGAAAAGGATGCATCTTGGCTCATTTTGTTTTCCCACAGCTAGTAACAAACTGCATCCTGAGCTTAAAAGCAGAAAACCTGGTGAGGTCAGCTGTGTTTCTGCCATTTGTCTTTCCAGGCTGATTTTTAACTCAGCCTTCAAGTGTTACAAGGAGATTCTTATTGTTACCAAAAAAAAAAAAAAAATATATATATATAAATAAATAACACATAGCATAGCAGAGCACTGGAGAAAGTAGAGTCTGCCCTTCTTCCTAGAGGCAAGGACTGGGCTGTTGCCCTCGCTGCCTCTGGATTTGTCTGGATCCTGCTCCTGGGGGAATCATGAGGGAGCAAGCCTGGGATAAAGCCCTAAAGGTTGCAAAAGGCGGCTTAATGTAGTGTGCCCAGTAACAGGGGCTGTAGGACAGAGCCTAGCTGTAAGCACTCATGTTTACACTTTTCAGGGCTTTTTTAAACAAGAGGAGGGTTGGTCACATTGGACAGACTGAACAACAGGGATTGGCACATCCTGTTGTTATTAATCCATTAAATGGATGTAAAAACACTAAAAGGAATGGAAACCCAGGTGAAGTAAAATACAGAAACTTGTCTATATTATACCATTGCCACTAGATTTGGGAACCTCTAGGGCTCTAACACTTCCACGTGCACTGTCAAGGCACCTGGCCTTGCAGCTCCTCAGTCTGTGTTCAGCACTTTGTTTAAGGCATCCCATAATACCTCCTGTGTCATGGTGATTTTGGAGCATTTGCAATGGAAAAACAGGAAAGAAAGCAGTGCTTGAATTGTCTGCATAAAAATGCTTAAAAACATGTTCCCTTTTGGTATCAGTTTGGCATATGTGATGAATGTAACAAAGACTGAGAGATACAACTTTCAACACAAAACTAGCATCATCTCTCAGAAAATATACATAAGTGACAGACTCTGAAATGGAAGAAAAAAGGAATATAAAAATTATTTAAGAGTTGCAAACAAAATCATAAATAGTGGTTTTGTCATGCATTTGCTGTATAGCTACAGCTCTGGAATTTTAAGTGCAAGTGTTGGAGAAAGGAAGCAATTGGCCAGGTGCAATCTGAATTCTAATTTCAAATTATTCCAGAACCTGTTCTCTAGTATGTCAGACAACTAATACACTAATAGATGTCTTTATCACAGCAGCAGCACCATCAGTCTTTGGCCAGATTTTTTCTTATAAACTGTCACTGAATTAGTTTTATTCTAGAGTTACCAGTATCCTGCTAGTTCTGGACCTCAGAAGATTTCTAAAACCGCCATGAAAAATTAACATATGGATTAATTGCAGAAAGAAGAGATATTATCACTTACCTCTGAAAAATAATCAATATTTCAGAAAAGGCCTGGAAACAAAATAAAAAGGAGAGGTATTTTCTTTAATTTTTTTTTTAGCTATTATGCATTACCAATTTTCATTAGTACTTTTTGTCTGCCTGGAACATACATATAAGGGGAGAAACAGATATGTATAAAACTAGCTCAGAAAGTTCTATCACTTTCTATAAGCTGTTCCTTGTCTGTCATTTTTAATTTTTTTGTGTGTATACTTTATAGCTTTCACGCATTTTAAAATGATACAGTAGTATATCAATTATAATTGAGTGGCAATAAAAAATATTATTTCTCTCTTTGCTAGATGTATGGTGTGCGTGAGTCAAAGCAAAGATTTGTAGGCTGTGGAGAGATAATTTAAAAGCATAATGGCTGCTAGTGCTTGCTTATGCTACTAATTTTGTTTTCTTTTCCCTTTTTTTAATTTGTCATATAATTTTTACTGTGTGTTTTTCTCCTCTGAAAACATTTCAAAAGACATTATAGACTACCACTTTGTCTTTTAGAAGGTCATTAGTCACACAAATTGTCGTTTAAGCTGAACTTTACATTTGATGAATTTTCTGTTTCAGCCTGTAAGAAATGAGACTGAAAGTGGAAACAGTCTTTATCCAAGACCAAGGCAAATTATGAGGGACACTGCAATGCCTGCCCAGCTGAAAAAATGTTCCAACACATGGGTTCAGGGAGAAGTGTGCATCACAGCCTGGCCATTGGTGCATCCTCCACGTCTAACCTCTGAAAGGCTCCAGGCCTCATCAAAGCCTATTTTAAAAAGTAACAGACACATGAATATTTTGAAAAATGAAGATTAAAATCTAGAGAGTGAAAGGACAATCAAAGCCTGCAGTAGTAATGCAAGGACCTTCCACTGTGCACTGTTGCCTTGATATGCCACTCAACCTAGCTAATGATACTGGGATTTTAGAAAACTGAAAGGTACACCTTCAGTTTTCAGCTATTATGATATCTTGTAAGAAGAACCTTTCCTCCTTTCCTGAAGTGACAGCTACAGGCACAGACCTGAAATGCAGAGAAGTCAGGCTGCACTATTTCCAGATGTATTATTAACACTTCAAGTGCAGTCCCCCCAACCTTACCAACAGAAGTTTCAACTGACAGATGTAGGGGTTGAACAGCCCTTTCACTTTTCCCTTTCTCCTCTCTGACATCACATTGGCCAGCCTATACAGACCAGCAGAGAGGGAGGGAGCAGCATTAGGCAGATGCTGCTGGTGGTTGCTGCTTGCCGCCCACGTTCCCCTGGGCACTCCTCATAATCATGGCCAAATTCTGCACACAGGTTTGGTGCTGCAACATTATTCTCCATGTACAGAGCTCTGCTTCGTGCAGTCTGATCTTCATTCATAGTTTGTTACTGCAGTTTTCCACATTTGAAGGCTCACTGTAGGACAGAACCATTTTTTGTGGCTGGAAACCTCTGTTTCACTCAGATTTGTTTCACATCATGTCTCTTGTGTACAAGTCATTATAAAAAATGTTTGGTGGAAAAGTAATTTATAAATCATAAATAGAACTATTTAGTCCCTGTTTTTATCAGTGCAGACCAACACAGCTCTTAATTGCAAAACTGACCTGGTCCCAAAGCAAAGGCCAGCTGTGTATAATCATCCAGGGGATGGACCAGAACACACCAAATAAAGGAAATGGAAAGTAACGCCAAAATGTTTTAAGATGTAAAATGACACAACGTTCAATGAACACTTGCCAACATCATCTCTAATTACTGCAGTGATTAAGTAGTAAAGAATTCGGTCCCAAGGGGATTGCAGTTCTGAAGGAAATACGGTGCCATGTGTTACAGAATTTTTTCTTGCAAATCATTATGGAAATCCTGCTTCCTCTGGTTCTCCTAACAAACTCTTTCTTTGCAAAAACCATGCTTCATTTGTGAAGTGCAGAGGGAGTGTAGCTTGCCTCCTTCTGAAGATTTATGTCTTTATTGCTATGTATTCAACTTGCCTTTTTTAAAAAATCCTTTTATGTCTCCAAAGAAAGAAGCATAGAAAGCATTATGTATTTGCATACTGTAAGGGTTCCTCTCATCCTTGCTGAAGAACAAACAGGGAATTAGGGAGGGCTAGATAAAAGCATCAAGACCTTAACGCAGCATGGCAATGGCCTAACAAACAGCCAGAGAAACTGCAATTAATGCAAGACCAGTTTAAAATCATAGTCCCAGGGGACACCTTAGAAGACCTTGTTTAGAAGTACTTTCTTCTTTTTCATAATTCTATTAACCATGAGATCAAAATTTTTCCAGCTTAAAAAAACCTGCAAAGCACAACAAAAAACCTCAGGTTGAATAACAAAAGCATTTGAATTTTTTTTTTTAATTTACTGGTTTAAACTTTCTGTAACTCTGGATCAAAATGTCTATTGTACAAGCAAAATATGTCTCTCACCATAGCATGCTCATGTTTATTTTGTTTTATTCTCTCAGCAGGTGTCCCTGGATGTATGCTGTGTTGTCATCTTTTCATTCAGCAAAGGAAGTGGAAAAAAAATCCTTATCCTCTTGCAGATCTAGAATAGGAGACAAAGGACAGCAAGGGAATAACCACGGACCTCCTCCTCTGTTTCTTCCCAATGATCCATGTCTCTGCTGTTTTCCTACCCTTTGCTATGCAGAGCTTCCAAACATGCCATGGCATGTTCCACAAAGAAATATTTACCTCTCACAAGGCACTTTTATCAGCACATCAAAGCAACACAATTATCCCCATTTCACTTGTGCAAAAACCAAGACTCAAACATGGTCTGTATGGAATATGCATGGCAGGGGAATAGTGCTGTGTGTTCCCAGACTATGAGTGCCGTACATCTCCATGGGAAATGGGGCACTCCTGTCTGCCGTGCACAGAGACGTCGAGGGAGAGGAGAAGGAAAGAGAGGCACTAGAATATAACACCCTGGGGCTTAAGCTTTCTGTTGTTCTAAGGAACATATAGAATCAGTTGAAAACAAATAAAAACAAGATTAACTGATTTCAGACATAGTTTTTAGAGAAGAATCTAATGCAAGGTTAAATGTGAGTGAGAAATGGTGACACGGGCAGGTCTTGGCTGTCAGCTGTGCCCCAATAGCCTGGCTGTGCTGCTGCTGGGATGTGGTCAAACGTAGGAGCAGAATGAAAAAAAAAGCCAGCTACAGTAGTAAATTAAAATGCTTCCTCTTGCTTCTTAGTAGAGATGAGGTTTAGCTGGAAAGGCAACAGATGCTCTGAATTTCAGGGTTTAAAATGAGACATTGAGACTCTTCCTTTTTAGCCAAGTTGTTACGAGTATGGGAGAAGATGCTCTTTTTTTTCCTCAGTATTGAATAAGATGTTAAACTTAGTTTTCTAAGCTCATTTCATGAATCATTCATGATCAAGTACAAATCCTCACAAACTCACAAGCTTCCTGGTCGAGAGCACTGAACCAGCAAGAAGACTGTTTAGGGAGATTTAATGGGGAATGCCAAAACAGTTAAAAATATGACTGGAAGGATCATAAGCAGTAGGTGAATTCATTGGACCAGAACACTTATCTGTTGCTTCAGTTCCATTTGTACTATCAGCAATGCTGATAATAAAAGTGTTGCAGATTTTGCAAAGAACTTCAGATTCTCAAATTCTAATTTTTTTTTCTTTATGCATCTGTAGTTGTTATTTCTGTTGAGGGCATCATGCCATCCTGCAGCACTTGTGACTCACTGATTTTTTTTTTTTTGAGACTTACAAGTATGAAGTTCTAAGTAAGTCATGCAGAGAAAAACACTCATTTTGGATAAAATAGATCAAATTGTGTTTACAGTGACTGAAAACCTTCCAATAAATATTGCCCCCACAAAATATGACAAGACAACCAAATTTAGAGGGAAATAGATTAGCTGACTGGCAAATGTATTGAACTGAGACCACATGTTTGAGAAGCACTGAAAACAAAAGTCTCCATGCAGTTTTTCCTGTCCTCTTTTGCGCACTCACATTTCTCTGGCATCTGCTCCCATTGCTCATAACATTGCTGAGGGAGGGCACAAATGGAAGAAGGATGGATCTGAGGCAGACATGCTAAGGGAAAAGGCCTTAATGGTTTTAAAGGGAGCAAAGAAAGTGTACCCTGCCTTTGAAACGGCCTGGTGAGGGTTAGGTTACAACAATGCTGCATCAACAGCACAGCCAACACAAAGAGGATGGTCAGCTTTCAATGCCCTATGGCAAGGAGGCTGCCTCTCCAGGAAAGGATGCTCTTGCTCTCCTTGCACCAAATTTTCTAGCACTGCCTCCCTAACTTCCAAACTTGTCTAGTTCCTTTTCCTTTCAATAACTACTGCCACTGGTGGAGGCGTGGATGTCACCCACCAGCAAATGTAGTGGTGGCCCTCAGCTGATGATTTGGGAAATGAACATGCATGTTCACAGGCTCCTAATTCCTCAGGGCTGGAAACCTCCAGAACCCAAGTTCTTCTACGTCCATCTAACATCTGGTTGAACTGGTCTTCAAACCAGACCAGTATTTCCTGGCAGCACCATTGCAAGTTCCCAGAGGCACCAGTCTACAATCACCTGTCAGAAATATGACACAGGAGACCAGGAATGGCAGGCTGCCAGCTTTGTCTCTCACCCACAAAGGAGACTGGATAGAGCCATTCAGTCATGATTTCTCAAGTCCTGCAACACCTGCATGATGTTATCAAAACACAGGATCTATTGTAATCAGAGACCTCACCAACAGCATTTTCATACAAACTGAGTACACCCAAAATGCAATGAGAAATTAATTAAACTCTTCTACAGCTTGCTAGTTCATATTTTTGTTTGAAGCTTAGGTGTACCAGAAAGACGTGTTAAAAACATTGATAGATTAGGCTTGAATTTTTTTAAAGAAAATAATTGTGCCCTAAAAAAAGCATAAAATTATTCATTTATGTAAAATATCAGCTGTTTCTGTTTTCTATTGAAACAGCTCTGGCTTTCTTTTTTTACTGTATTAAAAGAAAGTCAGGGGGTTTTAATGTTTTAGGCTTGTGCTGTTGTAAAAACAAAGAATCATATGGTTCCTAAACTGTTCTAAATTGCATTTGAACAGAAATGTACATAAACTTTCACCTTTTTCAAAGAGTAAAATCTATGTATTGCCTTGAAAAGGGCACTAAATGGCTCATGCATTTAGAACTGGATGGCAAACTCTTTTACTGCAGTGTCTGAGATGCTGCTGCTGGCCTTTGCTATGGTGTCAAGCATCAGCCTTAATGGCACTGCAATTTCCCTTCTGGAAACAAGTTGGCATTTGTGGACCATATTACACTGAATGAAATTTGCAGTCTCTGATGCCTGCTAGTGGGACATTTGTTACATGCTCTGTTTTGAATGCAGTAATACATATTTCAGTGTGGCACTGCTTCTTCAAAAGATTAAAAACCTCTTAGTCCTTTGAGACTTGTGTCAGCATCCGATTTCATGTGCACGGTAATCTTTAAATATTAATATGGGGCAAGGTCATGCTCTCTTTAACCCCCAAAACGGAGTTAGTAAATCATGATCTGGCAGTAAAAATATACAGGGCACATCAGTATTTGTTTAGGGCAAAATCTAAATTTAAATTAAGCTAAATTGGCTACTGGTATTTTTATAATCACATATACATAACAACTTATTTGTGGGCAGGGAGGGAAGTATGGATATTCTATGAAGCTGTAGTTGAAATATATTTATTACGATGATATTAATAAAATCTCTGCCATTGACAACAGAGAAAGAATGTCTGAAACACCAGTTAGATAAATCTAAAGTGGGAATTCTGGAGCTCTTGAGGCAAATCTGCTGCTGTCAGATCCTCTGTTGACTGCAGCAGAATGAGTCAGTTTATACCAGATGAGCAGAAGCCTTCTGGGCTCTCCTCTAAGCTGAACCACTGATTTATGGCATGACACTGGTAGTCTCTTTGACCTCTTTATATGCCATCCACCCTGCTAAGGAGCAGGGGAGGGGGAAGTGCTGGACCTTCCTGGAAACCAGATGATAGACCCAAATAGACTTTCCCTAGGCAAAATAAAACATTTCAGAGTTAAATTTCTTGAGAGAGGCGGATGGGTTAGCCTTGTAATTCTCGATACATTACCATTACATGTTTTCCAGAGCTCAGCTCCCAATGCAGCTAAGGTTCATGCCACACATAACTAACCACATTTGTTTTGCTGCCAGGGGACCTCCCTTGCTGCGGTGATGGGGAATGGCTTTAGCCTACAAAAAAGAGCAAGTTGAACTTTGCAAGGAGTCAGTATTGTGAGCCTATGACCTTTCATAGGAAGTACTTAGAGGGCAACAGAGAGGTAGCAGAGTCTGGGGAGAGAGTCTTCGCCTAAGCATTGGGAAATAAAGGGAGACGAATCATTTAAACTTAAAAATACAGAAAATGCACTTGTTAAATAGACAGCAAATGTGTGATTCTCATCTAGAGCAGAGAACACAGTAGTTCAGGTCCAGCATTAGTGATTTGAACTACCAAACAGGAAAGATTTTCCTTACAGAAACATCTGAGACAAAAGGTGATAATAAATAAGCACCTAAAGTAGCTCCATTTTGCTCTTTGCTTTGCTTCCTTAAGTTGCCAATTATTTTAAATTATGTATATAAATCTTGTGGTGTGGACTGTTATGTCCATTGGGAGATGTGCTCAGGCTTTTAAAGTCATTTCCTCTGGCCCTTTTACTTTGGTTTGAGCCCAGAAGTGTTTTATGGGCCTCACTGGTAGAGGTAACAGGAGTCTGTGGATCAGGTCATGCAGGCTGCATTACACCAGACACAAGTCAGACAGTAGAAGTGCGCAGAACAGACTTGGAGACTCCAAGATGCAGCAGGAGCCCTGGAGTCTCTAAACTACAGAGTGATCTAAGCACCGTTTAAATCAGCCTGTGTCATGGTTTGGGACAAACCATGCAAGGCTCAGCAAAGCTGAGCTTCAGCAGGGAAGATCCTCCCAGAACATTAACCTGATTTTTGGCTGTGGCTTCCAGTCTGGGGTCCATGAACACTCAGGAATCTGTGGATCCATTCTGAAGGCCCTGCAGAGGTAGTGAGATATTTCCAGTAGGTTTATGGTTGCTATGCAGATATCCATACCTCCACCAAAATCCATAGATTACAAAATTTGACTAAAACTTTGCTCCCATATATAACAATTTGATACTAATACTTTGTAGTCTCTTTTTCACAGAAATATTTTACCAACAGGTTCAGAACACTTTCCCAGTGCTCACTAAGCAGACCTCTCCTGCTAAAAGCTCACTGGAGTTATTTTTTAATATTTAAAATTGTGTGAAAATTCAATCCTGCCTGATTATCCTGAGGCATTACTCATGTAAATCAGACCCTAAACAGAAAAAGATCTTACTCTGAGGAGGATGCAGAAGCAAAAATACAAGACAACGGGCAATGTGAACACTGAAAAAGAAGCAGATTATTTGACAAAATAAAAGACTGGGGAAGGAGAAGGAGAGGGAGAAAAGGCAGGACAGAAAAGAAGCAAAGCTAGAAATTAGCCTGTAAGAGTAGAAAGTTGCATTAATTATCTCTACACCACCACTTTTAGCTTGGAAGACAGCAAGGGCGAGGGCTCCAAATGTTGCCCAGGTGTGGTGGCAGCGGCTGTGAGGTGGCACCTGGCAGCCAACACCCCTTGGTCCCCAGCCAGCCCTGAGGGAGCTCTGCACCCATGCAGCTCGTGAGGCAGGGGCCAGACCCACTGCAAAGTGCCACTCACTTGACTAGTAATAGAAACCCCAACAAGTAAACACAAACAGGAATTGAGACTGAATTTAAAACAGGTAAGTGCCCTGCTCGGAAAAGGCTCATAACTGCCCCAGGAATCCCAAATATATCCTTCAGCACACAATATGCAGCCTCTAGGAAGCACAGAGCAGTCAGAGATGGAGGAAACCTGGAAAAGCCTGGTTTTCCAAGTAAGACAGCAGAATAGCGGTTTCAGTGTGCTCATTTTAGCCTAACGAGGGAGCTGCATCTGCTCTGGCAAATAATATGATTTTATAGCCCCTTCTAGAGAGTGAACAGAATGTCAGCAGCACAAGGAGTCACCATTCCCAAGGGCATCTTTCTGATGGCTGCTTCAATACCCTGGTGTTTTTAGACACACACACACACAAAATGATCCCTGAGATGTCAGAGAGGGCATCTTCAGGCCTTTTTCTCTTCAGGCCGGAAGAGAAAATGCAGACAGCCAGTCTGGGGCTAGAATCATCTGAAGAAGTGCTCAGAAGCAAAACCCGTTTCAGGAGAAGGATTCTGGCTTGTCAAGAGCAGAATTAATGACAAAGAAACAGCAATTAGCATGATTTTAAATATTCCTCTAAAATACGCTATAAATCGTTTTGCCCTTGGGAGAGCCAGAACAAAAGATGAGCATAAAACTGCAGGGAAAATGCAAAAGTCTCCATCTCACTGTGCAGGCAGATGGAGTTATTTAGTAAATCCTCCACAGTCTTCTCTCGGCTATTAGGAAAAGAGGGGAAAAAGGCTACCCAAAGTTTCAGTCAATATTTACCTCTTGGGTTAATAAATTGTGATCCTGACCTCAACAAAAGTCAATATCTTCTGATTATTATACTCAGGCACCTTTTTATTTGTACTCACTCATTGTATAATGAGTCACCCGTTTCCACTGGCAACTTCACTTTCATTTTGAATGTCTGAATTGAACAATCATTTATACTCCAAAGGCATAAGACAAAATTACTATAAACTACAACAGTAAAATGTGGACATAGGTTGCTATTTCCAGTCAATGAGCAAGCTTGGGCAGGGGGCGGGCAGAAGGGATCAAGGATTAAGTACAAAAAATAGCTGGTTTAAATCCTCTTTTAAATACCTCTGAGTGACAAGGAGCAGAGAGAGGAAAGCCCTGAACTGTGATATTAAATACAATTAGGCTGCAAGCATGGCAGGAAAGAGAAGGCAACAATCTGGCCTGAATAGTAAACTTATTTTAAAGGAACATTAGTAGGCTTTCTCCCTGAAAGAAGCAAAAGCAGTACCAGAAAATAGATGCCAAGGGCAACATGTATAAATTCACACACTTTGCAAGCTAAGTCACAAAGACAGATCAGAATGAAAGTCACCACACACTTGCTGCTTCATTAGAGGTGGACTAGGCCAGAGCTGCAGGGAGAAAATTCAGGGTGTTTTTCTCATAATTATGTAATGTTTTATATAATATCACAGGTGTGCACTGTGCTTTCCTGAAAGAAATCAAAGCACAGCCTCCCCCAGCAAGATCAAGAATCAGCTAGAATCATATTTTTACTCTTCAACTTCTCATTGTTTGAACATCCCCCACTGACTATAATAAAAGCGTTCTTTGGGCTTACAAAGCTTGTGATACTGGAAAGATTTTCACCCACATAACCCACTAATTCCATCTCTTTTTAAAAAAGTAAGTAACTTTGCCAGTTTAAGTTTGTCTGGTTCAACATTATTCTACTACTAATTCCACTCTGGAAAACAGGGTTGAGAGCAGCACATCTCTAGCTTAAACACAGTAATTTTTGAATAGTGGAAAACCAGAAAGAGCAAATTATGGTTGAATCAATCATGATCTGGTTGTCTTTGTGAACACTAATAAGCCCCATTTAAATCATCCTAGTATATTTCTTCTAAAAAACACTTTATAGATAGGCATGGCACTATTCTGACACCATATTACCTTGTACTGTAAATAAAAAATAGTTCGGTATGAAAAAATAAGGTGAAGGTGTACTTATGGGAAAATGAGTGCAGAAGCACTATTTTCAAACTGGAAACAAAGCTGTCTTTTTCAGATGGGACATTCAGCCCAATGTTTATTGGTTGGATACATATTTTTGTATTATCTGGCAATACTGTGCTTAAATTGTATGTATTCAAAACGATGTATCTTATTCAGAAGCAGCAGTGTTGGCTGGCATAAGCTTCAGGAAAAGGATGTCATCATAAGTATATTTTCCTTTCTACTTCACAAATCCAGCTTCCATTTCATCTGCTATAAGCACATTTTAAATAGAGACCAGCAGACAAAGTTGTTTAGACAGCTCATATACCAAAAAGCAGGTGATTTTCTAAAATAAAATTACATAAAAACGGAATTAAAAAAAAATCTCTGCACAGGAAGCCACAAGCCAGAGCATGACCATGCTGGAGCTCAGTATGTTACACATTCATTTTATGTTCACAGATCTGCACCTACTAAATTCAGATGTTTTTCACCATTAACTTACTTGAGATCCTTTATTTCCATCTAATGAGCTTTATCAGCAACAGCCACCATTACCACACTGGTGCCAACAAGCAGACATGCTAATTCATGTGCCATTAAACAGCATGCATATCCATAGGGGAAGGCTGGAAACTGTCTTGGGAATGGAAATGAATGAAGTTTCAGTAGGTTTGAATAAATCTGTGCGCACTTTATAGCTATAGAAGATTTTCATCTATAACCTTTATAATACCTTGGAAATGGCAACTAATTCAAATGCATCAGCATCTACAGACAGAAACTGCAATAAGGTGGGCAAAGTACAGCCAAATTCTGTGGTTTCTCGAAGTATGCTTCCAGGGACATGCGTGCTTTTGGAAAGAAACTATTCCTTCATATATTGTAGCAGACAAAGCTGAAGTACGTCATCTTGTAGTGAATAAAAAGCCTCAGACAAAGCACAAAAATCCATAGATTTGGTTGATGGTGATTGGAGCCCAAGGCACTCTAAGTCAAACTTCTTCATAGCAACCTTCTCTGGCCAAACTCAAACAGAGTAATTTATTTAATTGTGATGAAATAAGGAAAAAATGACCCAGTCTGCTTGTCCGTATTGGGTAAGAGTGCAAGCTGAGCTTCTCATTCATGTTTGGGAGGAAGGCCACTGCACTGCCTGCCAATACCAGCATCCCCAGCCAGATGCACCATTGATGCACCATAAGTACAGTGATCACTATGTATTATAGAGAAAAATGTAGCTATGACATATTTAAGGATTACAAAATGTTTTTTTCTGTGTTTTCACTCTTTGCTACTCAAAGGACAAAAGTCAAGGAGCCATAGCAATGGTCAGCCTTGTGGAAAGCTAAGGCCTCGGGTCACATAGTTTTAGTTAGAGAGTGTTTATTATCTACATGTGTGTTTTAAATGGGGCAAAACTGAGGATGAGACAATAATCCTACCCTCCCACACATTTCCAGAACAGAAACTGCATAAGCAGAGAGAGGAAACAGCATTCAATTCAAAATAAGTCTGAGGTTTTTTGCAGGTCATTTGGAAATATTGCTCTTGTGGGAGGTACACTTCTCAAGGTCTCTTTCATCATACTGAGGTCTAACAGAAAAGCAAATCATTTCTATGATGATGTTTCCATGAGTTTATACAGAGACAGCAGGAGAACTTCTCCAAGGAGAAGACAGGTCCTGGCCATCAGCCACAGTGCAATAATGCCCAGCTCGGAATGCCACTGCAAGTGATGCCACCGGGGTGGCAGAAGGGAACTGAATCAAGTGTCAGCAGGAGAGAGCACCTCAGCAGGCAGCAGAGCAGAGCTGGGCCCCGGGGTTTGGGTGGGATGGTTATTCCTCCCTGCCCTCTGCAGAAGGAAGCTTCCCTCCCGCGCCGAGAGCGCGGCGCTGCCGTGCCGGGCACAGTGCGGGCACCAGGCACAGCCAGGGCTGCACTGCCAGCCGGGGCCAGGCCCCTCTGCGCTGACACCAGGACACCAAAGGGCTCCAAGACCAGGGTGCCAACCCCAGGCTTGTTTCTAAATTCACAGCAAGCCAGTGCAAAGAGCAGAGAAGATGCTTGATGCATTTATCATAGCCTGTGCTGCTAAAGAGATTCAGTGAGTCTCCCAAATTAGTACAAGTTCCTGAATCCTAGAGAAACATAAGAGGGTCTTGCGAACTAAGGAGGCAGATGGTTTCTGCAATGGAAAGCAACAAATTATTTTTGTTAGAGGATTTTTGAGTTACTGAAGGTTCATTTCTACTGGCAGTCAAGATACTAACAGATACAAATGTTACAAAATTGCAGTTCAACAGCTATTTCTTCAGTCACTCTCTATAGGATGTATGCGATTTTAATTAGTAAGTTTAATGCCATCAGATGGATGGATTTCTGTTTTCTTCTGTGCTCTGTCTCCTCTTTATTTTTCCAAGCAATAATCTAAAATACAATGTACTGACCAGAGCATAATAGAATGAACTAAAATATAAGAATCATAAAAATCATACTTGTTTACAATACAAGGCATGGATTAATATTAGCAAGTGTTTGAAAGCGCTGAAAGAACATTTTCAGCCCCCACCTTTATGATCAAGTAAATCCTAGCTTTATGCAGAAAATAATATTCAATAAGGAATACAATCTAAATCTTGAATTTTATAAAAATCACAACATGTACTTTCTGTGCTCCTCTAAAATTCAATAAATAGTTCAATAGATCATCTTTATTCCTTTCACCCTTCTGGGGAAAAAATGATTCTTAGGGAAAGAGCTTGCAGGCCAAATTTCAATCTGAAAATAACCTTTATAGCTGAGTTATAAAACAATGAGAATAAGGGTTTATGATGTGAAAGTTGATGCAGGCTTTACTGCTTTGGCATGATTGGTGAAGCTGTATTAAAAATAACAGAATAAAAAAAAAAAAAAA